>CM035172.1:68526527-68622992 GCA_020205615.1 Panax quinquefolius
CATCATCCTCATGTTTATATTATGTTGAAAGTTATCTTGCTTACGGGCATAGATGAACTTAGTATGATTATGACCGTGGGTTCATTCGTGATAATCACGGCTTGATATAAATGATGTGACAAAAGTCCTCAAGGCCCTGTAATGCAAATGATGGATAGTTTTTGGTATGATTATGACCAGGGGCTATTCTAAGATAGTCATGACCATTGATAATTTGATGAAAATCCTTGACCGTGGGTTGTGGATGATTAGATATTGTGGTTTATTCATTAAACCGAGTCTTAGTGATAAAAATTGATGAAAACCTTTAAAACCTAAAAGATAGTAGATTTTATTTTCTACTCGACCTTTTAATGGATCAGATTTTCCATCACGCAGCTTAAACCGGTTGTTCATTGTATTTTATCGCTTAACATCGTTAAGGCTAATGATAATTTATTCTGCATTATCTTAGTCATAATATTTCTTATCGGGCTAGCTGAGCTCACCCTTTCTTTCACCGTTTTCTTCGTGAAATGAGAAACATAGGGACTTAGCCTGTGGACCGAGTAATGGTCCGTAGGATAGCATTAGTAGTCCCTCACTATTCTCGTGAAATAGTGTGATAATAGTTGTAATGAGGACCTTTTGAGTTTGTATAATATCTAGTAGACAATATTTGTATTCAAACTCACGCTTTACGTCGATTGCATACATTACGCTTATGTTAGTAAGTCAGATTTGAATTTATGTACCATGTAAGTGGCGACCAAGATGGGTGACGATACCTAATTTTGGGGGCGCCACGCTTGGTATCGAGCTTAGGATATGATCCCTGCTAAGAGGTGAGAATAGTACTGTGAGGGGAGAGACGGGAATACTCTTCGCTAGAATGACCTACCTAAGTTTATGTGCTATTTTATTGGTTCTCACGTAATATAGGATAATACGTTATACGTCAATTAACCCTTGTTTTGTGACAATAGTTTGAGAATGGCATCCTAAAATGCCGAGATAAGCAATGAAGCACATGAGAGTGTTGATTCATTTCAAACAAAAGGTAACGCACCAACAACACGATAATAATCATATCGGTGGCAACGCATTATCGTAACAATGATAACCATCGGGGAAATTATCATGCTAAGAATGGTAACCACTTACGGTGGTAATCAAGGCAAAGATAATAGAAGTGGAAATGGCAAGAAGAGAAGGTTATTTAGCTCAATTTTGTTGTGCACCAAAGTCAAGTCTAAGGGACTCGGTGGCACCAAAGGTGGATATGGACAAAACAAAGTCGTTGGTTTTAGGAAGTGCATTTTTCATGACTTCTCAAAAGTAGTAAACCAACGGTTAGCACGGGTTAGTTAATTATAAATTGCAAGTCTATACCTTATAAGATACCGCTTCTACCCATTATTTTATCTCTTGTCTTGCGCTCAACGCTTAAATTTGACTCGGAGAAGTTAGACTTTGACTTATTGGTTGAAACTTCGTTAGTAGGAGCCTTCGTTATCGCTACTATTTTTAAATCTTGTTTGATTCAAATAAACACTTTACGCTAACTCGTCGATCTTATCTTTTGAAAATACTTGCCTTTGATGTGATTTTAGGAATCAATTGGTTAACTACTCATCATGCTTTTCAGAAGGTTGTTAGCTTTTATATTCATAACCAACCCGTTATACTTAATTCAAAGTAACCAAACCCTAAAGTTAATCACCGTTATATCAAGCCATAAGTAAAGAGCCCCGATCCTTTCGTTGTTAACTTCTTGTGTGGAATGCAATCAAGGCGATTTTCAGTAGGCGACATCGGATCAAGATGGCAAGTTGATAGGTATCATTGTGAGAGGTGTTATCCAGTTAAGGGATAGAAGTCATATTGGTATTAATGTGACGACTATCCAAGTCTTGGATGAGAGTCACAATTGTGAATGATATTTCTATTGTTAATAAATTTCTCGACGTATTCTTGAAGACTTATTAGTCTACCTAGAACGTGAAATCGAATTTTGTATTGACCCTCAAAGATAAAAAACCCATTTCTTAAACCTCAAATATTTCTTCAACTAAAAGGATCTCATTACGAGGATTATGATGAAAGTCATAATAAAAGCATTGGACTAATGAAAATCATGGGTATATGAAGTATTAGTAAGTGTTATGATGAGTTATGTTGGTTATTATGTGAAAACATGAAAGTTTCTAGAAATCACAAAGAGTTGAAAATCAGATTTTGGTGAAAACGAATATGAAATTCAATTGACCATATCTCCTATTATATTTTGAAATTTTGAATGTGGTCAAGTCCTAGAGTTAGATCTATGAGTTACCTAACTAATCCAAGTAGAATTACTGGAAAAGGTGTTGTAGATTTTTTGTGGACTGATTTAGCAAAGGAGTGCAAAGTGCAAAAAACCGAAAAAGTTCACTGCCATGATTTTAGAGGGGCTGTTTTGGCCACTTAAATTATGAGAAAAATTCTGGCCTTTTTGGGACATGAAGGTATATGGTATAAAGTACCTCCTGTCCAGAAATGAGCTCATTCTCGACTTAAATGAGCAAGTTATGACTATTTCAATATTTAGGTTTTTCCACTAAAACGCTATAACCGTGAAAGTTCTATAACTCCGATGACCATGAAATTTAAACCGAAGCTCACGCTAACATGTGTAAGGTCCTGTCAAGATTTGGGAATTTTTGGAGTTAAACTTGAGGTAGCTAATTTCTTAAGGAATTAATTAGAAATTGATTTTTGAAAAATAGTAAATGAATTTTTAAAAATTAGAAAAATATATTTTCATTATGGGACTATATTATGCTAAATCCCTTAAAAGAAATATTTTTGGGACTAATTTGGTATTTTCATGAAAATAGTTTAGTTAATAAAATATATTTGAGTTAAATATGTTAAGGAAGTAATGAAAAAGTTGAAAATAGGATTTTATGGCTAGAGAATCCTATATGTAGTATATGCATATTTTTTTTGATGAGGATTTGATAATTGGTGATGATATCTTATGAGTATGGCATTTTTGAATGATTAAATGCATTATATGGTAAAGCGTAAAACAATTCGAGATAAATTGTTTATAAATTTAAGAAGTGATTAAAATATTGTTATAATATTAATGATATTAGATTATGAGATTATTAAGTGATTGATAACATGGGGATATTCTTGAATCTCGGATAAATTATATTATAAATGTTTAATATTTATCCTTTATCTCATTTGATTGATTCTTTATATCATTATCTTCACGCTTATATTATGTTGAAAGTCATCTCGTGAATTCAGAAAGTGCATAGATGGACTTGGTATGATTACGACCGTGGATTGTTCTAATATAATCATAACCGTAATTGAAAACACGATTATCTTCGGGCCGTAGTATGGATAATTTGTGGTCGTGGATACTAATGAATACACCATTATCTTTGGACGAAGTGTATGGATAATTTGTGGTCGTGATACTAATGAATACACGATTATCTTTCGCCATAGTGCATGGATAATTTGTGGTCGTGATACTAATGAATACACGATTATCTTTGGCCGCGAAGTGCATGGATAATTTGTGGTCGTGATACTTAATGAATACACAATTATCTTCGTAGTAGTATGGATAATTTGTGGTCGTGATACTAATGAATACACGATTATCTTTGGCCGTAGTGCATGGATAATTTGTGGTCGTGATACTAATGAATACACGATTATCTCTTCGATCAGTAGTGCATGGATAATTTGTGGTCGTGATACTAATACATACCATTATCTTCGCCGTAGTATGGATAATTTGTGGTCGCGATACTAATGAATACATGATTATCTTTGGCCGTAGTGCATGGATAATTTGTGGTCGGATACTAATGAATACACGATTATCTTTGGTCGAAGTGCATGGATAATTTGTGGTCGCGATATATTAATGAATACACGATTATCTTGGGTCAGTAGTATAGATAATTCGTGGTCGGATACTAATGAATATCCTCGCCCTGTAAAAGTGGATGATTCATGATATGGATTAATTATTGAAGTTGAGTCTCAAAGAATGAAATATTAATTCATGGATGTGGTAAAAGTCATCTTTCGTCGTAATATATCGATAGACTTTTGTGATGATTACGACCAAGGATTATTCTAAGATAATCACGACCAGATTGAAAAACACTTAATATCCTTGGCGAAGAGTGCATGGATAATTCGTGGTCGTGATACTATTAAGTCTATTCTCAAAGATTATTGGTTTTACGCTTGTATATCTTTTTATGTAGTACAAAGATGAATTGTTAATGAATATCTTCGCGTGATTGCAAAGATGAATTTAATGTTTTCAACGATAAAGGTATTCAAGGTATCTTCACCTCTTTATCATACTGTGTATCGTAACCTAATTTCGAGGGCTTAAATTCCATAAGGAGGGGAGATTGTGAGATCCCGTATTTTATCAATAAAGATTTAAATTTTGTTTTAAATAATTTTAATATTATGGTGTGAATTTGAGATAATATTATAGTTGTGGGTAGTATTTATAAATTTTGCAAAGTATGCAAGTGGTTATATTATATTCGATTGGTTGTGGAATATTCGGTTTAGCAGGAATATTCGCAGACAACTACTCAATCATTGGTGGACCCCATAATGTAATTATTTTCGGATCGAGAAAACGACAAAAATATTTTATTGAAATAATCTACGGAAGTTTTACCGGTTGACATCGTTGAACTACCTTAGTAGTAAAAGTACAAAGAATGCGTGTGGTCGCATAGTAGCACACCAGATTGATTATTGATGCTTATGTGAGAAGTCACCCGGTTTGATTCCATTATTCACGATTAATAATATGAATTATTATAGTGATAATGACGCTTTTTGTTTTATTCAGTATTATTAACGTAATAAAATGTAAACATCTTTTATATAAAATGTAATACTTTATTAAAGTTATTCTATAAATAGAATATATTATATTTTATTATGTATATAGTGTTGCATAGTTGTTTTTTGATAGTGTTTCATAGTGTTTGCATAGTAAAATGTTTTTATATAAATAGAATATATGATATTTTATTTAAAAGATTTTGCTTTAAATATGGACCGTCCGATTAAAAGTAAATCAACTGGACCGCTCATGGATTAATTACTATGCATTCTATTTTCCTATAAATAAGCTCATTCCTTCATTATTTTCTTTTAATTCATCAAACTCTAGAGAGAGAAATTATAGAGAGAAGCTATAGAGAGAAAATCTATAGAGAGAAAGAAGAAGAGTATTCGGCACTTCACTACTTTGATATCCAAAGGTCTTTTTACGTAAGGGATATTATTTGTTGTACCCGTAAGGGGTGTTATTCTTCTTAGTCATGAAGAGAACTTCGTTATTCCATTCATTATTATTCGCTGAATAACTCGTAAAAGTGGCATACCCTATACATAACCTCGATACACAGACAACCCTATATACTTGGTGAAATCCTTATATTATTCCATTCTTATTTATTCTCATTGGAATAACTCAGATACGCTGAATCCCCTATACTTGGTGATCTTCTTCTCGTTATTCCATTCTTTGTTATTCGTTGGAATATCCCGTCATGTGTTTTACACCGACCTAGTTCCATTGTTTATTATTCCGCATTTATTATTCTCGTTGGAATATCCGTTCTGTGTGTTACACAGGACTGGTTCCATTGTTTATTATTATTCAAAGATTTATTATTCTCGGTTGATCATCCCGCTTTTGTGAATTTCACCACCGACTCGTTCCGTTATTATTATTCGTTGAATAACTCGCTCATGCTAAGTACCGCATGCATGGTGATTTCTTTTGTTATTCCATTCTTTATTATACCCAATTGGTTAAAACTTTGACTTCTATACTCCATGAAATTAGTAGAATATCCTCGATATTCGTTTCATCCAAAGATCTTTCATGGAAATATTCTTCCGATCATTCTTGAATTTTACTCTACAAAATAGTATCTTGTTGACAATTTGGACGCTTTTATTGAATTCTTATATCATTGTCATCATCCTCATGTTTATATTATGTTGAAAGTTATCTTGGCTTACGCAGTATAGATGAACTTAGTATGATTATGACCGTGGTTCATTCGTATAATCATGGCTTGATATAAATGATATGACAAAAGTCCTCAAGTGGCACCGTAATGCAAAATGATGGATAGTTTTTGGTATGATTATGACGGGGTGATTCTAAGATAGTCATGACCATTGATAATTTGATGAAAAACCTCGACTGTGGTATGTGGATGATTAGATATTGTGGTTTATTCATTAAACCGAGTCTTAGTGATAAAAATTGATGAAAACCTTTTAAACCTAAAAGATAGTAGACTTTATTTTCTACTGACTTTTAATGGATTGCACATTCACCGCAGCTTAAACCTGGTTGTCTATTGTATTTTATCGCTTTAACACTATTGAAGGCTAATGATAATTTATTCTGCATTATCTTAGTCATAATATTTTTATCGGGCTAGTTGAGCTCACCCTTTCTTTCACCGTGCTCTTCTGTGAAATGAGAACATAGCCGGGACGAGTCCTGGGAACTGAGTAATGGTCCAGAGGATAGCATTAGTAGTCCTCACTATTCGTGAAATAAGTGTGATAATAGTTGTAATGAGGACCTTTTGAGTTTGTATAATATCTAGTAGACAATATTTGTATTCAAACTCATGCTTTATGTCAGATTGTACACGGCGCTTATGTTAGTAAGTTGTATTTGAATTTATGTACCATGTAAGTGGCGACCCAAAATGGGTGACGTATACCTAATTTTGGGGGCGTCACATAAAGTAACACATATATTTTGAATTATTGTAGTATCCTGGACCTAGTCGTTAAGCATACGCTACACGCCATTTGCTTGACACACCTGCCTATAAGATGTTTGCGATTCACTCAGTTCTCGCGGTATGATGCACACTTTATGACTACTGAGCTGCGAGAGTTCTATGTAAGTCGAATTACATAACTTAAATTAAGTAATATTCTAGGTATTATCATCAATTTCTAATATTTTAATATTATTTGTATTGATTTATTTTAGATATGAGAAGGGCGTCTCACAGGCAACCAGCGACAATGTTATTACTGCACAAGTCGCAAAGAACTATTCCGGCTATGTGACGCCTCCAAATTCAGACCACACTTGTCAATAATTTGGTTGTCACTTACTAACTCTAATAACATACTAAAATCATCACAGCGGAACAATAGAATAAATTACATTGTTATAATATAATTATTCTCGCCCCAAGGGTTCAGAATTTAAACATCTCTTATAATACCTTAAATGTAATTAAACACCATTTAGACATAACTAATATATAATCCAATACAACTTAAACCAAGCATAGCTTATCATAAATAAGTTCTTCTATAACCAGATAATAATACATTCTAGCATTATGGAATAACTACTCCAAAGCATTCTCTTTACCCTTGTCCTTGCTGGATGGTTCACCACGCTCACTTAACTTAAATGTTTTTAGGAAAGCAAGGATGAGCAACAAATTTGCCCAACAAGTAATGTAGCAAAAGGGTATTTCAATATAGTTTTGAATTTCTCAAGGGTATATCAATAATGATAGTTCAAGATAGTAAGAAGTATCAATGATTATCAACAATAGTCGCTATGGACATAAATATCAATAATATTCAAAGATTTATCAATTCAAGATTTCAAAGTAATGAATCTTTGAAAATCACTAAGGACTATTTAAATCTTCCTAGAATTAATAAATGATAAACCGAAAATTCTACAAAACGAAAGTACAACAGTGATCAAACTTAAATTACTCTATGTCAATGCATTACATTTAATCTTTCTCAAGTGTGCACGCGTTGATTTCCGACAATATATAATTCCCTACCAAAAGGGTTGTTCATCTCGCTTATATGAGTCCGTATTATGTAAATTTGGTTTTGATAGCTTTCGATCAATATCAATGGTCTAGCCGAAGTAATTGCTTAAGACAGTTTTCTTTCACAATATATAAGAACAATTATTGTTCGAGTCAAGGTTGTAAACAATTTCATTTCTAAATTACGAAGTATTATACTTTCAAAGTTCTACTTGTATGATCAATAATTGCACAAGTTCAAATAATGCTCAATAAAGAGTAAGGTTCGAATACTTGCATTCAATATACAAATCAAATGAAATTCGAGAACTTGCACAAAATCCAAAGTTGTGTAAGTTAGGAAACTTGCCTCAAGCGTAGTTTACCAAAGTAAAGCTTAATACCCTCTTTCGAATCCTAACATAATATATTTACACGTATAGGATATTCATTAGTTTCATAAACTCACATATATAAATCCAACATACACATAAACGTCTAACTTAGTTGTAAACTTTATACATACTATATCACATATCCTCATAACACAAATCAGAATCTATGACGCCACACAGTCCAACAACACATTTTCAATTCATTGCTTTATAGTTTGCAAATACCTTTTCGAACTTCATTCATGAAAGTTATAATTTCTTATTAACTCATTCAATTCTATTATCTAGTATGCTTCTTAACACATTACAAAGCATATTGGTCATATAATAGCTAAAGTAACCATATAAGTATGCTTCGAACATCAGATCAGAAATAGAAACTATACATGACTGCAGGATGGCGCAGCTGCGCCTAGGGGTGTTCATCGGTAAAAAATTGAACTGGTACCGAAAATACCAAACCGGTACCGATCCAAAATTAACGAAAAAATAAGAACCAAAATCGGTACCGAATTATCGATTTCGATACAAAATCGGTACCAGTTTTTTTAGTTTGGTTTTCGGTTATACCGCATGGTAATATATATAATTATTAATAATAATTAAATAATTTTCTTTATATATTAATAATTTTTTTAAAAACTAAGAAATCATTAACTATTAATAATAATTAATATATAAAATAAAACTACAAAACATTATTAATATATTAAAAAAATTAATAAAACTATTATTATATAGAAATTATTAATATATAAAAAAATTTATTTAATATATAAAATTACAAAACATTAACTATTAATTATTAAATTATTAAATTTCGGTATTTTTGGTATTTCAGTTTTTACCGAATTCAAAAAAGTCATTACCGCTACCGGTACCGAAAAGTGTTAAAATACGAAAAAATTGGTACCGAAAAAACCAGTACCTGTAAAAATCTGAAAAAATCGAAAATTTTGAGCACCCCTAGTCATACTGCCTGAGCTTAGGGGGGACGATTATGGCTTATCCCCCAGCTCCTGCCGAAAGTTAAGCTTCTGCTCTCCTGGTTTCAGTCCAACCCTATCAAGCTCATACACTTATACTTTAACATACCTACGTGATAGGAGTTCTCACATAGCACGTGACCATTCTTGAGTTCATTCTTACAAGTTTTAACTTACAATTTACATGGTATTAAGGAATAGAAAAGTCATGTAGTTACCATGTTTTATAACTTGGCTATATGTCCACATAGTGATCACATAATCAATAATACACATGTTCATAGTGTTCATATCATAATTTCATATCTAGCATCGCTTAGTATTTTGAAACATACTTAAAACTGTATGTTTGATTTAGTATCATTATGTCCAACACATATGAATCATGTTTGGAGACATATTAAACCCAAACATGCCATCTTAACCCTTTAGAATCTAGATACTCATGTGATGCAACTAAATTTTGAAAACATGTTCAAGATTGCCTTTGAAATCACTTTATCATAAATAATGCAATATAACACATATAAAATAACTTTAAAAGTCTTATCATAAGTAACTAAGTCATGATAACCTCTTTTCAAAATCGTAAACTATATCTTGTAGCATTCATGTCCATTAGCATATTATGCTAAGCTTTTCTTTTAAAATAATTTCTAACACAAAGCTAACACGTTTGATTATGGTAAAGACACTATAAACACCATATCATGTTTATGTATATCTGAAATCAATCATGTGTATAACATACTAAGTTCAGAATTTGTAGAACATGTATTACTTCTAAAGTTTGTTTTTAAACTTTAAGTTTTGATTACAAATCTCTCGCTAACTTATGTTGATTACTTCATACTACATAAGAAAGCTTTATATCTCATGTTATATCCCTTTTTAGGTATATATCTTAGTCATGTTACCAAGTTCTCAACACACAGCATAAACAAAACCAGTAACTGAATCTGAGGTACGACGCGTAGCTGCGCTGCACCTTAGTGTAAACAGGGCGCATCTGAGCCCTGCCTAGACCAGAAGCAATAACCTGCTTTGTTCTGCAAAGTATCAACCAACCTTCATTTCTCTTGATTCAAACATGCTCAATTCATCATTAAAGGTTCCATGTATGTACACATGCTTCCTAAACACATGATACTATGCTAACTCATGCTAATTGACATATAAATTCAAGTAATTTCAAGAACTAAACAAGACCCAATTCAAGAACACAAATAGAGTTTATACCTCCTTAAGCTTGAATTGAACTCCTCACACACTGAGTATGCTTCTACAATTGCTCAGCAACTAAGAACTCTCAAACTTAGACTTATCAGACAATTACAAGCAACACAAAAACTGAAAATGGAGCTTCTATTTATAAAGGAAACTTGGACAGGAAATTTGCATTACACTAGGATTGTAGTCCATGGTGCATTAGAAGGAAACAAAGGTTACTAGAGAGTTGATCAACCACCCTTATCAACCATCTTCCTAGAAAATGGTCACCTAGTTCCATAGCCTTTAATCTCATCTTGAAAGTTACATAATTTTGCCTTAGGCTACTGTTCATGTACTAGAAAGGCCACTCATTTTGGGACAAGAACAAATCTCAGCAACTTGAGCTTAGTTTAGTTACTTTAACTCCTAAAATATAATTTTAATGTATAATTGTTACCATATTAGGCAATTAGGGATTATTTATGTACTCACGTCATATAATTCATGTACATTAAATACACACAATAAAATAACGTAGTTAGGTATTATTGTCCGGGTATCTCCCATAATTATTTTTACTACTCTCATAACCACATAATAACATTATTTAATATTAATGTTTATTTAAACATTTAATTCCTTTCCTAGTTTCTAGAATACACAACTATTTTAATTATTTCTGTATTACAATTACATATGGTTTCATTATACTACTTGGTACCTCATGTCATTAAAATGTACTCCTATCATATGATTTTATTAATGTCACACATATAACAAAAGTGTTCCATTTCATTTCTACAGAAGAAACTAACCTATCTCGATCGACCACTACAGTAGTTGTGTCGGCTTTGTATCTGCTGGGAGGGCGCAATGACACGGGCCCTCGGCAAAGGCTAAATGGTTTAGCTTCAAGCCAATTCCAACTTCTATAACCACACTAGTATCACATGATATGAATTAACTTTCATATTGGTGATATTATTAGTTAGGAACTTGTTCATTCCATATACGGAATCACACAATTAATCTTCCTAGTTCTCTTCTAACTCACTTAGTGAATTTCCTCATTTCACATTATGCCACACAAGACACTTCACAAATGCTCATCATAATTCCACATTTCGTAATTCGTATTAATCCAATGCTAATTAATTTAATTACTCAACTTACAAAACATTAACATTTATATTCAAATAAATATTCATTCTCTTATATTAAAATAATTATTAAATCATGAATTTCACGCTTACAAAAGCAGGTCAGACGAGATGAGACAATGAAATCGCTCAAGTGGCGTTATCGAAAGCGAACTGGGACTACCATACATACGATCATCACTTAACATAGTCTCCGATGCAAAGACATAGGCTATGTGTGCACATTAGAGATTGATGACTTCAAGAAAAGTTAGAATAGGCAAAAAAAGGTTAGTTTGAGGAAGTGAAGTCGGTGAAGTATTTTAATTTAGTTCTTTAGATACTTGATTGTCATTATCATAATTATTAAATGTTATTTTCAAGTATTTATTAGGCCATACACGGATAGCTTGGGCCGACCTCCTACTATGCCGTAGTTTTTTGGGATAAGAGCCCACACGTCAAGGATTCTAGCATGTCTCCCGCAGCATTAGCTATACGGGTAAGACTAATAGAAATTAATGTATATAATTATTAATATTAGGTAGTTGTTATAATGATTTCATTAAGGTTCAATATCGCAAAATAAATTATAAGACAGATTTCAGAAGCTTCGGGACTAGTGTACAGCTGAGTTGGAGGCTGCTAGGGGGTGCTAAGCCATTTGATTCCATCATTCCTCCACCGAGATCAGATATATTGGGATAACAAGTTGAGACTATGAGTCACGCCTCTGGGATCCCCTAGTAGTAGTACCAAAGATGTATCGAGTGATGGGCCTGCTAAGGATACCGGCGTATACATTACCTAAAGGTAATATTATTTCTTCTATATAAGTTAATATAATTTAAATGCAAATATTATTAGTAATGATATATTTGTTTTCGCAGGCTCTAGCTAGCGCCAGCGTCCGAGAGCATATGTTGGACCATCTCATACGGGCGCTAGCTTGGATGACAAGATTTTCCAGAGGGTCATGGCGGTACCGTGTCGAGACGTCAGACGGATCCTGGGTTATCCGTCATCGAGTTGCCCAACCGAGCTCGCCTTCACCAGCTAGCGTAGGATATTGTAGGAGGGGCGACCGTCGAAAGTACGGGTATCCTGTAGTAGCAGTTTGTCGTGATACGCGACAAGGTGCTCCGGTTGGTGGTTACCTTACTCTTTGAGGCTTTTGGCTCGATAGGGAGTCAGCTCTCACTTACTCAGGTATTATATTTATTTTAAGCTTATTAATTAGCATGTTATTTAATTTTAATATTGTCTATTTTGATTCTCTCATACGGACTAGTGTGTTTTATTTTTAATTGTGTCAACAGGGTGACGATACTATCGATGGTGATGACGAGCAGGAGTTTCAGACACCCGAGCAACATCGTCGACCCCCGCCAGATGACTCTGATCCTACTAATTCGGCGCCATTTCATTGTTCGTTTTAGTTTATAAGTTATACTATATTAAAGTACACTCTACATATAAACACCATTGTTATCTGTACAAGATCATTGTTAATATTTTTGTAGTTTATTTTGCAGTTTAGTTTTGAAGTTTATAAGATACATCATTGTAGTTTATAAGTTTAGTTTAGTTGTTTTGTTATTCTTTATAGTTTAGTTTTTAATTGGCATTGTTATTTAACGTTAGAATGTATTCAAAGAAAAGTATATACAACGTTGTATTATGGGTTGATTATGATATATATGTTGTTGCTAGTTGTTGGATGTAGTTGTATTATGGGTTGAATATTGTTGTATGTATTGTTGTGATAAACAGGTTACAGGTACAAAAAAGGGTTTAAAAACTTGGAAAATGTAAAATCAAAAGAAATAGTAAAAATTGCTATTTTCTACTTTAATAAGTTAAAATCGATAAAATTTCCAATCAAAAATAATGAATTTATTTTATTTTATAAATACTATTTTCGGATTTTAATAGAGGCTATTTTCACGCGAAATTCGTTGGAATTAAAAATAGTTCACTTTCATGTCATGTTGGGCCACGTGGCAAGTCATTTACGACGATTTTTTTTTCGATGGGATAAATTCCGTCGAATATAGTTTATTTTTGATGGATAGTTCGTCGGGGAATAAATCCGTCGTAAATATGCTTTTTCGACTGAATTTGCAACGGAAATAAGCTCGACGACAACATATTCGTCCGAACTTCCAACAGAATATTCTGTCAAAAATAAGGTATTCTCGACGAAATAACCTTATTTCCGACGGAATATTCCGTCGTAAGTAGCCATTTTCCTTGTAGTGTTTAAATATTTCATCATCAAATCTCATATATTTATAATCCCATATATATTCTACACAATGCCCCCCTCAATAAATCAACCTTACAATCTATATGCAGATTCTTAATGAAAAAAAATTAAAAGTTTAATCTCTAATTAAAAAATTGTGAAGACAATCTCCAAAGTAGAAAAAATTAAAAATTCCAGATATTAATCTATATTTAGGGCTAAAAATATTTGAAATTGGCTTTTCTTAAAACGATCATAGTCATAGCCTGTATAAAAGCATGCTTTTAATCCTAAATTAAATATCCCATTCTAATTTTTTTTAGTGCATGGTAAAAAAATTGTTTGTGTTTTCATTTATAGTGCTCTAAATTTAAAAAAAAAATTAATTATGAAAAATATCAAAATTTATGACTAATAAGGCATAAATAAAAAGATTTTTAAGCTATCGAATCACTAAATTAAGTTGACTCGAGATCAAGTAAAACGGCTCGATCTTTATATTTTTATATTTTTATATTGATCTATTTATGTATTGATAGAATAAGATTTCTTCATTCTCACACTAATCCAACACAAATGTGAATTTTGAAGCAGCTCCATTTTATTAATTTAATATTGTTTTGCTACAATGTAAAATTGTTTAAAGTTTTGAAATAACAATTTGTATTTGTACAAATACAAGGTAAAATTATATCGTTAATTTAATATTGTAATAACAATTCGTACTTGTATAACTACAATGTAAAATTATATTGTTAATTTAATAAAGGAAACAACAATTTGTACTTATATAAAATTATTAATAAATTGTGAATTTTAATTTGATACTGTTTTTATATAATGTTAAATTTTATTACCCTAAAAAACACAATGGTTGCATTTTTACCTTTTCTAATTGACCTTTTATCACAATTAAGACTCTTTAAAAAAATTATAATAATAAAGTATGATATTGGCTGTGCACTTCTAAGTCTTTAACAAGTCACCAACATTGTTAGAAAAGAAAGTGACTCAAAACAAAATCATTTACCACGTAATTTTACCATAGATTTTCATTTTAAGATTTTATATTAAAAAATTAATTTAAAATTTAATATAAAATTACGTCTTTTCATTAAAATTATTATATAGTCTTAAGTAACATAGCTTTATGTATTGCCACTATACCTAAAAAAAAGTTCTACTTTGAAGGTATCCCAAAGTCAAGACGGTTCTTGACTCTTCTTGTCTATGGCGACACAAGTCACCTTTGAATAAGGGAATTAATATTTTTAAATAAAAAATTAATATTTTTACATAAATTTTTTTTATATGAATAACGAGTGAATCCCATTATTATGTGAAAAATTTATATAAAATATTATTTTAATATATAAAAATATCAATTTTTTTGAATAATTAACTTCATTAATTGATTTACGTATTAACCGACTTTAAGAAGCTCCAACCATGTTACGTCAATCATATGCTTAATTCGCTCGGAAAAATCTTTCTAGATTCTTTATTAATCTAGTGCATTTTCTATTGTTAATAGCATAACTCAACAGCGACAGTTTAAGAAATTATGGAGCGTTTGATTAGCACTAAATGGTTGAATGGCTCAACCTGGCCACCCATTCAAGACGTTTATTTTGGAGAAAATCTTTTGAATGGTTGAATCGGTCAGTCATTCAGATGATTTGACGACATATCAATTATCAAATAATTTTTTCATTCAGTATTTAGTTTCATTCAGCTCATTCAAATTCAAAACCATTTCATACGATTTCATTTAGTTTTTATCAAATAGACCCTTAGTGTCTTTTAGAGGTTAGAGGCCTAGAAATTGGGAGCCTTCTCCAAATTTTTCGTGTTACTCTTATCAAAAAAATTCACACTCACTACTAGTTGTTCGGGAGTGTTTTACTGACCTCCACGTGCGCCGAAGGCCTGGGTTAGAACCGATGAGATTGGGCTCATTGGGTCGAAGCTGTGTAGAGCGATGAATGGGTTCGGGTTCTGATATCTGAGCCCTCCAGGCCGGAGTCCGGTTTTGATCATGGAGTTCGGGGTCGAGCCTTCGAGTCCTTTGGGCCGAGGCCCAAACCAGTATGGATAAAGTCGATGGGATTGGGCCTGCGGCAAAATTGGGCACTCTGTAAAAGTAGTTTGGAGTGATAAGGGGTTTACGTGGTTAAGGGTTCTAACCCTAGCCATATGTGAATAAGGTAACTCTAAATGTAGTATTGGAATGAGATTCTACTTACACCTTTTAAGGAGATTGTGTTGGACCCAAATATAGGTAACTACCATATTTAGGAGTCATATTCCAGGACTGGAGAGGGACTCTTGGGAAGTGAGGAGGGCTATAAATACAAGGCTTAACTATAATTAATAGGTAATACATCTTTGAGCACTAAACACTTAAGCCTCCATTGTTAAACCTTGTGAGAACTACTCAGACTTATTCTCACATAGGAGCTATCTCTGGCCAAGCACAAGTCAAGCTTCTTGTGTGATCTGTTATTGTGCGTGTGTTTCAACATGTGAATTCGTGATGGACGCTTGCAGATGAAACTTATGCGTTAACATTGGCGCTAGAAAGAGGGCTTTTTAGTGTTCTTACAATCACCACCATCTTTTTCGGTAGTAGGTCATGGCGAGCAGGGAGAACAGTGCCTCTGCCCAAGAGAAGGCGAAGACCCACCAGACCACCCAGGTGAGGGGGTCGGTGAAGGACCCGACTAGGGTCCAAAATTTGGAGGTTCAGAAGTGTCAACCCCATCTCTCCCGGCGTAAACTCTTCCACGATGCCCAACACATCGCCTAATCATACGAAAGTTAAGCCGACGAAAATCATTCTCTGCCCTCGTAAGGCAAGAAAGAGGAGAAGGTAACCGGACCAATGGAAGTTCATCCCGAAAAAAGAAGATGATAGAACAACGATGCCATGATGGCCCCACGCCTTCAACAGAAGAGCTCGAACAACAAATGGCAAAAATGGCTGGAGAGCAGGAGGCGTCCTCGAAAAGGCGCAGGAATCGGACCCAATCCCGGTCACCTCAACGGGGAGAGGCAGGAAGAGAAAAGAGCAGGCACAAAAGTCGCTCTTGGGGACGGGCCGAGGCGTAAAAAGAAGTCGTTCGATGAAGCGCAGATCGAGCATCCGGACAGACGGACAGGAGGAGGAGGAACGCGTCTCTCGAATACTGAGAGGGATAAACCCGATCATCCCCGTAAAAGGAGTCCGCCCTCTTGCTCAAGGGTGGCAGAGTTGGAAAAATTGCTTGTGGCAAAGAGTTTGGTGGGGACACCCTCAACCGCCTAGATCCCCTTTTCCTAAATCAACCACGCCACCATCGCCCAAAGAAGAAGATGCCCCCAATGGAAACCTATGACGGGTTGGGGGATACCTATGATCACTCAGATGGGTATGACATGTTGATGACATACTACGGACATTCGGACGCTGCTAAGTGTTATATGTTCCCGACAACATTGAAGAAGAGTGCCCGGAAATGGATGGGAACCTTAGCATCAGGGTCGATAAATTCATGGAACAATCTTCGGGAAAAAATTCACGCTCGCTACCGGAGCAATAGAGACGAGAAAAGATTACTTCTCCCTCATGCGCAGTTCGATAGAAGTCGACAAAAGTCCGGATAAGACGTCAAGAGATTTTGGAGGCCGTTGGTTGAGAGCGTAATTGAACTCTCCCTAGGCTTTGGGATTTTTCATAATTGGCTTGGATATTGGAAAGTCAAAGAAGTTGATGAAAGACCTGGTGATCAACCCTCTGGCTGATTTGACAGAAGCTTTCCATCGAGCAGAGGGATTCATAACAACTGAGGAGGTCATGGGGAACTTCAAACCCCACTCCCAATCTTATGAGAAGTCTAAAGACCGGGACAAACAGACTTATCAGAGGTCAGATAATCAAGGGAGATCGGATAACTCTAGAAGAAAAAGTTATAATAGTGGAGGTTCGGGAAATGGTCGACCACCTTTTCTGAGCAGAAGCGTCAATAAGATTTACACCGCCCTTAACTCCGATCGGGCGAAGATATTGGAAGATATACGGAACAAGCCATTTTTCGAACCATGTTCAACTCATCCGAAGCCCGGAAAGAGGGGTCGGGATAAGTATTGCGAATATCATCAAAGTCGGGGCTATACGACAGAAATGTACATAGATCTGAAGGATTTGATAGAAAAAAATGTCCAGAACGACCAGCTAGTTCAATATGTGGTGGGTTGGGACACTGCGAAGGAACCCGGAGAGGAAAGCAGAGGGATGGCTCGAGATACGCAGCCAAAATCGAACCCGCTACCCCGAGGCGTGATTGACATCATCTCAGACGGTTTCGTGGGGCGTCTGAACGGGAAAAAGAAAAGTGGTCATCTCGAGGTCGTGTTGTCAGTAGCAGGTTCGTTGCCCCGGAAGGATCGGACTTACTCGGGAATATCCATCTCGTTCTCAGACGAAGACTATCCTACGGATCCTGTAGACCCACACGATTGGGCATTGGTAATAACTGCTCAAGTTGGGTCGGTAGACATGAAAAGGATGATGATCGATAATGGGTCCTCGGTCGACATACTGTACACCCACGCCTACCAGAGGATGGACCTTGAAGGAAAAAAGATGGATTTGGGTGGAGAAGGCCCATCAGACGGCTTTAGTGGGGACCCTAAGATATGTATCGTGCACCATAGAGTTGCAACCGGTCGGGTTGACACCACCTCAAAGAAGCGTAAATACTAGTCAGATTCTTTGTGGTACAAGTGGACTCGGCGTATAATGCTATCCTGGGAAGGCCGACGCTGGCAGCATTACAGGCGGTAACCTCCATACCACATTTCAAAATCAAGTTTCCAACACAAGAATGGGATTGGGGAAGTAAAATGCGATCTCGACATTGCTCAAAGGTGCTATCGGAACACTTTGATCTCTTCAGGTATTGGGGTCAGCAAGAAGAAACATACAATGGCCATCCAGATAGAGCCATTCATCGAAAGCAGTACCGAACCGCTTGCCTTTTACGTACCAAGAGACAGAGGATGTAGAGTTGGTACCGTGGAATTCGTAGAGGTTGATCAAAATCGGATCGGATCGACGGGAACTGCTCCGGATGTGGTTGATAGATCTTCTTCAGGTTTATGCCGACATTTTTTCATGGGAGCCTAGCGATATGCCAGGGGTAATCGAATCGGTGGCATTACACAGGTTGCATGTGGATTCAAAGAAGAAGTCACCATACAAAATTAACGAAGGATTTTGCCCCGTAAAGACGTAAGATCATAGACGAAGAAATCACCAAACCATCGGAAGCAAACTTCATCTTCAAAATCGACTATCCCGAGTGGTTGGCTAATGTGGTATTGGTTCGTAAACAAAATTGGAAGTGGAGGCCATGCATCGACTACGCAGACCAACAAGGCATGCAGGAAGATTTCTACCCTCTACGCCCAACATAGACCAATTGATTGATGCCACTTCAGGGTACGGTATGCTAAGTTTCATGGATGCTTTCTCGGGGTATCACCAAATCTTGATTATTAAGGAGGACATCCCAAGACCGCTTTTATCACACATAGAAAGCAATATATACTTATCCAGAAAATGACCTTCTGACATCAATGAATCGGGAAACATATCAACGGATGATGAATTTCGTTTTGTCAAGCGAGTTAGGAAGGAGCATGGAGGTATATGTGGATGATATGATTTTTAAAAGCACTTCAAATCCCGAGGCTATCCGGAGGATCTAGAAAGTTGTTTCAAAATGGTCAAAAGACACAATCTGCGGTTGAATCCACCAAGTGTACTTTTGGATTGGGATCAGAAAGTTTCGGGTTATCCGGTCAAGAAGAGGGCATCGAGGCAAACCCGAAAAAGATCCAGAAATCTTAGACATGAAGTCGCCAAGACATACAAGGACGCATAACACCGACAGTTGTGATTTAATAGCGCCCTTCAGAGATTTATGTCAAAACCAGCCAAAAGATGCTTACCCTTCTTCGACACCCTCAAGGGGCCAAAGAATGAGAAAAGTTTCCAATGGACATCGGAGTGTGAAGACGCGTTCACAGGGATAAAAACATATTTGTCATCGGCACCTTTACTGATGAAGTCGATCCCCTAAGCTTTATACCTGCATTTGGCCACAAGTTCGATGGTATGTAGGGGAAGCACTGAGTGCGAGAGACAAGGGAGGAAGGCGCCTCAGCAGTATTACGCCACCACGTTCTTCGGATGCGTAAAACAAGGTAACCCGAACCTGGAAAAGTTTGTCTACGCTTTGATCATTGCGAGTAGGAAGCTTAGACACTATTTCCAAGGTTTGCTAATAGTGGTATACACGGACCAGCCGCTGAAGAAAGTCCTACACAGACCAGAGGTTTCAGGTCGGCTCGCTGCATGGGCCATGGAGTTAACACAATTCTCTTTGGAATATCATCCACGAACGGCAATCAAAGGACAGGCCTTAGCGGATTTTGTGGTAGAGTGTTCCTTTACAGAGCCTGATGTGAACACTGTGACCGACCCTCAACAGGGGTCGACCTCGTGGACTCTATACATGGATGGATCGTCGACTTCAGACGTCAGTGGAGCAGGAGTTATCCTGACAAGTCCCAAAGGCTTTAAAGTCCAACAGGCCATTCGGTTTTAATTCAAGGCCACAAACAACTAAGGAGAATATGAGGCTATTTCTGTGGGACTTGATTGTTCGAAGCTTGGAAGTGCGTAAATTGGTCATTTACAATGATTCACAACCGGTGGTTAAGTAGTTGTTTGGGAATATGAGGCTCTGGGGGAAAGAATGACAAAATATCCGTCAAGTGAAAGACAAGCTCATGTACTTGACTCACATAGTTGTCGTGGTGTCGATCGATCAAATAATACTCAGAAAGCAGATGCTCTAGCAGATTAGCGACTACCGAAGCAAGTTCCTACAACGGGTCGGTGTATCTAGTAGTCTTAGAAAAACCCAGTGTCCCGAAGACGGATGTGCTAACTTTAGACCGACTCGACTGCTGGCTCACGCCCTATATCGCGTATCTGGCGGATGGGGTTTTATCCTCGGATAGTATCTTAGCAAGGAAGATCAAGCACAGGAGCTCAAATTTCGTCCTCATCAATGGAGATCTATACCGAAGAGCCTTTAGTTCTCCACTGCTCAAGTGCTTGACACCCTCCAACGCAGATTATACACTTCGGGAAGTAAATGAAGGGATTTATGGGGATCACATGGGGGACAACTCACTGGCACACAAGATTTTGAGGCAAGGGTACTATTAGCTGGCCATCTACACGGAGGCCAAAGAATTTGTCAGAAAATGCCCAAAGTATCAGCTGCACAACATCATTCCACATCAGCCTCCCGAAGAATTGTGTTCGTTCTTATCTCCGATTCCCTTTGCTGTATGGGGAATCGACATCCTAGGACCCCTACCGAAGGCCAAGGGACAAGTATGTTTTTCGATCGTGGCCATTGACTATATGACCAAGTGGGTCGAAGCCAAACCCCTACAGAAGATCACCGAACAAGAATGCATAAAATTTTTAAAAGAAGGGGTTGTTTACCGATTTGGTATCCCGATGCCGGTGGTCTCGGACAATGGCCGAAAATTTGTAGGGTCGAAATTCGATGCTTTCCTGAAAGAATTTGGAATTTAGCACCGAAAGACTTCAGTGGCTCACCCTCAATCAAACGGCCAAGTAGAAGTGATTAACCGAACCTTGCTCAATGGAATTAAAAGGCGTCTGGATGAGCTGAAGGGTCGGTGGCCAGAAGAACTACTCAGTGTTTTGTGGGCTTATCAAACGACCCCGAGAACAACTACTGGAGATTCACCGTTTCGACTGACATATGGGACCGATCCACTCATACCCGTTGAGATCGGATCTCCTACTCTTTGGGTCAGCCAATACAAGGAGTTATTCAACGATCAGGGACTACGGTTAAATCTGGATCTGTTGGAAGAAGTTCGAGATTCAGCTCTGATACGGTTAGCCATTTACCTGAAGCGAACATCCCGACACTATAATTAGAATGTAAAACAGAGGAGATTTGAGATTAGGGATTTGGTCCTTTGAGAAGCAGAGGCATCAACCCCGCAGAACACCGGCAAGCTGATGCCTAACTAGGAGGGACCTTATGAGGTGATAGAGGTGCCGAAGCCAAGTACGTACTGGCTTCAAGCAATGGATGGTACGGAAGTAAAGAATACATGGCATGCTAGAAGACTTAGAAAATTTTACCAGTGAAAGTTACGTCATTCTTTTCTTTATTCATGTAACCGTTTTAATCATCAATGAAATAAATGAGATTTTTTCTTCGGAAATGTTTTACTTCATTTATATTCATGCGATTTTTTGTATCTGATCAGACAAACTTCGGACTTAAACCGATCAGAAAGTCAGAGACGACATAACTAATCGACAAAAGTCACGTGTATAACTGATCGGGAAAATTGTAATCCGATCAGATAAGCTTCGGGCATAAGCTGATCAAAAAGTCATAAATGACCTAACTGATCGGTAAAAGTAACAAGTATAATTGATGGAGAAACATACTAATCCGATCAGAAGAACTTCGGGCTTAAATCGATTAGAAAGTCAGGAACGACATAACTGATCGATAAAAGTAACAGATATAACTGACCAAGAATAGTATGAGTTGTCATCAGGAAAACCTTGGTCTTGAACCAACCAAAATGTTCGAGATAACATAATTGTTCAGGATCAGTCAAAAACATAACTGATTGCAAAACTACACTTAGAGAAATTTTCTACTTCATTCATATTTAAAGATATCTACAAAAGCCGATCAGATAAGCTTCGAACAACACCGATCAGAAAGTTTCACACAACACCACTGATCGGTCAAGTTACTAGCATAACTGACCGGGAAAATTACAGATAACGAAAAGAAATGAAGATTGCAAAATTCACAAATCCTACAAATCGGCTATTCCTGGGGATCATCATCATCGGGTTCAGATTCATCATCAAAGGAATTAAGGATCGCCACATCTTGCCCGACAGCAATTAGCTTCGCCCGAGCCTTTTCCCGATAAGCCTCAAAACCTTCGGCGAACTGGGTCATGATCTTATCGGTTAAGGCGGGCGATTTTTCATACTCCTTGATGGCTAACTGTTTGATGACGGCCTGTTCGTCCCTCAAGCCAAATTCTCCTTATCTGTGATGAGCTTCTTAGCATGATCATCGAGGTCGATGAACTCCTGTTGAAGTAGGGAGTATCGCTCCACGAGTTCATCGGTTCGACGTTCGGCCTCAATACTTTTACTTTTAGCATCGACGCGAAGCTCCTTCTCTTTCTCTAACTCCGATCGAATACGTCGAACCTCAGCACCGAGTAGCTCCATATCAGTCACAACCTGGGACTCATTCTTAGTAGCTCGAGCCACGGGCACGATGGTTCGGGCGAGGATAGTGTTGGCCTATACACATCGGTAGAAACACATAAGTTATGAGGCATAAAGGATCGAAAACGACAAGTACATTAGGATCATGGGCTTACCTGACATTGAGCCTTGGGATATGACACAAAGATTTCATCGGAAGAAAACCCCTTGAACCGTTCGTCATCTCCTCTTAGTTTGAAGTGGTCAAGCGTGTTGAAAGGAAACACCTCAGAAGGGCTCATCGGCCAAAATATGATCAGAGATCCTTAAGATGTACCGGCTTCCGCAGCAGACCGGGATGTGGGAGTTGACTTGGGAGGGGGGTCGGATTCGATAGTTTGAAGGCCCGAATCCCCAACTAATCGGGGCCTCTTTGCACGATGACCCAGAGGAACCTCTTTGGTTTCCTCCGAATCTTCGAGGATGACAACTGGAGCGGTGGGGGGAGATGGTTTCAGAACCATCGAAGGCGAAGGCTTCAGAACCAGTGTTGAAGATGGTTTGGAAGAGACCTTGAGTGAAGATTTCTTTTTACTCCGTTTGAGCAAAGCTGTCTTCTCCGTTCGGCTCAGCTTCAGCACGGTCCTGGAGGTGTTGACTGTAGAATCTACCGGGGTGGAACAAGATATAGATACCGTGGATAGGTCCGTAATCAAAATGGTTTCCTCCTCGGCCGCCTCATCACTGATAGGTAGACGGATCGGCTCGATCGTAACGGGAAGAGGAGCCAAAGAATCATCGGCACCTTAGGGTTTGAAAATTGTCACTGCACAAACGATAATGAGTTAGAAAAGACATGGGAGCTAGGCGATAGCCAGAGGAAGTATACAGGGGCTCGGATTAAGATACTTACATTCGTGTGTGTACAACCAAGTTTCGTCGGACAAAACCATCAGTTTCCACTCGGTCTTACTCCACTTCTTATAGAAATCCTTGAAAGCACTTGCCCGATCCTTCGAAAATTTAGACACTTTGGCTATAGGATCTTCGGGATGGGCCCAGTAGGGAAGAATTTAAAGATCAATCCCCTTAACATAAACCCATTGTGGATGCCACCCCCTATTGCTCGAAGGGGTCTTGATGGGGACGGTCTGGTTGGCTTGTTTGTTTAATTACCGAAGGCCAGGCTCTTTTGACCTACCCACGGTGAATAAAACAAAAAAGAAATTAAGGCCAGGAGTGATCCCGATCTCCTGGCACATAGTGATAAACGATATCAAGTGGATATACGAGTTCGGCACCAGTTGGGCGAGTCCGATCCCTACAAAGCAAAGAAAGGACAAAATGAATTCATGAAGTGGAAACCGAACCCCATATTTCAGAACATATAGGGGAACAACAACCCACTCGCCATCGGGTCGCCAGAACATTTTCTCTTCTGAACGAGGCACCCGAAGCTTATATTCTTTCGGAATATTAAACAGAGTGCGGATATCAGAAAGTTGAGAAGAGGTAGCAGTGGATTGGGTGTTGATATGAGAAAACTCCATTTCAAAATGATAGGCGTTTTGAATCTTAGCTTCGATACTGATCGGAGTAAGAGGAAGGGAGGGGGTAGTGGTATCCGTGAGGTCTTGAAGCAAATCAACCCAGCAATGTAGAGGCAATCTTGATAGAAGGTGGAATGGAGGTGTCATTGTTGGTAGAAGTCGGTCCAGGGGTAGAATCAGCCATTGAAGGAAAACTGTAGCAGTAATGAGCTTGAAATCGAGTAGGAGTGAGAAGATATAGTACTCGCCGGAAATTGCCTCTGCCGAAAAATTCGAAAGAAGGGTTTGAAATGTGAAGGTTTGGAAAAATGACAGAGTATAATGGATGGGGGTTTTTATAAAGTAGGGTTGTATAGCCCCCAAGGGTGGCTATTAAAGGCGGTTAGGAACCAGACCTGGGAAGTCATGTAGCATTTCAAGAAATGAGAAGAAACCGCTCAAATTCCCCAGACAACTCATCATTTCTTAGCCTAACTTTTTGAGTCCTTGTCTTTTCGAGTCTCTAATTATAAATAAATTATAACAAGAGACTGGGGGGGGGGGGGAATGTTCGGGAGTGTTTTACCGACCTCCACGTGTGCCGAAGGCCTGGGTTAGAACTGATGAGATTGGGCTCATTGGGCCGAAGCTGTGTAGGGCGATGAATGGGTTTAGGTTCGGATATTTGAGCCCTCCAGGCCGGAGTTCAGTTTTTATCATGGAGTTCGGGGTCAGGCCTTCGAGTCCTTTGGGCTGAGGCCCAAACCGATATGGATAAAGTCGGTGGGATTGGGCATGTGCAGTTGGGCAGCCCATGCGCAGAGTTTGGAGTGATAAGGGGTTTACTTGGTTAAGGGTTCTAACCCTAGCCATATGTGAATAAGGTAACTCCAAAGGTAGTATTGGAATGGGATTCTATTTACACTTTTTAAGGAGATTGTGTTGGACCCAAATATAAGTAACTACCATATTTAGGAGTCCTATTCCGACTCGGAGAGGGACTCTTGGGAAGTGAGGATGGCTATAAATACAAGGCTTAACTATAAAGAAAAGTCATGTCCTCTTTTTGTACAAATTGACGAGGAAAAGAAATTAAAATATTTTAACTTCACTTAAAAGAAAAGTTCGGAGATTGCAAAAAATATTCTTTTTGTACACATTATTGATTCAATGGTATAAACTATAAAGAAAAGTTCGGAGATTGCAAAAAAGTGTTGTTCGGGAGTGTTTTACCATCATGTTAGTTGTGGGCCTAGGCTGGAACTGATGAGGATGGACCTACATAGCTGAAGACATACAGGATGGCAAGGATGTTCGGGTTCGGATATCTGAGCCTATTAGGTCGGGATCCGGTTGTAGTCAGGGAGGTCGGGGTCGGGCCTTCACGTCCTTTGGGTCGAAGCCCGATCTGGTGTTTATGACGTCTGTTGGGTTGGGCCTATGCAGTTGGGTAGCCCATGCGCAGAGTTGGGAGTTATAAGGGGTTTACGTGGTTAAGGTTTCTAACCTTAGCCATATGTGAATAAGGTAACTCCAAAGGTAGTATTAGAATGGGATTCTATTTACACCTTTTAAGGAGATTGTGTTGGGCCCTAATATAGGTAACTACCATATTTAGGAGTCCTGTTCTGACTCGGAGAGGGACTCTTGGGAGATGAGAATGGCTATAAATACAAGGCTTAACTACAATTAACAGGTAATACCTACTTTTGAGCACTAAACACTTAAGCCTCCATTGTTAAACCTTGTGAACGGCCTGTACTTATTCTCACACCGGAGCTATCCCCCGGCGGCACAAGCCATCAAGCTTCTGTGTGATCTGTTATTGTGCAGGTTTTAGTGCGTGGATTCTGTGATTGGACGTGCAGACAAAACTTGGCGTTAACATTGGCGCTAGAAGGAGGGCTTTAGTACTTTTTTGCAATCACAACCAACTTCTCTAGCAGCAGGCTATGGCGAGTAAAGAGAACAACGTCTCTGCCCAGGAAAAGGCAAAGACCCAGCAGTCACACCAGACCACACAGGTGAGGGGGTCGGTGAAGGACCGCCTAGGGTCCAAAATTCCAAAAGTTCAAGAGGTACTAGTCCACTCCTGCCGACGTAAACTCTTCAATGATAGCCAACATACGCCCCATCCTGTGAGTCAGGTCAATGAAAATCATTCACAGGCCCTCATACAGCGAGAAAGACCAAAAGGGAGCCAGGGCCAGCGGGAGTTCATCTTGAAAAAGAAGATGCAACAAAACAACGACGCTATGATGGCCCTACGCCTCCAATAGGAAGAGCTCGAACATCAGATGGCAAAAATGGCTGGAGAGCAGAAGGCGTCCTCAAAAAAGTGTGGGAATCGGAGCCGATCCCAGTCACCCCGACGGGGAGAGGTAGGAAGAGAAAGGAGTAGGCACATAAGTCTCTCTCTGCCCACGTGAAGCGTAAAAGAAGTCGTTCTAATTGAGCGCAGATCGGAGACAGAGAGGAGGAGGACGCGTCTCACGAATCACGGAGGGATGCAGACCCTATCGTCCCCTTGAAAAGAGGAGTCCGACCCCTTCGCTCGAAGGGTGGCAGAACTGGAAAAGTTGCTGGTGGCAAAGAACTCGATGGGGACATCTTTGGCCTTCCTAGGATCCCCCTTTTCGCCCGAAATCAATCATGTGACGGCCGATCCGAAAAAGAAGATGCCCCCGATGGAGACATATGATGGGCTAGGAGATCCCTATGATATTCGGACCGGTATGACCGACTAATGACCTACTACGGTCACTCGGACGCTGCTAAATACCACATGTTTGCGACGACATTGAAGAAGAGTGCCCGACAATGGATGGGAACGTTGGCGACAGGATAGATTAGTTCGTGGAGGGATCTTCGAGACAAATTTCATTCCAGGTTCGGGAGTAACAGAAGGCGAGGAAAGATCACAGCTTCCCTCATACAAGTTCGACAAAAGTCAGATGAGAGCATGGGTCAGTATGTCAAAAGGTTTCGAGAGGCTGTGGGATCGGTAGCAGAGTTAAACTCTCCACAGGCCTTGGGATTCTTCACGACAGGTTTGGATATTGGAAAGTCGAAGAAGTTGATGAAGGACCTAGTGATCAACCCTCCAGGAGATTTAACGGAAGCCTTCCACCGAGCCAAGGGATACATTGGCTATGTGAAATTTTAAACCACATTCTCAGTCCTACGAGAAGAAGTCTAAGGATCGGGATAAATAGCATTATCAGCGCTTGGATAACAACCAATGGAAGTCGGATACTCCGGGAAAGAAAACTTACAAAGGAGGAGGATCAGGAAGTAGCCGACCTCCATTGCCTAATCGTAGCGTCAGCAAAGTTTACACCTCCCTCACTATAGATCGGGCGAAGATGTTGGAAGAGATAAAAAATAAATCCTTCTAACAGCCATGCTCGAGGCGAACCAAGCCAGGGAGGAGGGTTCGAGACAAATTTTGTGAATATCACCAGAGCACCGGGCATTTGACAGAGGCATGCAACAATCTGATGGACATGATAGAGAAGAACGTTCAAATTGGTCAGTTAGTTCAGTATGTAGCCGGTCGGGATACTGGAGTGGCCCCGAGAGAAGAAGGTAGAGACCAGGATCGAGACACCCAGCCTCCGCAGAATCCGCCAGCCCGAGGCGTAATTGATGTGATATCAGGTGGTTCAGTCGGACGGGTAACTGGAAAGAAAAGGAATGGGCATCTCGAGGCGGTGTTATCGGTTACGGGGTTTACTAGTAGAAAGGATCGGGCATATCCCGGAACATCTATCTCTTTTTCGGATGAGGATTATATTACAGACCTCATTGAGCCACATGACGGGGTGTTAGTGATAACCGTACAGGTCGGGACCGTGGATAGGAAGTGGATGATGATAGACAACGGATCTTCGGTCGATATCTTGTACACTCACGCCTACCAGAGGATGGACTTACAAGGAAAGAAGATGGATTTGGGTGGCGAAGGACCTTTGTACGGGTTCAGTGGAGATCCAGTGTATGTGTCTGGTACCATCGAACTACCAATCAAGTTTGGCACGACACCCAATCAGGTTGAGATAATGGTCAGGTTTTTTGTCGTCCAAGTAGATTCGGCATACAACGCGATCCTCGGAAGACCGACCTTGGCATCATCGCAGGCTGTGACATCCATACCCCATTTCAAAATCAAGTTTCCGACACCGAACGGGGTCGAGGAGGTAAAAGGTGACTTAGACATCGCCTGAAGGTGTTATCGGAATAGTTTGATCTCTTCAGGGATCGGAGTTAGTAAGCAGAAATAGACAATGGCTATCAAAATAGAGCCATTCATCGAGAGTAATCTGAGAGCCGCTTGCTCGCCACTTGGTGAGAAACCAAGAAGATATAAGATCTGTGCCGGAATAAAGAGAAAGTGATCAAGATCGGGTCAGGATTGGCAGAGCCATTTCAGAAGGGATTGATAGATTTACTCCGGGTCTATGCCGACATCTTCGCATAGGAACCAAGTGACATACCGGGGGTGAGCGAATCGGTAGCTCTGCACAAATTACACGTAGACCCAAACATGAAGCCTGTCATACAAAAATGAAGGGTTTTCGCCCCAGAGAGACAGAAGATCATCAATGAGGAAATTGCCAAACTCCTAGAGGCCGAATTCATCTTCGAAATCGACTACCCAGAATGGTTGGCCAACGTGGTCTTGGTTCAGAAGCAGAATGGGAAATGGAGATTATGCATCGACTACACGAAACTAACAGGGCATGTCTAAAAGATTTCTATCCATTGCCCAACATAGATCAGTTGATAGACGCCACTTCGGGGTACGGTATTCTAAGCTTCATGGACGCATTCTCAGGGTACCATCAAATTTCAATGTGTAAGGAAGATATCCCAAAGACCAGTTTCATCACGCATCGGGCAATATACGCATATCGAAAAATGACCTTCGGGATACTGAATGTCGGGGCAACTTATCAACGAATGATGAACTTCGTGTTCACAGAGCAACTAGGAAGAAGTATGGAGGTCTACGTAGACGACATGATCGTTAAAAGAATGTCAGTCCGTGACCATCTTGAAGATCTAGAGAACTGCTTCGATATAGTTAGAAGACGCAAGCTGAGGTTGAACCCAACCAAGTGCAGGTTTGGATTGGGATCGGGAAAGTTCCTAAGGTATTTGGTCAGCAAAAGGGGAATCGAAGTGAATCCAGAGAAGATTAAGGCGGTCCTGGATATGAAATCTCTGAAATCTTATAAGGATGTGCAGAGACTGACAAGTCGGATCGCGGCCCTCAGAAGGTTTGTCTCCAAATCATCAGAGAGATGCCTACCATTGTTTGATACCTTGAAAGGGCCCAAGAACGAGAAAAGCTTTCAATGGACTTTGGAGTACGAAGACACGTTCCAAGGGATCAAAAAATATTTATCTTCGGCACCACTGCTGATGAAACTGATCCCTTCAAAACCTTTGTATTCAGATGTCCGCGGCAAGCTCGATGGCGATTGGGGGGGCGGCGTTAGTTCGGGATAAAGGGGGAAATCGGGTTCGTTATACTACATCGACCATGTATACTTGAGACGCAGAAACCTGATACCCGAACCTGGAAAAATTTGCCTACGTCTTGATCATTGCAAGTAGTAAATTGCGGCATTATTTCTAGGGTCGGTTGGTGGTGATATACACTGATCAGCCGCTAAAAAGGTCCTACATCGGCCAGAGGTCTCGGGGAGACTCGCAACATGGGCAATGGAATTAACACAATTTGCATTGGAATATCTACCCCGAACAGTGATCAAAGGACAGGCACTGGCCGATTTCGTCGTGGAATATTAGTTCACAGAACCGGATGTGGGGTCGGTCACTGAAACATAACATATAAAAACTTCATGGATGCTTTATGTTGATTGGCTCACACCATACATCTCTTACCTGGCCGATGGAGTTCTACCTTCAGATCGCATCCTGGCAAGAAAAATCAAGCATCGAAGCTCCAATTTTGTTCTTATCGATGGGGACCTATATAGAAGGGCTTTTATGTGAGACCCCAGATTTTTTGAATAAAGATTAAATAAAATAATTTTTTAAATATTATGGTGTGGATTTGATATAATGTTATAGTTGTGGGTAATATTTATAAATTTTGCAAAATACGCAAGTTGTTATATAATATTCGATTGGTTGGGGAATATTCTTTTTTGTCGGGGAATATCCAAATGCGACGCAGCACAATCATTGGTGGACCCCCCCAAGCGGAATTATTGTCGGATTGAGAAAGCGACAAAAAATACTTTATGAAAATAACGGCGGAAGTTTTACCATTAAGCTTGTTGAACTACCGGTAGTAAAAATACGATGTCTGGCGTGGTTGCGTAGTAGCACACGGTATTGATTATTGATGCTTACGTGAGAAGTCACTCGGTTATACTCAATTATTACTTCGATGATTCTTTGCATCATATCTATCATATTATTGATTCAATTATTATCACGGTATCATCTGCATAAAATGTTTTTATTAAATCAATACTTGAGATGACAAAGTTATTCATATTATAAATTACAATATTTACAATGTCTAGAAGTTACATCGAGGAGAGGTTTGGTCACACTAAATTGCGGCATGATAGGGAGAAATCCTTATTGGAAAGCCCCATCTTCACAGGAGCGACACGGTTGATAAATATTGTGAGTTATAATATTAATAATGAATGTTGTTAGGAGTTGAATTTGGAGGCAGCGGACGTGATATTTGAGTCAGGAACAGCGAAATTAGTAAAAATAGTCTATAAACACAAAATTTTTTCGGGATTCACTATTTGGTCAAAAAGTCAACGAGTTGACTTTTTTGGGAAAAATCAAACTTTGAAATTTCAAAATTTATATTTTTGATAAAAATAGTTTCATTATGTTGGAATTGTTTGTGTTAGTGAAAATCGACATTTATTAGATGATAATTGATGTCTAGGGTTATATTGATAAATCGGATAATTTATCGGATAAATGAGCAATTAATTGCTACTAATTCACATGCTTATATAACTATTTGTTCACATATGTGTACTATTGAATCACATTATTTACTATTAGGGGAGTTGGTGCAAGATTGATAATACTTGCATGACTAAATTAAAATGGAGGTATAGATGGAAGTCTTATCTTTGAAATTCATATTTTTCACATGATTATACTATTGATTCACATGATTGAACTATTGATTCACATTATTTACTATTAGGGGAGTTGGTGCAAGATTGATAATACTTGCGGGATTAAATTATAAATGAAAGAAAAGTTGGAGGTATTGTCTTTATAATTTTTGAGCCCCAAAAGCGTGCGATTATCGAAACTATATTTTCCTATAAATAGAAGCTCATTCTTCCTTCATTTCTCACCAATTCACAAAAGCTTTAGAGCGATTATTATAGAGATAAATTATAGAAAAGAAAAAATAAGCTACCTCTCACTACCGATATCATTATTCAAAGGTAGGGAATATTATTTTTGTCTAAGGTAGGGAGTATTATTTCTTTCTTATCTATGAAGAGAACTTACATTATTCCATTCTTATTATTACTGTTGGAATAACTTTTGTCTGATATGCTGCTACCCTATACTTGGTGAAATTCTTACATTGTTCCATTCTTTATCATTACATTGGAACATCACATGCATGGCATTCTGCGGACTGGTTAAAATCTTTATTATTACATTGGAACATCACATGCATGCGTTTCTGTGGGACTGGTTCCGTCTTTTTATTACATTGGAATATCACATGCATGCGTTCTACGGACTTGATTCCGTCTTTATTATTACATTTGGAATATCATATGCATGCGTTTCTGGCGGACTGATTAAAATCTTTATTATTACATTGGAATATCACATGCATGTGTTTTTCTGTGGGACTGATTAGATTATTTATTATTACATTGGAATAACTTTTGCATGTATGATCTATCGCATGCACTGGTGATTTCTTTTGTTATTCCATTCCTTATTATACTCGGTTGGTTAAAGTTTTGACTTCTATACTCCATGAAATTAGTGGAATATCCTTGATATTTGCGCTTCATCGATATCTTTTCATGGAAATATTCTTACGAGCATTCTTGAATTTTACTCTACAAAGCGATATCATGTTGACAATTTGGGCGTTATTAGTTCTGGATAAAATAATTCTTGAACTTGTTTTATTGAATTCTTATATCATTGTCATCATCCTCATGTTTATATTTTGTTGAAAGTCATACATGGCCTATAGTGCATAGATGGACTTGGTATGATTATGACGAGAGATTATTCGGTGTAATCATGGTAGTAATGTTACAAATGATGTGGTAAAAGTCCTCATTGCCCGTAGTGCATTGATGGGACGGTTGTTGGCATGATCATGACCATTAATGAATACACAAATATTCTTGGCCCGTAGTGCATGGATAATTGTGGTCGTGATACTAAAGAATATCCTTGGTAGTAGTGCGGGGTGATTCGATGATGTGGATTATTTATTAAAATTTGAGTCCCAGCGATAAAAGTGATGAAAACCTTCTAAATCATAAAAGATAGTAGATTTTATTCTCTACTTGACTCTTTTAATGGATTGCTTGTTTCATTGCATGATTAAACTTGATGGTTGTTATATTGTATCGGTTTAACACTGTTGAAGGCTAACGATAATATATTTTGCATTATCTTAGTCATAATATTTCCTACTGGGCTAGTTGAGCTCACCCTTTTACTTTTATTGTTCTCTTCTTGAAATGAGAGCGTAGCGAGGGACTAGTCGGGGAGCGGGTGACGGACTAGATGATAGCATTAGTAGTCCTCACTATTCGGTGAAATAGTGTAATAATAAATGTAATAAGGACTCCTTTTGAGTTTATATAATCTCTAGTAGACAATATTTGTATTCAAACTCATAGTTTATGTTTTTGTCGTATTATTATACGACGGTTGTATTATTAAGTTGTATTTGAATTTATGTACCATGTAAGTGGCGACCCAAGATGGGTGGCGTATACCTAATTTTTGAGGCGTCACGGTTGGTATCAAAGCTTAGGGATATGATCCTGGCTAAGATGTGAGACTAGAACTAGGGGGGAGGAGGGGGAATTCCTTCGCTAGTATGACCTACCTAAGTTTATTTGATATTTAATTGGTCGGTCGAGTATAGGGATAATATGTGATGTTAATTAACCCTTGTTTTGTGGCGGTATTTGAAAATGACATCAGAGAATGTTGAGAATAGCAATGGAGCCACGAGAGACCGTTGAGTCTCCACGGATCAATAATAAGGATAATGTGCTGATAGGATGGCGATAATCCTCTGTAAACAACAACAACGATCAATTGATGATGAATGGCGATGCGTTTAAGAGCTTTTAGAATTCATGCAACATCGGTGAAGACGGCTCCTTTTCATAATCTGAGGAGGAAACAATGGCAACCACGGTTGGTCACCGCTAAGCAATTCAAGGAGCTGGGACCACCGGAGTTTTGGGAAAAGCGAGAACCACTTAAAGGCGAGAGCGTGGTTAAAAGCGAGATCACCAAGATATTTGATGTCTTGGGATGCTCAGGAGCAAAAGGTTCCTTTGCCACCTTTATGTTGCGTGAAGAAGCGGATCTTTGGTGGGAATCATAAAATGTACCTGACTGGCCTTTTCAAGATGTCTTGGGAGAAGTTCGAAACATTCAACGACAAGTACTTTCCGAAAGTATTCATCACATGAAGGAGGTGGAGTTTATCAAGTTGGAACAAAACAATATGGCCAGTGTCATGATACGAGGCTAAATTTGCGGAGTTATCCGGTTTGCATCCCATTTGGTCGATAATGAGGGGCGAATGACGCGAATGTTTTTAAGAGGTTTGAAGCGGAGATCGCCGATATCTTATTTCTCATAAAGCTGTGTTTGTATTGAGGATGTTGTAAATAGGGCTCGATTAGTGGGGCGCGATAACGAGTCAACACATGACAACAAAAAAGCGGTAAACAAAATGATAAATACCGGTGATACTTGATCATCAAAGCGGTGACAATAAGCATGGAGGAATCAACATGCTAGAAATGGTAACCACTTTGGTGGTAATCATGGTCAAAACAATAAGAATGGACATTTAAAGAAGAGGAGATTCAATGATGATGGAAAGCGTCGGCACCGACAGACCGTTGTTAAGAAGAAGGAGAGCGACCACCTATCATATGCTTCAAATGCGGAGGGAGGACACATCGGTCAAAGCAAGCTGCGCGATGTCGTCAAAGCATGTTATAATTGTGGAAGAGAAGGTCACTTAGCGATTTTTGTCGTCACAGAAGACAAGTTGACTAGGATGGAGGCACCAAAGGTAGTCCCGAGAAAAGTGGCCCGGTAGTTTAAGAGAGAATTTTTTTCGTGATGAGGAACTTGAATAAAATTATCGGGTATGTTAGTCATAAACTCTTGTGAAGTCTATACAAAGTGTTGAATCTGGGTTCTACTCACTCTTTTATTTCACCTAGTTGTGTTCAATGTTTGAATTTAACTCAGGAGAAGTTAGATTTTGATTTATCTGTTGAAACTTCGGTTGGGAGAAACCTTCATTACCTCCCTTTATTTATAAATCTTGTTCAAATCAACACTTTCACGTTACTGTCATAAATCGTATCTCTTTGAAAATACTTGTCTTTGATGTGATTTTAGGAATCGATTGGTTAACTACTCATCATGCTTTTCGTAAGGTTGTTAGCTTTCATATTCTAACCAACTTTATTATGCGAATTCAAGCAACCAAATCACTAAAGTCAATCATGGTCATATCAAGCCATAAGTAAAAAGCCGGTCCTTTCGTTGTTGACTTCCTTGTGTGGAATGCACCAAAGCCGGACTTTACGTGGCGGACGTTGTGAATAGCGATGGCAAGTTGATAGGTATCAATGTGACGTGTTACCCAAGTCTTGGATGAGAGTTCTGATTTTGAATGATATTTCTATTGTTAATAAATTTCCTTACGTATTCTTGAAGACTTCTTAGCCTACCCTAGGCGTGAAATCGAATTTTGTATTGACCCGAGTACAAAACCCATTTCTAAAACCCTCAAATATTTCTTCAACTAAAATGAGCGTAACATGCGCGCCAAAGCGTTGGCTCGAAGTTTGTTGAAGATTACGATCGTACCATTCAATACCATCGTGGGAAAGCGAGCGTGGTAGGCGGCGCGTTGAGTAGAAGATCGTATGCGTTTATGAGTGCGATGTTGTTAACATAAAGACCCATTTAAATGCGACTTACAAATGATGAAGATAGAGTTAAAGACTCTAGGGACCCACGTGAAGATAATGAATATACGAGTAGTATTAATCGACTTTAATCGATAAAGTTAAAATCGCTCAACTTACACACCGGAGATGATGAATGTGAAGAAGAAGGTTCAAGAGAGGCGTTATTCTAGAAGCAAGAAATGAAGAGAGAAATCTCAACCCTCGATTTAATTGGCCCATTTGAAATCCTCGATAAAGTAGGGGCGTGGCTTATAGACTCGTTTTACCGCCAAGTATGTCGGCGTGTTCATAACGTTTTTTAACGTATCGATGTTACGTAAATATGTGGATGACCGAACCACATTATTAATTTAGAACTGGGACGAGATAGCGGATGATTTAACGTATGAGGAGATCGTGTTAAAATCTTGGATAAGAAGGATTATATTCGACACTCAAAGGTTATACCTCGAGGGTTAGAATTTGAAGTGAGGTCGAGGTATCCTCACTCTTTGGCATATCAGTGCGTACGTAAATTTTGAGGAGAAATTTCATAAGGAGGGAGATTGTGAGACCCAGATTTTTTGAATAAAGATTAAATTTTCTCGAAAAATATTTTTTAAATATTATGGTGTGGATTTGATATAATGTTATAGTTGTGGGTAATATTTATAAATTTTGCAAAAAGTCATGAAGTTGTTATATAATATTCGATTGGTGGGGAATATTCTTTTTTTGTCGGGGAATATTAAATGCGGCGCACACAATCATTGGTGGACCCCCACAGCGGAATTATTGTCGGATTGAGAAAGCGACAAAAATACTTTATAAAAATAACGGCGGAAGTTTTACAGATTAAGCTGTTGAACTACCGGTAGTAAAAAATGCGATGTCTGGCGTGGTTGCATAGTAGCTACGGTATTGATTATTGATGCTTACGTGAGAAGTCACTCGGTTATACTCAATTATTACTCTGATAATTGTTGCATCATATCTATATTATTATTGATTCAATTATTGTCACAAGTATCATCTGCATAAAATGTTTTTTATTAAATCAATACTTGAGATGACAAAGTTATTCATATTATAAATTGCAATATTTACAATGTCTAGAAGTTACATCGAGGAGAGGTTTGGTCACTAATTGCGGCATGATAGGAGAAATCCTTATTGAAAGCCCCCTCTTTCACAGGAGCGACTGGTTGATAAAATATTGTGAGTTATAATATTAATAATGAATGTTGTTAGGAGTTGAATTTGGAGAGCAGCGGACGTGATATTTGAGTCGGAGCGATGAAATTAGTAAAAATAGTCTATAAACACAAAAATTTTCCGGGATTCACTATTTGGTGAAAAAATTGACAGTTGACTTTTTTGGGGAAAAATCAAACTTTGAAATTTCAAAATTTATATTTTGATAAAAATAGTTTCATTATGTTGGAATTGTTTGTGTTAGTGAAAATCGACATTTATTAGATGATAATTGATGTCAGGGGTTATATTGATAAATCGGGTAATTTATCGGATAAATGAGCAATTAATTGCTACTAATTCACATGCTTATATAACTATTTGTTCACATATGTGTACTATTGAATCACATTATTTACTATTAGGGGGAGTTGGTGCAAGATTGATAATACTTGCATGACTAAATTAAAAATGGAGGTATAGATGGAAGTCTTATCTTTGTAAATTCGTATTTTTCACATGATTATACTATTGATTCACATGATTGAACTATTGATTCACATTATTTACTATTAGGGGAGTTGGTGCAAGATTGATAATACTTGCGGGACTAAATTATAAATGAAAGAAAAGTTGGAGGTATTGTCTTTGTAATTTTTGAGCCCAAAAGCGTGCGATTATCGAAACTATATTTTCTATAAATAGAAGCTCATTCTTCCTTCATTTCTCACCAATTCACAAAAGCTTTAGAAGCGATTATTATAGAGAGAAATTATAGAGAGAGAAGAAGAAGAAATGCTACCTCCTCTATATTCCGGTATCATTTTTTTTTTAAAGGTAGGGAATATTATTTGTTGTACTAAGTAGGGAGTATTATTTCTTTCTTATCTATGAAGAGAACTTACATTATTCCATTCTTTATTATTACATTGGAATAACTTTTGTATCTGTGAGCTACCCTATACTTGGTGAAATTCTTACATTGTTCCATTCTTTATCATTACATTTGGAACATCACATGCATGCGTTCTACTGCTGGGACTGGTTCCGTCTTTATTATTACATTGGAATATCATCACATGCATGCGTTTCTGCCGGACTGATTTCGTCTTTATTATTACATTGGAATATCACATGCATGCGTTTTCGTGGGACTGATTAAAATCTTTATTATTACATTGGAATATTGCATGCATTTCTTGGGACTGATTCGTCTTTATTATTACATTGGAATATCACATGCATGCGTTTCTGTGGGACTGATTAAAATCTTTATTATTACATGTTGGAATATCACATGCATGCGTTTTCTGTGGGATTTGATTCGTTATTTATTACATTGGAATAACTGCGTGCTGCGGTCTATCGCATACTGGTGATTTCTTTTGTTATTCCATTCCTTATTATACTCGGTTGGTTAAAGTTTTGACTTCTATACTCCATGAAATTAGTGGAATATCCTTGATATTTGCGCTTCATCGATATCTTTTCATGGAAATATTCTTACGAGCATTCTTGAATTTTTTACTCTACAAAGCGATATCATGTTGACAATTTGGGCGTTATTAGTTCTGGATAAAATAATTCTTGAACTTGTTTTATTGAATTCTTATATCATTGTCATCATCCTCGTGTTTTATATTTTGTTGAAAGTCATACATGGCCTATAGTGCATAGATGGACTTGGTATGATTATGACCGAGGATTATTCGATTGTAATCATGGTAGTAATGTTACAAATGATGTGGTAAAAAGTCCTCATTGGCGTAGTGCATTGATGGACGAGTTGTTGGCATGATCATGACCATTATTGAATACCACAAATATTCTTGGCGTAGTGCATGGATAATTGTGGTCGTGATACTAAAAAGAATATCCTTGGTAGTAGTGCGGGGGGTGATTCGATGATGTGGATTATTTATTAAAATTTGAGTCCAGTGATAAAAGTGATGAAAAACCTTTTAAATCATAAAAGATAGTAGATTTTATTCTCTACTTGACTCTTTTAATGGATTGCTTGTTCAAGCTGCTTGATTAAACTTGATGGTTGTTATATTGTATCGGTTTAACTTTGTTGAAGGCTAACGATAATATATTACGCATTATCTTAGTCATAATATTTCCTCTTGGGCTAGTTGAGCTCACCCTTTTACTTTTATTGTTCTCTTGAGGAAATGAGAGCGTAGCGAGGGACTAGTCGGGGAGCGGAGTGGCGGACGAGATGATAGCATTAGTAGTCCTCACTATTACGTGAAATAGTGTAATAATAATTGTAATAAGGACTCCTTTTGAGTTTGTATAATCTCTAGTAGACAATATTTGTATTCAAACTCATAGTTTATGTTTTTGTAGTATTGTACGACGGTTGTATTATTAAGTTGTATTTGAATTTATGTACCATGTAAGTGGCGACCCAAGATGGGTGGCGTATACCTAATTTTGGGGGCGTCACGGTTGTATCAAAGCTTAGGGATATGATCCTGGCTAAGATGTGAGACTAGAACTAGGGAGGGGAGGCGGGGAATTCCGCCGCTAGTATGACCTACCTAAGTTTATTTGATATTTAATTTGGTCGGTAGGAGTATAGGGATAATATGTGATGTTAATTAACCCTTGTTTTGTGGCGGTATTTGAAAATGACATCAGAGAATGTTGAGAATAGCAATGGAGCACGAGGAGGCCGTTGAGTCTCCACAGATCAATAATCAGGACAATGTGCAACAGGATGGCGATAATCCTCCTGTAAACAACAACATTGATCAATTGACGAACGACGGTACGTTTAAGAGCTTTTTAGAATTCATGCAACATCAGGCGAAGGCGGCTCCTGTTCATAATGCAGGAGGAAACAATGGCAACCCACGGTTGGTCACCGCTAAGCAATTCAAGGAGGCTGGGACCACGGAGTTTTGGGAAAGCGAGAACCACTTAAAGGCGGAGGCGTGGTTAAAGCGAGATCACCAAGATATTTGATGTCTTGGGATGCTCAGGAGCAAAAGGTTCCTTTGCCACCTTTATATTTGCGTGAAAGGAGATCTTTGGTGGGAATCGTAAAAGCGTACTTGACTGGCCTTTTCAAGATGTCTTGGGAGAAGTTCAAAAGAAACATTCAACGACAAGTACTTTCGAAAGTATTCATCACATGAAGGAGGTGGAGTTTATCAAGTTGGAACAAAACAATATGGTAGTGTGCCATGATCTGAGGCTAAATTTGCGGAGTTATCCGGTTTGCATCCCATTTGGTCGATAATGAGGAGGCGAATGCCGCGAATGTTTTTAAGAGGTTTGAAGCGGGAGATCATGATATCTTATTTCTCATAAAGCTGTGTTTGTATTAGGATGTTGTAAATAGGGCTCGATTAGTGGGTAGCGATAATGAGTCAATATGACCAAAAGAAAGCGCGACAAAATGATGATAATACCGGGGTGATACTTGATCATCAAAGCGGTGACAATAAGCATGGAGGAATCAACATGCTAGAAATGGTAACCACTTTGGTGGTAATCATGGTCAAAACAATAAGAATGGACATTTAAAGAAGAGGAGATTCAACAATGATGGAAAGCGTCGGCGGCACCGACAGACACCGTTGTTAGGAAGGAGAGCGACCACCTATCATATGCTTCAAATGCGGAGGGAGGACACATCGGTCAAAGCTGCGCGATGCCGTCAAAGCATGTTATAATTATGGAAGAGAAGGTCACTTAGCCGATTTTGTCGTTCACAGAAGACAAGTTAAAGCTAGGATGGAGGCACCAAAGGCCGTCCCGGAAAAAAAAAGCCGGTAGTTTAAGAGAGCGTTTTTTTTCGTGACGAGGAACTGAATAAAATTATCACGGGTATGTTAGTCATAAACTCTTGTGAAGTCTATCTGAGTGTTGAATCTGGGTTCTACTCACTCTTTTATTTCACCTAGTTGTGTTCAATGTTTGAATTTAACTCAGGAGAAGTTAGATTTTGATTTATCTGTTGAAACTTCGGTTGGGAGAAACCTTCATTACCTCACTTTATTTATAAATCTTGTTCAAATCAACACTTTCACGTTACATCGATCGTATCTCTTTGAAAATACTTGCCTTTGATGTGATTTTAGGAATCGATTGGTTAACTACTCATCATGCTTTTTTTTCGTAAGGTTGTTAGCTTTCATATTTCTAACCAACTTTGTTATGCGAATTCAACAACCAAATCACTAAAGTCGATCATGGTCATATCAAGCCATAAGTAAAGAGCCCCGGTCCTTTTCGTTGTTGACTTCCTTGTGTGGAATGCTGCCAAAGCGGACTTTACGTGGCGGCGTTGTGAATAGCGATGGCAAGTTGATAGGTATCGATGTGACGTGTTACCCAAGTCTTGGATGAGAGTCTGATTTTGAATGATATTTCTATTGTTAATAAATTTCCTTACGTATTCTTGAAGACTTCTTAGCCTACCCTAGGCGTGAAATCGAATTTTGTATTGACCCGATCTACAAAACCCATTTCTAAAACCCTCAAATATTTCTTCAACTAAAAATGAGCGTAACATGCATGAAAGAGCGTTGGCTCGGTACATTGAAGATTACGATCGTACCATTGATACCATCGTGGGAAAGCGAGCGTGGTAGGCGGCGCGTTGAGTAGAAGATCGTATGCGTTTATGAGTGCGATGTTGTTAACACAAAGACCCATTTAAATCGACTTACAAATGATGAAGATAGAGTTAAAGACTCTAGGAACCCACGTGAAGATAACGAATATCTGAGTAGAATTAATCGACTTTAATCGATAAAGTTAAAATCGCTCAGCTACTACACACGGGGTGATGAATGTGAAGAATTAAGAAGGTTCGAGAGGCGTTATTCTAGAAGCAAGAATCGAGAGAAGAAATCTCAACCCTCGATTTAATTGGCCCATTTGAAATCCTCGATAAAGTAGGGCGTGGCTTATAGACTCGTTTTCTGCCAAAGTATGCGGCGTGTTCATAACGTTTTTAACGTATCGATGTTACGTAAATATGTGGATGACCGAACCACATTATTAATTTAGAACTAGGACGAGATAGCGGATGATTTAGCGTATGAGGAGATCGTGTTAAAATCTTGGATAAGAAGGATTATATTCGACACTCAAAGGTTATACCTCGAGGGTTAGAATTTGAAGTGAGGTCGAAAGGTATCCTCACCTCTTTGGCATACCAGTGCGTCGTAAATTTTGAGGAGAAATTTCATAAGGAGGGAGATTGTGAGACCCAGATTTTTTGAATAAAGATTAAATTTTCTCGAAATATATTTTTTAAATATTATGGTGTGGATTTGATATAATGTTATAGTTGTGGGTAATATTTATAAATTTTGCAAAGTCATGAGTTGTTATATAATATTCGATTGGTGGGGAATATTCTTTTTAACGGGGAATATTAAATGCGGCAGCACAATCATTGGTGGACCCCCCAGCGGAATTATTGTCGATTGAAAGCGACAAAAATACTTTATTAAAAAAATAACGGCGGAAGTTTTACCAGATTAAGCTGTTGAAACTACCGGTAGTAAAAAAGTACGATGTCTGGCGTGGTTGCATAGTAGCACGGTATTGATTATTGATGCTTACGTGAGAAGTCACTCGGTTATACTCGATTATTACTCTGATAATTCTTTGCATCATATCTATCGTATTATTGATTCAATTATTGTCACGATATCATCTGCATAAAATGTTTTTTATTAAATCAATACTTGAGATGACAAAGTTATTCATATTATAAATTGCAATATTTACAATGTCTAGAAGTTACATCGAGAGAGGTTTGGTCACCTAATTGCGGCATGATAAGGAGAAATCCTTATTGGAAAGCCCCTCTTTCACAGGAGCGACACTGGTTGATAAATATTGTGAGTTATAATATTAATAATGAATGTTGTTAGGAGTTGAATTTGGAGAGTTGAATTTGGACGTGACGTGATATTTGAGTCGGACGATGAAATTAGTAAAAATAGTCTATAAACACAAAATTTTCGAGGATTCACTATTTGGTGAAAAAAGTCAATGAGTTGACTTTTTTGGGAAAAATCAAACTTTGAAATTTCAAAATTTATATTTTTGATAAAAATAGTTTCATTATGTTGGAATTGTTTGTGTTAGTGAAAATCGACATTTATTAGATGATAATTGATGTCAGGGTTATATTGATAAATCGGGTAATTTATCGGATAAATGAGCAATTAATTGCTACTAATTCACATGCTTATATAACTATTTGTTCACATATGTGTACTATTGAATCACATTATTTACTATTAGGGGAGTTGGTGCAAGATTTAATAATACTTGCATGACTAAATTAAAAATGGAGGTATAGATGGAGTCTTATCTTTGTAATTAGTATATTTTCACATGATTATACTATTGATTCACATGATTGAACTATTGATTCACATTATTTACTATTAGGGGAGTTGGTGCAAGATTGATAATACTTGCGGGACTAAATTAAAAATGAAAGAAAAGTTGGAGGTATTGTCTTTGTAATTTGAGCCCCAAAGCGTGCGATTATCGAAACTATATTTTCTATAAATAGAAGCTCATTCTTCCTTCATTTCTCACCAATTCACAAAAGCTTTAGAGCGATTATTATAGAGAAATTATAGAGAGAAGAAGAAGAAATGCTACTACCTCTTATTTCGGTATCCATTTTTTCTAAAGGTAGGGAATATTATTTGTTGTACAAGGTAGGAGTATTATTTCTTTCTTATCTATGAAGAGAACTTACATTATTCCATTCTTTATTATTACATTGGAATAACTTTGTATATCTGAGCTACCCTATACTTGGTGAAATTCTTACATTGTTCCATTCTTATCATTCATTGGAACATTTTTGGAACATCTATTATACATATTATTACATTCATCTTGGACTCTTGGGATGATTCAATCTTTATTATTACATTGGAACATCACATGCATGCGTTCTGTGGGACTGATTCCGTCTTCTTTATTATACATTGGAATATCACATGCATGCGTGCGTTCTGTGGGACTGATTCCGTCTTTATTATTACATTGGAATATCATCACATGCATACATCGTTTTTCTGTGGGACTGATTAAAATCTTTATTATTACATTGGAATATATTATATCATGCTTTGCGTTTTATGTGGGACTGATTAAAATCTTTTTATTACATTGGAATATCACATGCATGCGTTTCTTGGGACTGATTCCGATTATTTATTATTACATTGGAATAACTTTTGTATGCGATCTATCGCATACTGGTGATTTCTTTTGTTATTCCATTCCTTATTATACTCGGTTGGTTAAAGTTTTGACTTCTATACTCCATGAAATTAGTGGAATATCCTTGATATTTGCGCTTCATCGATATCTTTTCATGGAAATATTCTTACGAGCATTCTTGAATTTTACTCTCTAAAGCGATATCATGTTGACAATTTGGGCGTTATTAGTTCTGGATAAAATAATTCTTGAACTTGTTTTATTGAATTCTTATATCATTGTCATCATCCTCATTTTTATATTTTGTTGAAAGTCATTTGTGGCCTATAGTGCATAGATGGACTTGGTATGATTATGACCGAGGATTATTGATGTGTAATCATGGTAGTAATGTTACAAATGATGTGATAAAAAAAAGTCCTCATTGGCCGTAGTGCATTGATGGACGAGTTGTTGGCATGATCATGACCATTTAATGAATACACAAATATTCTTGGCCGTAGTGCATGGATAATTGTGGTCGTGATACTAAAGAATATCCTTGGTAGTAGTCTGGGGGTGATTCGATGATGTGGATTATTTATTAAAATTTGAGTCCGGTGATAAAAGTGATGAAAAACCTTTTAAATCATAAAAGATAGTAGATTTTATTCTCTACTTGACTCTTTTAATGGATTGCTTGTTCATTATGATTAAACTTGATGGTTGTTATATTGTATCGGTTTAACAACTTTGTTGAAGGCTAACGATAATATATTACGCATTATCTTAGTCATAATATTTCCTCTTGGGCTAGTTGAGCTCACCCTTTTACTTTTATTGTTCTCTTGAGGAAATGAGAGCGTGGCGAGAGGACTAGTCGGGGAGCGGGTAGTGCGGACGAGATGATAGCATTAGTAGTCCTCACTATTACGTGAAATAGTGTAATAATAATTGTAATAAGGACTCCTTTTGAGTTTGTATAATCTCTAGTAGACAATATTTGTATTCAAAACTCATAGTTTATGTTTTTGTCGTATTGTACGACAGTTGTATTATTAAGTTGTATTTGAATTTATGTACCATGTAAGTGGCGACCAAGATGGGTGGCGTATACCTAATTTTGAGGCGTCACGGTTGGTATCAAAGCTTAGGGATATGATCCACAGCTAAGATGTGAGACTAGAACTAGGAGGGGAGAGACGGGAAATTCCTTCGCTAGTATGACCTACCTAAGTTTATTTGATATTTAATTGGTCGGTCAGAGTATAGGGATAATATGTGATGTTAATTAACCCTTGTTTTGTGGCAGTATTTGAAAATGACATCCGAGAATGTTGAGAGAAGCAATGGAGCCACGAGGAGGCCGTTGAGTCTCCACGGATCAATAATCGAGGATAATGTGCAAGCAGGATGGCGATAATCCTCTTGTAAACAACAACAACGATCGATCAAATGATGAACGATGGTACGTTTAAGAGCTTTTAGAATTCATGCGACATCGGTGAAGGCGGCTCCTTTTCATAAATGCGGGAGGAAACAATGGCAACCCACGGTTGGTCACCGCTAAGCAATTCAAGGGCTGGGACCACCGGAGTTTTGGGAAAGCAGAACCACTTAAAGCGAGAGGCGTGGTTAAAGTAGATCACCAAGATATTTGATGTCTTGGGATGCTCAGAAGGAGCAAAAGGTTCCTTTGCCACCTTTATGTTGCGTGAAGAGGCGGATCACTTTGGTGGGAATCGTAAAAAGCGTACCCGACTGGCACACTCAAGATGTCTTGGGAGAAGTTCAAAAGAGTCATTCAACGACAAGTACTTTCCGAAAGTATTCATCACATGAAGGAGGTGGAGTTTATCAAGTTGGAACAAAACAATATGGCCAGGTGTGTCATGATCTGAGGCTAAATTTGCGGAGTTATCGGTTTGCATCCCATTTGGTCGATAATGAGGAGCGAATGGCGCGAATGTTTTTAAGAGGTTTGAAAGCGGGAGATCGCATGATATCTTATTTCTCATAAACATGTGTTTGTATTGAGATGTTGTAAATAGGGCTCGATTAGTGGGGCGCGATAATGAGTCAACACAACCAAAAAAGAAACGGTGAAAACAAAATGATAATCTGGGGTGATACTTGATCATCCAAGCGGTGACAATAAGCATGGAGGAATCAACATGCGAAGAAATGGTAACCACTTGGTGGTAATCATGGTCAAAACAATAAGAATGGACATTTAAAGAAGAGGAGATTCAACAATGATGGAAAGGCGTCGGCCTGACACTTTTGACCCGTTGTTAAAGAAGGAGAGCGACCACCTATCATATGCTTTTCAAATGCGGAGGGAAGGACACATCGGGTCAAAGCTAGCGATCTTAGTCAAAGCATGTTATAATTGTGGAAAGAAGGTCACTTAGCCCGATTTTGTCGTTCATAGAAGACAAGTTCGGCTAGGATGGAGGCACCAAAGGCCGTCGAGAAAAGTCAAAGCCGGTAGTTTAAGAGAGAGCGTTTTTTTTTTTAAGTGACGAGGAACACGAATAAAATTATCACGGGTATGTTAGTCATAAACTCTTGTGAAGTCTATAAAGTGTTGAATCTGGGTTCTACTCACTCTTTTATTTCACCTAGTTGTGTTCAATGTTTGAATTTAACTCAGGAGAAGTTAGATTTTGATTTATCTGTTGAAACTCAGTTGGGAGAAACCTTCATTACCTCCACTATTTATCAATCTTGTTCAAATCAACACTTTCACGTTACCTGTAAATCGTATCTCTTTGAAAATACTTGTCTTTGATGTGATTTTAGGAATCGATTGGTTAACTACTCATCATGCTTTTCGTAAAGTTGTTAGCTTTCATATTCATAACCAACCTATTATGCGAATTCAAGCAACCAAATCACTAAAGTCAATCATGGTCATATCAAGCCATAAGTAAATAGCCCCGGTCCTTTCGTTGTTGACTTCCTTGTGTGGAATGCACCAAAGCCAGACTTTCTGTAGGCGACGTTGTGAATGACGATGGCAAGTTGATAGGTATCAATGTGACGTGTTACCCAAGTCTTGGATGAGAGTAACAGTTTTGAATGATATTTCTATTGTTAATAAATTTCCTTACGTATTCTTGAAGACTTCTTAGCCTACCCCTAGAGCGTGAAATCGAATTTTGTATTGACCCCGATACAAAACCCATTTCTAAAACCCTCAAATATTTCTTCAACTAAAATGATGAGCATAACATGCCAAAGCGTTGGCTCGAATTTATTGAAGATTACGATCGTACCATTCAATACCATCGTGGGAAAGCGAAGCGTGGTAGGCGGCGCGTTGAGTAGAAGATCGTATGCGTTTATGAGTGCGATGTTGTTAACACAAAGACCCATTTAAGTGCGACTTACAAATGATGAAGATAGAGTTAAAGACTCTAGGAACCACGTGAAGATAACGAATATCTGAGTAGAATTAATCGACTTTAATCGATAAAGTTAAAGTCGCGCTCAAGCTACACACACGGGTGATGAATGTGAAGAAGAAGGTTCAAGAGGCGTTATTCTAGAAGCAAGAATCGATGAGAGAAATCTCAACCCTCGATTTAATTGGCCCATTTGAAATCCTCGATGAAGTAGGAAGCTGTAACTTATAGACTCGTTTACCGCCAAGTATGTCGGCGTGTTCAGAACGTTTTTTTTACGTATCGATGTTACGTAAATATGTGGACAACCGAACCACATTATTAATTTAGAACTGGACGAGATAGCGGATGATTTAGCGTATGAGGAGATACTTGTTAAAATCTTGGATAAGATGGATTATATTCGACACTCAAAGGTTATACCTCAAGGGTTAGAATTTGAAGTGAGGTCAAGGTATCCTCACCTGTTCGGCATACCAGGTACGTACGTAAATTTCGAGGGCGAAATTTCATAAGGAGAGGAGATTGTGAGACCCCAGATTTTTTGAATAAAGATTAAATTTTCTCGAAATAATTTTTTTAAATATTATGGTGTGGATTTGATATAATGTTATAGTTGTGGGTAATATTTATAAATTTTACAAAAGTCATGAAGTTGTTATATAATATTCGATTGGTTGGGGAATATTCTTTTAATGGGGAATATTAAATGCGGCACAATCATTGGTGGACCCCCCAGCGAAATTATTGTCGGATTGAAAGCGACAAAATACTTTTATGAAAATAACGGCGGAAGTTTTTCTAGTTAAGCTGTTGAACTACCGGTAGTAAAAAATGCGATAATCTGGCGTGGTTGCATAGTAGCACACGGTATTGATTATTGATGCTTACGTGAAGAAGTCACTTTCGGTTATACTCGATTATTGCTCTGATAATTGCTGCATCATATCTATCATATTATTGATTCAATTATTGTCATAGTATCATCTGCATAAAATGTTTTTATTAAATCAATACTTGAGACGACAAAGTTATTCATATTATAAATTGCAATATTTCTGATGTCAGAAGTTTACATCGAGGAGAGGTTTGGTCACCTAATTGCGCGCCAATAGGGAGAAATCCTTATTGGAAAGCCCCCTCTTTCCTTGGAACGACCTGGTTGATAAATATTGTGAGTTATAATATTAATAATGAATGTTGTTCGGAGTTGAATTTGGAGACGCGGACGTGATATTTGAGTCCGGAACAATGAAATTAGTAAAAATAGTCTATAAACACAAAATTTTTCGGGATTCACTATTTGGTCAAAAAGTCAACAGTTGACTTTTTGGGAAAAGTCAAACTTTGAAATTTCAAAATTTATATTTTTGATAAAAATAGTTTCATTATGTTGGAATTGTTTGTGTTAGTGAAAATCGACATTTATTAGATGATAATTGATGTCAGGGGTTATATTGATAAATCGGGTAATTTATCGGATAAATGAGCAATTAATTGCTACTAATTCACATGCTTATATAACTATTTGTTCACATATGTGTACTATTGAATCACATTATTTACTATTAGGGGAGTTGGTGCAAGATTGATAATACTTGCATGACTAAATTAAAAATGGAGGTATAGATGGAGTCTTATCTTTTGAAATTCGTATTTTCACATGATTATACTATTGATTCACATTATTGAACTATTGATTCACATTATTTACTATTAGGGGAGTTGGTGCAAGATTGATAATACTTGCGAGGACTAAATTATAAATGAAAGAAAAGTTGGAGGTATTGTCTTTGTAATTTTTGAGCCCCAAGCGTAAATTATCGAAACTATATTTTCCTATAAATAGAAGCTCATTCTTCCTTCATTTCTCACCAATTCACAAAAGCTTTAAAGCGATTATTATAGAGAGAAAGAAGAAAAAGTACTGCTACCTCCGATTATCTAGTTATTCCAAAGGTAGCGAATATTATTTGTTTTCTAAGTAGGGAGTATTATTTCTTTCTTATCTATGAAGAGAACTTATGTTATTCCATTCTTATTATTATGTTGGAATAACTTTTATCTATGCAAGCTACCCTATACTTGGTGAAATTCTTACATTGTTCCATTCTTTATCATTCTTTATCATTACATTTGGAACATCTTTATTATCTGTTGGATTACTGTGGGACTGGTTCCTTTTTTTATTCATTGGAATATGGAACATCATTGTTTCTACCGGACTGATTCCATCTTTATTATTACATTGGAATATCTTATGCATGCGTTTCGATGGGACACGATAAAATCTTTATTATTACGTTGGAATATATCATGCATGTGTTTTATGCGGACTGATTCCGTCTTTATTATTACATTGGAATATCGTATCATGCATGCGTTTCTTTGGAACTGATTCCGTTATTTATTATTCTATTGGAATTACTGCACATGCGGTCTATCGCATGCACTGGTGATTTCTTTTGTTATTCCATTCCTTATTATACTCGGTTGGTTAAAGTTTTGACTTCTATACTCCATGAAATTAGTGGAATATCCTTGATATTTGCGCTTCATCCAATATCTTTTCATGGAAATATTCTTACGAGCATTCTTGAATTTTACTCTCAAAAAAGTGTCATGTTGACAATTTGGGCGTTATTAGTTCTTGGATAAAATAATTCTTGAACTTGTTTTATTGAATTCTTATATTATTGTCATCATCCTTATGTTTATATTTTGTTGAAAGTCATACGTGGCCTATAGTGCATAGATGGACTTGGTATGATTATGACTAGGGATTATTGATTGTAATCATGGTAGTAATGTTACAAATGATGTGGTAAAAGTCCTCATTGGCCGTAGTGCATTGATGGACGAGTTGTTGGCATGATCATGACCATTAATGAATACACAAATATTCTTGGCCCGTAGTGCATGGATAATTGTGGTCGTGATACTAAAGAATATCCTTTGCCAGTAGTGCGAGGGGTGATTCGATGATGTGGATTATTTATTAAAATTTGAGTCTCGGCGATAAAGTGATGAAAAACCTTCTAAATCATAAAAGATAGTAGATTTTATTCTCTACTTGACTCTTTTAATGGATTGCTTGTTTCATTGCAGTTAAACTTGATGGTTGTTATATTGTATCGGTTTAAACTTTGTTGAAGGCTAACGATAATATATTACGCATTATCTTAGTCATAATATTTCCTATTGGGCTAGTTGAGCTCACCCTTTTACTTTTATTGTTCTCTTGAGGAAATGAGAGCGTAGCGAGGGACTAGTCGGGGAGCAAAGTGACGGACGGATGATATATTAGTAGTCCTCACTATTCGGTGAAATAGTGTAATAATAAATGTAATAAGGACTCCTTTTGAGTTTGTATAATCTCTAGTAGACAATATTTGTATTCAAACTAACATTTTATGTTTTGTCGTATTGTACACGACAGTTGTATTATTAAGTTGTATTTGAATTTATGTACCATGTAAGTGGCGACCCAAGATGGGTGACGTATACCTAATTTTGGGGGCGTCATATTTTAGCTCCCCACTGCTAAAGTGCTTGACACCGTCAGAAGCAAACTATACACTTCGGGAGGTACACGAAGGAATCTGTGGAGATCACATGGGAGCAAAGTCGCTGGCACACAAGATTCTGAGGCAGGGATATTACTGGCCAACCATCTATCAAGAAGCGAAGGACTTTGTCATAAAATGTCCCAAATGCCAGCTGAACAGTGCCATCCCACACCAACCTCCCGAGGAGTTATATTCGGTCTTATCGCCGATTCCTTTTGCCATATGGGGAATCGACATCTTGGGGCCTCTACCGAAGGCAAAGGGGCAAGTGAGTTTTGTGATCGTCGCCATCGACTACATGACCAAATGGGTTGAAGCCAAACCTCTACCTAAAATCACCGAACAAGAATGCCTGAAATTCTTCAAAGAAAGGGTTGTATATCGGTTCGGCATCCCGATGGCCTTAGTATCGGACAACGGCCGACAGTTTGTGGGATCGAAGTTTGAAAGTTTTTTGAAAGAATTGGGGATTCAACATAGAAAAACTTTGGTGGCACACCCTCAGTCGAACAGGCAGGTAGAAGTCACCAACCGAACCCTTCTTAACGGTATCAAAAGGAGGTTGGACGAGTTAAAGGGTCGCTGGCCAGAGGAGTTGCTTAGTGTTTTGTGGGCCTATCGAACTACACCAAGAATAACAACGAGAGACTCACCGTTCAGATTAGCCTTCGGGACCGATGCTCGCATACCTGTTGAGATCGGCTCCCCTACACTTCGGGTCAGTCAGTATAAGGATTTGTACAACGAGGACGGCCTACGCCTTAACTTAGATCTTTTAGAAGAAGTTCGGGAGTCGACACTGATGCGACTAGCCATTTATCAGAAGCATACTACCCGACACTACAATCAAAAAGTCAAACAAAGAAGGTTCGAGGCTGGAGACTTGGTGCTTCGAGAATCAGAGGCATCGACCCCCCAAAACACCGGCAAGTTAATGCCTAACTGGGAGGGGCCTTATGAAGTAGTGGAGGTGCCGAAGCCCGGGACTTATCGACTTCGAGCTATGGATGGTTCCGAGGTAAAGAATACATGGCATGCTGGAAGACTTAGAAAATATTACCAGTAAACGCTATGCTATTCTTTCCTTTATTTGTGTAATCTATGCAATTTATCAATGAAATAAAAATTTCTCTTCGGGAAACATTTATACTTCATTTAAATTCATAATGCTCTTGCAAATTCGATCAGATAAGCTTCGGACGTAAACTGATCAGACAGTCCGGAAGGACCTAACTGATTAGTAAAAGTCACAAGTATAACTGATTGAAAAAGTTACAAATTCGAGCGGGTAAGCGTCGGGCATAAACTGATCAGACAGTCAGAAATGACCTAACTGTTCGGTAAACGCCATGATCAAAACTAATCGAGATAACAACTAAGAAATTTCTGCCATTTCATTCATATTCAAACGTTTTACAATTTCCAATCAGACATGCTTCGGATACACGTATCGCTAGCATAACTGATCGAGCGAGTTACAAAACTAAGAAACAAAATATTTACACATATTAAAACAAGAACTGAAAGTTACAAAACTAAGATGAACCATCAACTTTGGCTTCAGATTCTTCATCGGAGGAGTCAAGGATAGAGGCATCCTGCCCAGCGAAAATCATCTTCGCCCGAGCCTTCTCCCGATAAGGTTCAACCCTTTCTGCAAACTGGGTCATAATCTTATCGGTCAAGGAAGGCGATTCTTCATACTCCTTGATGGCCATCTGTGTTGATGACGGCATGTTCCTCCTTTAAGGCATTGTTCACTTGGATCAGCATCCTCAGTTGATCATGTATTCCTGTGAATTTCCCCTCAATGGCATGAAGATTCTCCAGCAAGCCCTTGTTCTCCTCTGCCAGAAGTTCTTTGTCCAGCACAAGCTTCCTGGCATGACCATCGAGACCGACGAACTCTTGCTGAAGTAGAGAATATTGTTCTTCAAGTTCGGCGATCCGACGATCGGCCCTGGTCACCTTGTTACGAGTATCGGCGTGAAGGTCCCTCTCCCTCTTCAGCTCCGAATCTCGACCCCACAACTCAGCTTCGAGGAGCATCACATCCGTTGTCAGTTGCACCTCTTTCTTAGTAGATCGGGCCAGAGGTGGGATCGCTCGAGCGAGGATGGCATTGGCCTAAATACAAAAGGCACATCAGTCATGCAAAACACAACATAACGATAAAGGAAAAAATTCAAGCTGATCGGGATTACCTGGAACTGAGCACTGATATAGGATACCAGATACTTCTCGGACGAATACCCCTTGAACCGTTCGTCATCACCTGGGAGCTTGAAGTGCTCGAACAGGTTGAAAGGGAACACTTCGGAGGGACCCTTTGGCCAACAGGTAGTCGGCGTCCCTTGAGACGAGCTGGCTTTCGAGGTAGGTGTTGACTCGGGGAACGGGTCAACAACCGCAATAACCGATTCAGGACCTTCGATCAGACAAGATTTCTTAAGTGGAGGTTCGAGAGGTCGATCCTCTGTGCCCTTCGAATCCTTAACCACCGTCACTATTGTAGGGTGTGGGAGTGCCGATTTCGGCGGGGCTGAAGAAGCAACCTTGGAGGGGGCTCGGGCAGAAGGTTTCTTTAATTTCTTCAGCAAAGCCATCTTGTCAGCCCGTTTCATCTTGACACATTTTTCGTGGAGGTTTCAGCTTTGGAGGATGTAAGAAGAGGACCTGATGAAGAACCGATGGAAAGTTCCGCAAGGGGAATGGCCTCATCTTCGAGAGAATCATCCGCTGCAGGAGGACGAATGGGCTCGACATCAACCGACAGAGGAATCAAAGAGGCATCAGCCCCATCGGGCTTGAAGATGGTCACTGAAAAGATAAGGAAGAGTACATAGCAAATCCATAAATATGACCAGAAGGAAATATAAAAAGATTCGGGGGTTGTAACTTAAAGCCATGTTTGTAGAGCCAGGCTTCCTTGGACACTACATCTAGACCCCAGCTGGTCTTCTTCAAAAGAGAGTAAAACTTTTTGAAGGCGTCGGCTCGATCCTTCAGGAATTTGGTAATCTTCACAATGGGATCCTCGAGGCCAGCCCAGCTCGGTAGGAGGTTAAGGTTGGTTCCCTTCATGAAAAACCATTGGGAGTGCCAACCCTTATTGCTAGAGGGGGTCTTCATGAAAGTAGCTCGGCCAACTTCCCGGTTCAGGTGTCAGAGACCAGGCTCCTTCGATCGACCAACAGAAAAGAGGACAAAGAAGAAGTTCAGCCCCGGAGTGATACCAGCCTCCTGGCATAGGGCGATGAAGCTGATAAGCTGGATATAGAAGTTCGGCGCTAGCTAGGAGAACCCGATCCCAACAAAATAGAGAAATGAGGAGATGAACTCATGAAGGGGGAAACAAACCCCATACCTCAAAGCATAGAGGTGAACAGCAATCCAACAGCCTTCGGGACGCCAGAACATCCTCTCGTTCGACTCCAATACCCGAAGCTTGTACTCTTTGGGGATGTTGAACACGGATTGAATGTCGGATAACTGGGACGGAGTGATGGATGATTTGGTGTTGACAACGGCATAGTCGGTTTCGGATGCATAAAGGCATCGGATTTTGGATTCGACACTCTTAGTAGGGAGTTCTGGGGAGGCTGCCGGTAACTCGACCGGAACCAGATCGCCGGAGGCGAGGGTAGCGGTGCCGGTTAGAGATCGTCGCGGGAGGAGGAGTGTTAGAATCTGCCATTTGGCTAGTATGATGAACAAATGGAAGGTGTGAAGGCTGTTAAGCAAAGGAAAATGGCAAGAATTGAAGATATCTGATGAAATAAAGCTCTCGCCGAAAACCGCCCTTGCCAAAAAACTTGAAGAAGGAGTTTGAAATGGTTAAAGGCTCGAAAAAGTGACAGTGATGGATGGATAGGGACTTATATAGTGTGACTGACACGGTTTTCAAGGGCAACTATTTATGGCAAGTGGGGTCTAGCCCTAGAAAAATGCGTATTAGCTCGTAAAACGAGAAAAAACCGCTTGGGTTCCCGAGACAACTCATCATTATTGGGCGTGACTATTCTAATTCGTGACCTTTCAAGTCTCAGGTCATAAATATCTTATAACAAGAGACTGGGGGGCAATGTTCGGGAGTGTTTTACCGACCATCATGTTAGTTGTGGGCCTGGGCTGGAACTGATGAGGATGGACCTACATGGCCGAAGGCATACAGGATGGCGAGGATGTTCGAGTTCGAATATCCGAGCCCATTAGGCCGGGATCCGGTTGTAGTCAGGGAGGTCGGGGTCGGGCCTTCGCGTCCTTTGGGCCGAAGCCCGATCTGGTGTTTATGACGTCTGTTGGGTTGGGCCTGTGCAGTTGGGTAGCCCATGCGCAGAGTTGGGAGTTATAAGGGGCTTACGTGGTTAAGGTTTCTAACCATAGCCATATGTGAATAAGGTATCTCCAAAGGTAGTATTAGAATGGGATTCTATTTACCCCTTTTAATGAGATTGTGTTGGGCCCTAATATAGGTAACTACCATATTTAGGAGTCCTATTCTGACTCGGAGAGGGACTCTTGGGAGATGAGAATGGCTATAAATACAAGGCTTAACTACAATTAACAGGTAATACCTACTTTTGAGCACTAAACACTTAAGCCTCCATTGTTAAACCTTGTGAACGGCATGTAGTTATTCTCACACCGGAGCTATCCCCTAGCGGCACAAGCCGTCAAGCTTCTGTGTGATCTGTTATTGTGCAGGTTTCAGCGCGTGGATTCTGTGATTGGACGCGCAGACGAAACTTGGCATTAACAAATGCCATAAATATGTAGAACATTATTGATTCATAGCTGTTCGTTCGGTTCTTAAAACTGATATAGGTATGCAGCATGTTGTTTAGGCTAAAATAGGGATAAATTAATTTTTGGTACCTGTACTGGGACACGACTTATAATTTAGTACCCGAAATGAAAAAAGTTACAAACTGGTGATTGTACTCGAAAAATATTGTGATCTGGTGCTTGTACTTTCTAATTTTTAAATAATCGTTAAAATTGACTAACAGAGTAGATGAAAAATTCTGACATGGCTTACTCATCTGATGTGGATAATGATATGTACATGGGATGTGACGACCCCAAAATAGGTCCATTCCATCCAACCCATTCCGAGTCGCCAAATACATGGTACAGAAACAACTACAACTTTATTATCACAACAATAAAACTGTGAGTTTAAATACAAATATTATCTTCTAGACAATATTTATACTCAAATAAATCCTCATCACATTTATTGATACATTATTTTACAATAATGGTGAGGACTACTAAACAACTCTCTCTAGAACCTTCATTCCATACCCCGACTAGTACTCGCTACATTCTCGCCTCCTGAGAAGAAAAATGGAACAACAAGGAAAAGGGTGAGCTCAACTAGCCCGATAAAGAATATTATGACTAAGATAATATACAACAAATTATCGTTAGTCTCCAACAGGAAAAATCGATAGAATACAATAGACAACAAGTTTTGGATCAATATTCGCAGGTGAAATAATAATTCATAGAAGAGTTACGTAGAGAATGAAATCTACTATAATCTATGAATTTAACGGTCCATCATCAATATTTTATCCCTGTAACATCAATCAATTTTCATCTCAAATCAAATATTCATCTTTTTGCACTCTGTGCCAAAGATATTCATCAATCGGTCATGTTCATCTCAACACCGCTCATCTTTGCACTAAAGGCCAAAGATATTCATCGATCGGTCATGTTCATTTAAACACTGCTCATCTTTTTTGCACTCTGGGCCAAAGATATTCTTGAAATCATTCATCTTTGCACTACAAAGCCAAAGATATTCAATAATATCATCATTTAAGACCGAGGATGATGAAAAATATTTTTAAAGAACGAATCCAAATTGAAACAACATGACAAGGATTAAGGATTAAGGATTAGTACTTTGTTTTATCCATGTCCAACAATACCTCAAAAATAACCATAGTGGTGTAAAATTCAAGAATGATCAAAACATGGATCTGATCAAAGCTAGTATCCAAAAATAGATATTTTGGATGAAAAGAAGAAATTTTATTTTTCGATGAATAGTGTCGTATCGTGAATAGTAGTCAGTATCGTGAATAGTGCCAAATATACATGAATAGTAACTCAGAGCACCAAAAGATAGAAATTCACAAAAAAACATTTTCACGCTTCATTAATAGTACTCGTGAATAGTAACTCGTGAATAGTAACTCATGAATAGTAACTCGTGAATAGTAACTCATGAATAGTAACCCCAGAGCATGAAAAAGTTCCAAATTTGATAAAAGTTCTAACCAATATTTCAAAGATAATGATATTGAAGAAATAATATCATCTCGAGAAGAAAATAACATCCCTTACCTCAAAGAATCGAAGACCGGAAGGAAAGGTCGGAAGTGATCTTTGAATGAAACTTGTCTTTGACAAGACAACTCTCAAAGTATCTAAATACTCACAAAATACGCTCAATAATATAGAGAGAAAGAGAGAAAACTTTGTTTACGGTGTGATTTTCAATTCTAACTTAGCCCTCTATTTATAGGAAAATGTTAGCCGTAAAAGCAGACTTGACCAACACACGATGGCTTTTTACCGCTACTATTGCCACCCACTACATTTGAAATAAAATTCAGCATTTTTTTTTCACCAACCACAAGTGGGGCCCACTCAATTCTAGAATTTTCCACCAAAATCAATTATAACCCTAATTTAAATCAGACACCTCTTAAAATTCACAACAAATCATTCGTACATTTTAACGGTTCAAAATTTGTGGACATATACTCAACTTATGTATGTATAACATACCCAAAAATTACCACAATCCAGCGGTGGGATTAAAAATTATAACCCCATGATATATCTCAAAACCCACGATTTGATTTTTAACACCTCAATCCGATAAAATCTTGATAAAACACCTCAACATTAATTCCTTCATTAATAACCACATAAATAAATCCATCATTTATATTCATATAAAATAAATATTTCCTTATCATATGAATCAATAATTAATTATTCACAAATAATACTACTGAGAATCACATTTATGATGACCAGTTTATTCCCCAGGAAAGGGGGCTTTCAATAAGAATTTCTTCTTCTTGGCGCATGCAATTAGGTGACCAAACCTCCTTAGAGCAGAACTTTCTAGACATTGCCAATAATGTTATCTAATAATATTATTCAAATAATATGAATTATTGATCCGATAATGAGAAATATCGTGGCGTGACAATTATTGAACAACAATAATATAAAATATCAACGCAGCAATTATTGAATCAATAAAATAAAATCTTTGAATAATAACTCTTTGTGAAAATTATTGAGTAGTGCCTTCTTACGTAAGGATCAATAATTCAACAATCATTTGGTAATACCGTAGTGCTCTTTCGCAACCACGCCAGACGTATTCACGTATTTTAACCACGGGTATTCAATGAGTCTTACTTGGTAACAACTACGTAGTTATTTTTAACCAACTTATATTTGTCGTTTTCCTCATCCAATCGCTTTCCATTATGAGGGGCCCACATGGTGCATTGGCTTGCGTAAATGCGAATATTCTGACAAGATCTGAATATTCCACGACCAAACGAATATTCCCAGAGCAAAATGAATATTATATAACCACTTGCTTATTTTGAAATATTTGCGTATTTAACCCTTAACTATCCACATTAATCAAATCAACCCTTACTATTTCAAAATAATAAATAAAGGAAATTCCTTTTATTTAAAAAATTTGGGGTCTTACAACCTCCCTCCTTATGAAATTTCGTCCTCTCGAAATTGGCGTGACGATACACAGTGTTTGAAAAGGTAAAGATACCTCGCTTTCATTTTCGTTTCCAACTCCTGGTCATTTTCTATATAGCATGGTTTCTCCACAAAACTTTAACTTATGGTATAACCCTCGGTACATAGGTCATGTTCTTTCCTCTACAAAATCTTGACAGTACCTCCTCGTGACGTTAAGTCTTGGCTATCTAAATGGGGTTCTAACTTCGATGGCGTGTTTGGTCGTCCACATATTTACGTAACATCGATCGTGAAAAGCGTTATGAACACGCGTCATACTTGGTGGTAAAGCAAGTCTATAGGCCACGGTTCCTATTCGATCGAGAATTTCAAATGGATTAATAAATCGAAGGTTTGAGCTTTCCTCACCTCACCGATTCTCACTTTTAAAATAACAACTTCTTGCACCTCCTCCTTCTTCAAATTCATCACCTCGATTGTGTGGCTTGAAGCGACTTTAACTTTATCGATTAAAGTCGATTATACTCGTATATCATCACGTACATCGTATATCATCACGTGGGTACCTAGAGTTTTCATCTCCATCTCTATTATTTGTAAATTATACGAAATTAGTCTTTGACAATATCGTTTTCGTATTTGTATACGATTTTCTACTCAACACGTCGGCTACCACGTTCGCTTTTCGAGGATGGCATGGTCGAACATATCTTTGAAATGAGTCTCTCTTGAGTTCTTGAAGCTCTTCCACATTCCTTGCTCCATTCGAATTTTGTATCTCTACGAGTCGATTTGCGATAATGGAATAGCGATTCGAGAATATCCTTCAACGAATCTCCGATAATAACCAACTAAGCCTGAAAGCTACGTATTTCGATTCTTGACTTAGGTTGCTCTCAATCGTGACTCATATCCCAATCTTGGATAGACGTCACAATGACACCTATCGATTTACTATCGCATACGAATATGGCGTCCCCCTATAGAGAGTAAAGCAGGTGAATTCCACAAAGGAAGTCACAAGATAAAGGCTCAGTACCAAATTTTATAATTGAATTTTAACTCACGAAGTTCAATAGGAGCCATTCGATATGAGATTTTAGAAATGAGTTTTGTCTAGGGTTCAAATTCGATACAAAATTTAATATCGGGCTTTGGGAGTAAGCCAAGAAATTCTTCAGAAATCGTCGGGAAAAATCAATAACAATGACAGAATATTATTCAAATCGGCGTGTCTTTATTCAAATCCATAACATGGATTAAGAAAACTTGACATCCGTAATAAATGAATGACTTCATGGCTTGATTGAAAATGTTTGACTACAATGGTTTGATTGCTTGAATTGAATAACGAGTTGCTTAAGAATATGAAAACTAACAACCTTACAAAAAAGCAATCAATTTGGTACGATGAGTAGTTAACCTTAAAATCACATCAAAAGCAAATATCTCTATAGAAATAAGGTTAATGAGTAATGTGATAGTGCCAACTTGAATCAAGCAAGATTTTTTTTTTTTTTAAACAACGGATGTAATGAAAGTTTCTCTAACGGAGTCTCCATAAATAGGTCAAAGTCTAATTTCTCCGTAGTCAAGTTCAAGCGTTGGAGCGCAAGCAAAGAGATAAAAGAATGGGTAGAACCCAGAATTATCTAGTAAAGGTATAAACGCAAGAATTTATAATTAACTAACCCGTGCTAACCGTTCGGGTTCCTCGTATTTTATTGTCCAATGCGACAAACGCTCTTCCGAGAATCGTTGACTTTGACTTTTACGGGACATCCTTTTGAGTCACCGTCCCCCGAACTAGGTTTCATCTCTTGTCTGATCTCGGCGATATGTCCTTCCTTTCCACAATTATAGCATACCTTGAACTTGTGGGCGGTTTGGTGATATGTCCTCTTTCCGCATTTGTAACATCTGACCGGTGGTCGTTCTCCTCCATAAAACTAGTTGCTACTTGGCGCCGGCGTCTTCAAATGGTAGTTGTTGAATCTCCTCTTTTAAAATCTCCTCCCAGACTCGCTTCTTCTATTTTCATGGCCACGATTACCACCGGAGTGGTCACCGCCTTTGTCAAGTATTCTTCTTTCTCATTTGGTTATCATTATTCGATGATTGCTATCTTCTTGATATGATCTGGTTATGGTCCCTCGGTTGAGCGTACTCGTTATCTCGCTCTAACAATTTGAGCCCTATTGACAACATCTGAATAGAGAGAAAATTTATGAGAAATGAGATCTTGGCGTATCGCCGAAGTTTCAAACCTCTAAGAAACATCCAGCATAATCGTTCCTCATTCTCCACCAAATGAGGTGCAACACTGGATAACTCCATGAACTTCGCCTCGTCTTTGGGACACCGTCATGTTATTACGCTCTAGTCTAATAAACTCCACTTCCTTCGTATATGTGAATACTTTCGGGGAAGTACTTGTCATTGAGCTCATTTTCAAACATCTCCATGACATCTTTGAAATTTGGATGGGTACGCTTCACTGATTCCCACCGATGAATGCGCTTGCCACGGAACATAAAGGTGGCGAATGGAACCTTCTGTTCCTCCGTACATCCCAAGACATCGAATATCTTGGTAATTTGTTTGACCCACGTCTCGCTTTAATCGGATACGGCTTTCCCCCAATGCGGTGGTCCCAACTCTTTGAAGCGCTTGTTGTGACCACCGTGAATTGCTATCATTTCCTCTGTATTTTGAACACGAGTCTCCTAAATGCGATTTTGCATGAAGCTGCAAAAAGCTTCTAAACATCCTTCGTTCATCATCGCGCTCGGTGGTGTTGTTCATGGAGGAACATTGCCGACTGTTGCACGTTCTCCTCGTTGGTGAGTCTGAGGCATCTCCACGATCTCATTTACTCCTTTGTTAATATTCTCATTCGACATTCTCAAAACATCATAAAATAAGGGTTAATTAAGGAAATCAATATATCACATAATATCCCTATATCTTGACCAACTAACAAATAAGCTTAGGTAGGACACATTAGCGAAGGATTTACTCGTCTCTCCTTCCTAGTTCTATTCCCGATCTCCTTGGAGATCATATCCTAAGCTACGATACTAAGCTGTGGCGACCCCAAAATAGGTCCATTCCATCCAACCCATTACGAGTCGCCAAATACATGGATGCGAAACAACTACAACTTTATTATCACAACAATAAAAGCGTGAGTTTAAATACAAATATTATCTTCTGAGCAATATTTATACTCAAATAAATCCTCATCACATTTATTGATACATTATTTTACAATAATGGTGAGGACTACTAAACAACTCTCTCTAGAACCTTCATTCCATACCCGACTAGTACTCGCTACATTCTCGCCTCACGAGAAGAAAAATGGAACAACAAGGAAAAGGGTGAGCTCAACTAGCCCGATAAAGAATATTATGACTAAGATAATATACAACAAATTATCGTTAGTCTCCAACGAGGAAAAATCGATAGAATACAATTGACAACAAGTTTGAGATCAATATTCGCGTGAAATAATAATTCATAGAAGAGTTACGTAGAGAATGAAATCTACTATAATCTATGAATTTAACGATCCATCATCAATATTTTATCCCCGTAACATCAATCGATTTTCATCTCAAATCAAATATTCATCTTTGCACTACAGCCAAAGATATTCATCAATCGGTCGTGTTCATCTCAACACTGCTCATCTTTGCACTAAAGGCCAAAGATATTCATCGATCGGTCGTATTCATTTAAACACCTGCTCATCTTTGCACTACGGGCCAAAGATATTCTTGAAATCATTCATCTTTGCACTATGTGCCAAAGATATTCAATAATATCATCATTTAAGGTGAGGATGATGAAAATATTTTAAAGAACGAATCTAGTGAAACAACATGACAAGGATTAAGGATTAAGGATTCGTACTTTGTTTTATCCATGTCCAACAATACCTCAAAAATAACCATAGTGGTGTAAAATTCAAGAATGATCAAAACATGGATCTGATCAAAGCTAGTATCCAAAAATAGATATTTTAGACGAAAAGAAGAAATTTTATTTTTCGATGAATAGTGTCGTATATCGTGAATAGGTCAGATATCGTGAATAGTCCGATATCATGAATAGTAACTCCGACACCAAAAGATAGAAATTCCACAAAAAAACATTTTCACGCTTCATGAATAGTACTCGTGAATAGTAACTCGTGAATAGTAACTCATGAATAGTAACTCGTGAATAGTAACTCATGAATAGTAACCCAGAGCATGAAAAAGTTCCAAATTTGATAAAAAGTTCTAACTTGATATTTCAAAGATAATGATATTGAAGAAATAATATCATCGAGAAGAAAATAACATCCCTTACCTCAAAGAACCAAGATTGCTTGGAAGGAAAGGTCGGAAGTGATCTTTAAATGAAACTTATCTTGACAAAGAACTCTCAAAGTATCTAAATACTCACAAAATACGCTCAATAATATAGAGAGAGAAGAGAGAAAACTTTGTTTCGGTGTGATTTTCAATTCTAACTTAGCCCTCTATTTATAGGAAAATGTTAGCCGTAGCAAGCGGACTTGACTGCTACACGATGGCTTTACACGCTACTATTGCCACCCACCACATTTGAAATAAAATTCAGCACATTTTTTCACCAACCACAAGTGGGGCCCACTCAATTCTAGAATTTTCCACCAAAATCAATTATAACCCTAATTTAGAATCGGACACCTCTTAAAATTCACAACAAATCATTCGTGCATTTTTAACGGTTCAAAATTTGTGGACATATACTCAACTTATGTATGTATAACATACCCAAAAATTACCACAATCCAACGGTCGGATTAAAAATTATAACCCCATAATATATCTCAAAACCCACGATTTGATTTTTAACACCTCCAATCCAGATAAAATCTTCGATAAAACACCTCAACATTAATTCCTTCATTAATAACCACATAAATAAATCCATCATTTATATTCATATAAAATAAATATTTCCTTATCATATGAATCAATAATTAATTATTCACAAATAATACTCTGAGAATCACATTTATGACAACGAAACATTCCCGGAAAGAGGGGCTTTCAATAAGAATTTCTTCTTCTTGGCGTAGCGCAATTAGGTGACCAAACCTCTCCTTAGATAGAACTTTCTAGACATTGCCAATAATGTTATCTAATAATATTATTCAAATAATATGAATTATTGATCGATAATGAGAAATCTTGTATGCGGTGATAATTATTGAACAATAATATAAAATATCAACGCAGCAATTATTGAATCGATAAAATAAAATCTTTGAGCGATAATTCTTGTGAAAATTATTGAGTAGTGCCTTCTTTACGTAAGGATCGATAATTCAACAATCTTTTGTAATATCTGCAGTGTACTTCTTATGCAACCACGCAGCGTATTCATCGTATTTTAACCACCGGGTATTCCAACAGTCTTAACGGTAACAACTACGCCGTTATTTTTAACCAACTTATATTTGTCGTTTTCCTCATCCAATCGCTTTCCATTATGGGGCCCACACATGGCTGCGCCGTCGTACGAATATTCCCCGACAGTACGAATATTCCACGACCAAACGAATATTCCCCGACAAAAATGAATATTATATAACCACTTGCTTATTTTGAAATATTTGCGTATTTAACCCTTAACTATCCACATTAATCAAATCAACCCTTACTATTTCAAAATAATAAATAAAGGAAATTCCTTTTTATTTAAAAAAATTTCGGGGTCTTACATGGGAGCATGAGACCTTAGTTTTGGAGAGAATTATACTTCTCACGTGACTAAGTGAGGAAGAAATAAGGGTTAAGGACAGAAAGAAGATCCAACGGGAGAGACAAACATACAGAGAGAGAAAGCGAAGTCAACGCGAAAAGATTCAAGTTTACAGTGGATTCGACCAGATTTATCCCCAAATTTGTTCGACCCAATGAATCGCCTTCCTTGATTTTTTGTTCCATCTTTCCTTGCCTCCCACATTCGCACAATTTTTCCACAGTGACACCGACTTGGGAACACTAGTGTAATCCATTCATTTTTGTTGCATGAACTACAATCTTCTTCCCCGATTTCATTTACGATTCCACTCCAAAACGAGCTCATCCTTTCAATTAAACACTGAAAACTCTTTAATAATATTTGAGAACTAGTAATCAATGGAGAATCAAGACAAGAAGAATGACAGAAGAAGAGAACCATAGTTTTTTTTCCCTAAATATCAATCTTTTCTTTTTTGTTGATCGGCCTTTATACATGAGAAAATACACATCAATACAACTTTGTTGCACAGTCATCGTCATGTCATCCTTTGCATCTAACCTGTCAAATTTTCAAACAAAATAAAGATGAAACCTTACTATTTAACGGAGTGCAACATTTTTTGAGTACAATCACAAATTTATAACTTTTTTTTCACTTCGGGTACTAAATTGTATGTCGTATCCCAGTACATATACCAAAACTTGATTTATCCCGGCTAAAATATGGTGCACTACGGAAACTACTTATACTTATGAATACTCTAAAAATCTAAAATGCAATAAAACTAAGTTTATAAATATTTTTAGTTGAATCAACAATTTGATAGTTCTATAAATAGTTTAGTATAAATTTGATGTTTGAGCATTCAGTATTAAATTAAAATATAAATATTTTTGTAACTTTAGGTAAAATAACAAAGAAATATCCCAGTAAGTTAAATATAAAGTATTGATACGTACGAGTATCATATTTATGTACTCAAATATCAATATATAATTCGTTAGGTTAATAAGAGTATCTGATAACTCTGATTGTTTTCTGTATTCACTAACCACCAAATTTGCAAGTGTGAGATGCCTCGAGTAAGGAACAGCATCAGCAGCAACTGCTTGTCGATGAATCGGATTGTTGTTGATTCTCTTTGAATATGTTCTTTTTGACACCCTCCTCTAAAAGACTTGGAGTTTCTAAAATCTGCATATAATCATTCCTTCCCACATCAAGACAAATGAATAAAATGGAAGGAAAATAAATAATAATAAAAAAAAACTTCATATGTCACTCACTATATTATATCTAAAAATGTCTGTAGTTTAACAATATTGTCACATGATTTGGAGAACCTAAAGATTTTAGAGCATTTGTAAATTATTTCTTCTTTTCTACTTGGAAAGTAAATTATAACTTTCTTCAGTTTAATCAAAATTAAAGTGTACATGACCACAAACATTGCCATCTACCATTTATTGTTACTTTATGTGGTATCACGACTTTTGAGAAGGTCAAAATCCATAATGATCCTCGATAAATACTCTCCAAAAATCTGTTCCAGGTCCTTTTAAGGAATTCAACATAACCTTGCCTTTTATCCCAAATTAATTAAAGTTGTTAAAATATTTTATTTTAATGTATTTTTTAATTGACCTTTATTATTTATGAAATTATTGGACTTACATATTGCATTAATTTAATCATTATATTTATAGATTTGATAACTATGTGACCTATAAATAATGGGTAAAGGGTCAAAAAAACCCCTGATATTTACCCCGATGTCCCACTTGCACCCTAAATTAATTTTTTTTTCCAAAAGTACCCTTAACGTTATATTTTTTGGTCGCATTGCTTAGTTAAAAAAGAATACAATCGGGGTTAAAATGTGATGACGTGGCAGGCTTAAATATATAATATATTCTAAATAAAACAATATATATCATTTAATCAAAACAAAAAATACTAAAATTCAAAATAAAAAAAGCATAACATATTTACATCATTTAATCAAAATAATAAAATTTAAATTATTTTGTTAACTAATCAAAACAACTAATTAAATAAAAGGGATAAGGTCCAAAAATGCCCCTGACATTTTCCCAAATGTCTATCGAGCACCCTATACTTTTTTTTTGTCCAAAAATACCCCTAACGTTATATTTTTTGGGTCATTTGTGCCCTCTTCATTGTGTGAGATGCCACATAGATTAACATCCAGTCAAATGAAACTACGTGGGTGCTTACATAGAAATAATTAAAATACTAATTAAAAAATACTAAATCTTGATTAAAAAATATTAAAATACAAAATAACTTTTTTAAAAAAAAAATTTAAAAGCTATTTTTTAAAAAAAAAATTAAAACTGTTATAAATTTTTTTTAAACTGTTATAAATTTTTTAAAAAAAAAATAATTTTTTTAACAAGAAAAATTTTAAACTGTTACATTTTTTTTTAAAACAAAATAAATTTTTTAACTGTTTTTAACAAAAAAAAATTAAATTGTTAAATTTTTTAACTGTTTTTTAACAAAAAACTTTTAAACTATTTTAACAAATTTTTTTTAAACTGTTATAAATATTTTTTAAACTATTTTTAATATTTTTTTGTTAAACTGTTATAAATTTTTTTTTTTACTGTTATAAATTTTTTTAACTGTTTTTAGAAAAAAAATTTAAACTGTTTTTAACAAATTTGTTTTAAACTGTTATAAAAAAAAATTACCTGTTATAAAAAAATTTTAAAACCAAAAAAAAATTTTAAACTGTTTTTAGCTATTTTTTAAAACTGTTATAAAAAAAATTAACTGTTATAAAAAAAAATTTAAAACAAAATAAAATTTTTAACTGTTTTTAGCTATTTTTTTAAACTGCTTTTAACAAAAACAATTTTAGATTGTTATAAAAAAAACTTTAACTGTTATACATTTTTTAACTGTTTTTAGCACATTTTTTTTAAACTATTATAAATTTTTTTAAACTGTTATATTATTTTATAAAAATTTTTAAAACAAAAAATTTTAAAAAATTTTATAACTGTTTTTAACAAATTTTTTTAAACAGTTTAAACAGAATAAAAAATTGTTCAAAACTGTTTAAAATTTTATTTTGTATTAATTAATTTAAGAGGAATAATTTTTGTTATTTGTGTTAATGAATTAAATATAAATATAAATATTTATTTTGTTTATTAAATATAAATATTAATTTTTTTATTAATTATTTATTTTATTTTTTTTAAACAAAATAAATAATTAATAAACAAAATAAATATCAACAAATATTGCCATGTAAAGCAAATATTGACATGTAATAAATACGTCATAGAAGATTTAACACCCGTTTGTCTAGTTGGCGAGTTTATTAATGGCGAGAACACGAATGACCCAAAAATTATAACGCTAGGAGTATTTTTTGGACAAAAAAAAGTATAGGGTCTTTCGGTAGACATTGGGAAAAAAATGTCGAGGCATTTTTGGACCATATCCCTTAAATAAAATAAGTTATATAACATATTTACATCATTTAATCATAATACTTTAAATTACTAAAATCATAATACTAAATAATATTTTTAAAATTGAAACTAGAGTATTATGATTATTTTAATAATTTTAATACTAATTTTAAAATCATATCAATTTAAAAATAATATGATGTAATTTGAATTTTTGAATACATTTTTAAAAAAATATTATTACATCATCAAATTATTACATATCTTTTATGCGCATAGATTATTATGTAAGACCCGAATTTTATGAAATAAAAGTATTCAATTTTTCTTATAATAACTATTAGGTAAATGGTTAAATTGATAAAAGGTTAAAGTTAAGGGTGATATATGAATTTTTTCAAAATACACAAGTGGTTATAAAATATTCATTGTCATTTGGAGAATATTCGTTTGGTCATGGAATATTCTTTTTACGTAGGAGAATATTATATTGCAATTGACGGCGCCATTTATGTGGGCCCCATAACGGATAAGCATCGGATAAAGAAAAGCGATAAATTTGAGTTTTATAAATAATATGCGTAATCGTTCACAATTAACCTTTGTTGGAATACCGATGGTTAAAATCTGATGAAATGCAGCGTTATCGCACAAGAATTGCTTACCGGTATTGCCGCATGTATTTTTGAAATTATTGATTCTTACGTAAGAAGGCACTACTCGATAATTATTACAGTAATTCTTATTCAATATTTTATTTTATTGGTTCGATAATTGTTGCGTTGATATTTTATATTATTGTTGTTTTGATAATTGTCTTTGCTTGCGAGTATTTTCCATTATCGGATCGATAATTCATATTATTTGAATAATATTATTAGATAACATTATTGGCAATGTCTAGAAAGTTACATCGAGGAGAGGTTTGGTCACCTAATCATGCGGCGAGAAGGAGAAATTCTTATTGAAAGCCCCCTTTCTGAGAGATGTACTGGTTGTCATAATTATGATTCTGTAATATTATTTGTGAATAATTAATTATTGATTTATATGATAAGGAAATATTTATTTTATATGGATATAAATGATGGATATATTTATTTTTATGTGGATAAAAATGAAGGAATTAATGCTAAGGTATTTTATCAGTATTTTGTCGGTGTGGAGGTATTAAAAATCATCCGTTTATGGATTTCGGATATTTTTGGTTTGGAATTTGAAAAAACTCAAAGCTACAAAGTTGTAGAGAATTCGATTTCAGTCAGAATGGACATAAAATTCGTATTTTTCTGATAACCGGGCTATTTTCTATGAATTGTTGAAATTTCGGAAAATAAAATAATTTTTATTAATTTATGGGTGGGACCCACTTTTGGTGGGTGTTCAATACAAATGTGGGCTACTGAATTTTGTCAAGGATGGCTTGCTGGAATTTCAGTTTGGGTAGACGTAGAGGATAAGAGAAAATAATATATTATTTTATTAATTTAGTCTCCTTAGGCGTTCTAGCATTTTCCTATAAATAGAAACTTAAGTTAGAATTGAAAATCACACCAGAAATATAAGTTTTCTCTCTCTATATTATCAAGCATATTTTGAGAGTATTTAGATACTTTGAGAGTTGCTATTCAAGAGAAGTTTCTTTTTGACTTTTCATCAGATATTCGGTCGAAATCTTTTCTTTTGAGGTAAGGGATTTTTAAGGTTGTTATGTTTTTCATGTTTCAGTAACTTTTAAGACCTTCAAGTGCGGAAAAATTTGAAATGATATTTTGATGAGTTTTATTGATTGTGTTCAAAATTGGTGATTTTTGGATGTATAGATTCGAGTTATGAATTTTACGGGAAAAGACTATTTTAAAAGTAACCGCTTATAACTTCTTGTGGTTAACTCCAAAATTGATGAAATTTTTATTGGGAGTACATCTATATAATATCGATGTACTATGTAAATTTTGGAATTTTAGACAAGAGTACAATTTATGATAAATGTCTAAATATTCAAGTGGTTTTAGCGATATGAAAAATAGTAAATGAATTTTAAAATTTCGAGAAAAATATATGTTGGTATAGATTTTATTGTGAAATTTCTACCTTTTGTGTATGGGTTTACTATTCATTAGTTACTATTCACGAGTTACTATTCATGAGTTCTTATTCACGAGTTCTTATTAACGACAAAATTGGTTTTTTACGACCAAATTATAGTTGAGTTATGAATATTACTCTTGAGATTAAATCTATATGTTGATTATATTTTTTTATTATTATCATATATAACATTTTATAACCCTAATGATGATATTAATTTCTCTTTGACTTGAGTGTAAAGATGGGTAGATTATTGGTATGATCATGACTATGGGTTCTCTTTGGCAAGTAGTCTGAAAGTTGAATTGTTATTTAGTATTATCATGACCTATTGAATTTATAATTGAATATCTTTAGCTTAGGTGCAAAGGTGAAATGATCAACATGGTTATAATTATTGTTTATATAAATTCGAAATAATTATATATTTCTTTGAGATAATAATATATTTGCTTTTGTAGTGTAAATATGAGCTGTTGAGGAATATCTTTGGCTCAGAAAGTAAAAGATGAATTATTGATGAATATCTTTGGCCGTAGTAAAGATGACATGTTGTTGAATATCTTTGGCCAAGATGGTGCAAAGATGATCATGTGTTGAGATGAACATGACCAACTGGTGATACAAATGAATATCTTTGGCCGTAGTGCAAAGATGAAGTTATTAGTATGATTATGAACAGGAAATATGATTTGGTGTAACCATGATCTTTGATGTTTCAGGTAAAGATAGGTGATGAAAATTATCTTCATTCCGGATGAGAAGAGGAATTTAGAACTACAATTATGATTATGAGTTATTCATATGATTGTGGACTAGAATTGTTGATTGATGTTCTGAGGATAAAACATTGTTGGTGGATTTTAACATGGAGAAGATAATAGACTTTATAGTCTATTTGACTCTTCTAATGGATTGCTCGTTCCGCTGCAACTATGGTTGAAATTTTTATCATCTACCATATGTTCTAAATCTCTGATTTATTATCGATGAAGGCTATTGATAATTTAATTATCTTTAGTTATAATATTCTTTACTGAGCTAGTTGTGCTCACCCTTTTGCTTCACAATTCTGGGTCGAGCGGGGGTAATAGGAGAATAGAACGGTGGTCATCATTTAGTAGTTATATTTGGTGAATCAACTAGGGTGAGGCGAACCCAAAGTTGGAAGGGTGTTTTGCCACTATCATACAAGATGTCTAATGACATATAACCTCGTGTCATCATAAGATGTGGTTGTGCACATCCACTTCTTGAGTATATCTATGCATTACCTATATGATCTTGGTGTTTGTTTGAAGTATAATTCTCAATTAGAGGCGAGTGGAGATAATGATATGTCAAGAGAAGACTCACCATTGGGAAGAATATGATAGTAATCTTCTCGTTTTTCTTTTGGGGTCTATTAGGTTGACAAGGATAATTACGTGGCCATATGATATCTATCATAACCTAGACGCATGGCCTCCCGTATGCGATGGTTTCCTTGAGCACTTCCCAAAGATTTTAATTTCTAAAAGCAGTTTTTGACTATACCTTTATGTAAAGTGTCATTGTGACGTCTTTATCAAGGTTGGGATGAGAGTCACAGGTTGGTATACATTTGTATCAAACTCACAAACATATGTGTTGTTGTATTTTGCACGACAATTGTTGTAATAAAGTTGTAGTTATTTTACTGTACCATGTATTTGGCGACTCGAGAATGGGTTGGATGGAATGGACCTATTTTGGGGTTGTCACATTTGGTATCGAGCTTAGGGATATGGACTACTGGTGGAGATGGGGAATATAACTAGGAGGGGAGATGAGTAAATCCTTCGCTAGTGTGTCTACCTAAGCTTAATTGTTGGTCGGTCGTAATATCGGGATATTATGTTATATGTTAATTTGTTTAATTAACCCTTGTTTTATGGCATTATTTGAGAATGGGCTGCTGAGAATGTTAATGATGGAGTAAATGAGACCAGTGGGATACCTCTAATCACCAACCAGGATAATGTGATGTCGGGGAGAAGAAGGAATTAGAAATTCATGTGGTGAGTGAAGAATTGATAGTTATTTTTTGAGATGGTCGCAGAGGTAACAACCGAGAGTGAGGAAGAAGAGGTACCGAGGAGAATTTATTAGAGGTATTATATGATCAAATTGTAGAAATGCAAAATCGTATACATGAGTTAGAAGAAGAAAGTGAAGAACGACGGTGATGTCGTGGAGTAAAAGGATGCAACAATTCAAGCTTGTGTTACCAGATATGTGATGCTTTGAATGAAGCATTCTTTGGCGAGTATAAGATGATAAAAATGGAATCTGAAATTTGAAAGAAGAAAAAACTGAACGAGTGAGAATAAGTGATGCATGGGCAAAAGCCGCACGACACGTGGATATTGGGGAAAGAGATGTCCGATCTAAGAAGGCTAAAATAGATGATATGAATTTCTCTTTTTGGAAAGCAATTGGGAGAACCCAACATCGAGTTTTGAATTACCTGGACATTGCGGTCAACCTGAATTCGGATATGGATCGAAGATTGATGATTCAGATCATGAAACAGGAGTACGACGAGGCAGTTGAGGGTGGAATATGCCCTATAGAAAAGTATATTCAACCAGTAGTGATGACACCAAATGTTGCCCAGCACAAGTCAAAGCCGAGTAGTAGTTAGAGGGATAGCGGTTGTCATGACTTCCCAACAAATGAGGAACCCAAATGAAGTTATCACGGAGATGATGAAGCGGAGAAATCATGATGACCCGGGAGATAATGAAAGTAAGGTATTCTCAACTTTTCGAAATACCAGGTACGTAAATTTCGGGGACAAAATTTCATAAGGAGCAGAGATTGTAAGACCCCGAATTTTATGAAATAAAAGTATTCAATTTTTCTTATAATAACTATTCAGTAAATGGATAAATTGATAAAACGTTAAAGTTAAGGGTGATATATGAATTTTTTCAAAATACACAAGTGGTTATAAAATATTCATTGTTGTCGGGGAATATTCGTTTGGTCGTGGAATATTCTTTATGTCGGAGAATATTCGTACGTCGGCGCAGCCATTTGTGGGCCGCATAACGGATAACTGTCGGATAAAGAAAACGATAAATTTGAGTTTTTATAAATAACGGCGTAATCGTTACCGTTAACACTGTTGGAATACCCGGTGGTTAAAATACGATGAATGGCGCTATCGCACGAAGAAGACACGATATTACGCAAGTATTTTTGAAATTATTGATTCTTACGTAAGAAAGGCACTACTCAATAATTATTACAGTAATTCTTTATTTAATATTTTATTTTATTGGTTCAATAATTGTTGCGTTGATATTTTATATTATTGTTGTTTCAATAATTGTCATCGACAAGATATTTTCCATTATCAAATCAATAATTTATATTATTTGAATAATATTATTAGATAGCATTATTGGCAATGTCTAGAAAGTTCTGTCAAGGAGAGGTTTGGTCACCTAATTGTGCGCCAGTAAGGAGAAATTCTTATTGGAAAGCCCCCTCTTTCCTGAGAACGACCTGGTTGTCATAATTGTGATTCTGTAATATTATTTGTGAATAATTAATTATTGATTTATATGATAAGGAAATATTTATTTTATATGGATATAAATGATGGATATATTTATTTTTATGTGGATAAAAATGAAAGAATTAATGTTGATGTGTTTTATCAGTATTTTGTCGGTGTAGAGGTATTAAAAATCATCCGTTTGTGGATTTCGGATATTTTTAGTTTGGAATTTGGGAAAACTCAAAGCTACAAAGTTGTAGAGAATTCGATTTCAGTCATAATGAATATAAAATTCGTATTTTTCTGATAACCGGGCTATTTTCTATGAATTGTTGAAGTTTCGGAAAATAAAATGATTTTTATTAATTTATGGGTGGGACCCACTTTTGGTGGGTGTTCAATACACATGTGAAATTCTCTTGGATTTTGTCAAGGATGGCTTGGTGGAATTTGGTTTGGGTGAGCGAGAGGATAAGAGAAAATAATATATTATTTTATTAATTTAGTCTCCTTTGGCGTTCTAGCATTTTCCTATAAATAGAAGCTGAAGTTAGAATTTAAAAGCACACCAGAAACATAAATTTTCTCTCTCTCTCTCTATATTATCAAGCATATATTTGAGAGTATTTAGATACTTTGAGAGTTCTATATCAAGTAGAAGTTTCCTTGACTTTTCATCAGATATTGTCGAAATTCTTTTCGATAAGTGGATTTTAAGGGTTGTTAAATTTTCATGTTTCGTAACTTTAGACCTTCAAAAATTCTGGAAAAATTTGAAATGATATTTTGATGAGTTTTATTGATTGTGTCCAAAATTGGTGATTTTTGGATGTATAGATTAAGAGTTATGAATTTTACGGGAAAAGACTATTTTAAAAATAATCGCTTATAACTCCTTGTGGTTAACTCCAAAATTGATGAACTTTTTATTGGGAGTACATCTATATAATATCAGTGTATTATGTAAATTTTGGAATTTTTGGACAAAAGTACAATTTATGATAAATGTCTAAATATTCGGCGGTTTTGGCAATATGAAAAATAGTAAATGAATTTTAAAAATTCTGAGAAAAATATATGTTTAATATAGGACTATATTCTGCTAAATTCTAGAAAAGAAATATTTTTGGAACTGATTTGGTATTTTTCATGAAAATGGACTAGTTATGAGTAAATGAATTAAATATGTTATGTGAAGTAAGAAAATTGGAAAATAGGATTTTATGGCTTGAGAATCCTATATGAGGTATATGCAGATTTTTGATGAGGGTTTTGGTTATTGGTGATGAAATATTATGAGTTTGGAATTTTAGGATGATTAAATGCATTATTTAGTAAAGTATAAACAATTAAAATAAATTATTTATAAGTATAAGAAATGTTATTTCAATATCATTATACCAAAATATTGGTTTAGATTTTATTGCGGAATTTTTACCTTTTTGTGTCGGGTTTACTATTCATGAGTTACTATTCACGAGTTACTATTCATGAGTTACTATTCACGATAAAATTGGTTTCTTTTTCTGACCAAATTATAGTTGAGTTATGAATATTACTCTTGAAATTAAATCTATATGTTGATTATATTATTTTTTTTATTATCATATATAACATTTTTATAACCCTAATGATGATATTAATTTCTCTTTGACTTGAGTGTAAAGATGGGTAGATTATTGGTATGATCATGACTATGGGTTGTCTTTGGCCAGTAGTGCAAAGTTGAATTGTTGATTGGTATGATCATGATCATTGAATTTATAATTGAATATCTTTAGCTTAGGTGCAAAGGTGAAATGATTTACATGATTATAATTATTGTTTATATAAATTCTGAAATGATTATATATTTCTGTGAGATAATAATATATTTGGCCTGTAGTGCAAATATGAACTGTTGAGGAATATCTTTGGCCTGTAGTGCAAAGACGAATTATTGATGAATATCTTTGGCCCGTAGTGCAAAGATGACATGTTGTTGAATATCTTTGGCTAGTAGTGCAAAGATGAACATGACCAACTGGTGATACAAATGAATATCTTTTGCCGTAGTGCAAAGATGAAGTTATTAGTATGATTATGAACAGGAAATATGATTTGGTGTAACCATGATCTTTGATGTTTCAGGTAAAGATAGGTGATGAAAATTATCTTCATCCTGGATGAGAAGAGGAATTTAGAACTACAATTATGATTATGAGTTATTCATATGATTGTGGACTAGAATTGTTGATTGATGTTACAGGGATAAAATATTGTTGGGGGATTTTTAACATGGAGAAGATAATAGACTTTATAGTCTATTTGACTCTTCTAATGGATTGCTTCGTTCATTGTAACTATGGTTGAAATTTTTTATCATCTACCGTATGTTTTAAATCTCTGATTTATTATTGATGAAGGCTATTGATAATTTAATTATCTTTAGTCATGATATTCTTTACTGAGCTAGTTGTGCTCACCCTTTTGCTTCTCAATTCCTTTCAGGTAATAAGAGTGTAGCTGGGTCGAGCGGGGGTAACAGGAGAATAGAACGGTGGTCATTATTTAGTAGTTATATTTGGTGAATCAACTAGGGTGAGGCGAACCCAACGTTGGAAGGGTGTTTTGCCACTATCATACAAGATGTCTAATGACATACAACCATGTGTCATCCTAAGACAGGGTTATGCACATCCACTTACTGAGTATATCTACGCGCACTACGTATATGATCTTGGTGTTTGTTTGATTTATAATTCTCGATTAGAGCAAAGTGGAGATAATGATATCAAGAGAAGACTCACCATTGGGAAGAATATGATAGTAATCTTCTCGTTTTTCTTTGGGGTCTATTAGGTCAACCAAGGATAATTACGTGGCCATATGATATCTATCATAACCTAGACGCGTGGCCTCCCGTATACGAAGGTTTCTTGAGCACTTCCCAAAGATTTTAATTTCTAAAAGCAGGTTTTGACTATACCTTTATGTAAAGTGTCATTGTGACGTCTTATCCGAGGTTGGGATGAGAGTCACGGTTGGTATATATTTGTATCCAAACTCACAACATATGTGTTGTTGTATTTTGCACGACAATTGTTGTAATAAAGTTGTAGTTGTTTTCTGTACCATGTATTTGGCGACTCAGAATGGGTTGGATGGAATGGACCTATTTTGGGGTTATCACATTTGGTATCAGAGCTTAGGATATGGTCTTTGGCGGAGATCGGGGAATATAACTAGGAGGAGAGATGAGTAACTCCTTCGCTAGTGTGTCCTACCTAAGCTTATTTGTTGGTCAGTCATAATATCGGGATATTATGTGATATGTTAATTTGTTTAATTAACCCTTGTTTTATGGCGATGTTGAGAATGGTCTGCTGAGAATGTTTATGATGGAGTAAATGAGGCTGTGGGGATACCTCTAATCACCAACCGAGGATAATGTGATGTCAAAGCGAAGAAGGAATTAGAAATCCATGTGGTGAGTGAAGAATTGATGGTTGCACCCGAGATGGTCGCAGAGGTGTAACGGTGAGAGTGAGGAAGAAGAGGTACACGAGGAGAATTTATTAGAGGTATTATATGATCAAAATGTAGAATTGCAAAATCGTATACATGAGTTAGAAGCGAAATTTGAAGAATGACAAAGTCGTAGAGAGCAAAATGATCAACAATTCAAGCTTGTGTTACCCGATATGTGATGCTTGAAGCGAAGCATTCTTTGGCGAGTATAAGATGATAAAATGGAATCGAAATGAAAGAAGAAAAAACTAAGCGAGTGAGAATAAGAGATGCATGGGCAAAAGCCGCACGACACGTGGATATTGGAGAAAGAGATGTCCGATCTAAGAAGGCTAAAATAGATGATATGAATTTCTCTTTTTAGAAAGCAATTGGGAGAACCCAACATCGAGTTTTGAATTACCCTGTACATAGCGGTCAACCTAAATTCGATATGGATCGAAGATTGATGATTCAGATCATGAAACAGGAGTACGACGAGGCAGTTGAGGGTGGAATATGCCCTATAGAAAAGTATATTCCAACAGTAGTGATGACACCAAATGTTGCCCCAGACAAGTCAAAATCGAGTAGTTCGAGGGATAGCGGTTGTCATGACTTCCTAACAAATGAGAAATCCAAATGAAGTTATCACGGAGATGAGCAGCGGAGAAATCATGATGACCCGGGAGATAATGAAAGTAAGGTATTCTCAACTTTTCGAAATACCAGGTACGTAAATTTCGGGGATGAAATTTCATAAGGAGGAGAGATTGTAAAATGTTACACTCCGTTAAACAATAGGATTTCATCTTTATTCTATTTGAAAATTTGGGTTGTCTTCTTCATCCTTCTTCTTCTCTCATTCTTCTTTTCTCGATTCTCCATTGATTACTAATTCCCATATATTTATTAAAGGGTTTTCAGTGTTTAATTGAAAGGATGAGCTCGTTTTGGAGTGGAATCGTAAATAAAATCGGGAAAGAAGATTGTAGTTCATGCAACAAAAATGAATGGATTATACCAGAGTTCCCAAGTCGATTGCCACTTATAGAAAGCAATGATGCGAATGTGGGAGGCAAGAAAAGATGGAACAAAACATCGAGGACCTTCTTCGCGTCGACTTCGCTTCTTTCTCTGTATGTTTGTCTCTCCCGTTGGATCAATTTTAATTATTATTTAAAAATTGGAAAATAAGCACCGGATTACAAAATCTTTTTGTAATCCAGTGCGATCCAATTGTAATTTTTTTCACTTGAGTACCAAATTATAAATCGTGTCCCCGATCATGTACCAAAAATTAATTTATCCCTTATTTTTCATTACCTTTAACTCATAACATGATATATATACGCATCTTGTACTTCTTCGCCTTTTCATGTCTACCATACATGTTTAATGTATTAATTTTTGTATTCATTAAAATAATTCATGACTAGTGTCATATGCACTTTATTATGCTTTCTGGGAAATTGGACCAATATTATTTAATATTATATGTGTGAGACCCCGATTTTATCAATAAAGATTTTAATTTTGTCAAAATAATTTTTAATATTATGGTGTGAATTTGAGATAATAATATTATAGTTGTGGGTAGTATTTATAAATTTTGCAAAAGTATGCAAGTGGTTATATTATATTCGATTGGTTGGGAATATTAGGTTTAGCGAGGGGAATATTAAAGACAACTACTCAATCATTGGTGGACCCATAACGTAAATTATTGTCGGATTGAGAAAGCGACAAAAATATTTTATTGAAATAATATGGCGGAAGTTTTACTAGTGGTTTCTTTGTTGAACTACTCGGTAGTAAAAGTACGATGTCACGTGTGGTTGCATAGTAGCTACGGTATTGATTATTGATGCTTATGTGAGAAGTCACTCGGTTTGATTCCATTATTGTCGATTAATAATATGAATTATTATAGCGATAATGACGTTTTGTTTTATTCGTATTATTAACGTAATAAAAGCGAAACATCTTTATATAAAATAGAATACTTTATTAAAGTTATTACTATAAATAGAATATATTATATTTTATTATGCATAGTGTTGCATAGTGTTTTTGCATAGTGTTTTGCATAGTAATTCTTGCATAGTAAAATGTTTTTATATAAATAGAATATATTATATTTTATTTAAAAGATTTTTCTTTAAATATGGACCGTCGATTAAAGTAAATCAATCTGACCGTTCATGGATTTGTTACTTATGCATTCCATTTTCCTATAAATAGAAGCTCATTCCTTCATTATTTTCTTACGAATTCATTGAAACTCAGAGAGAAAAATTATAGAGAGAAGCTAGAGAGAAAATTATAGAAAGAAGAAGAGTATTACGCTACTTCACTACTTCTATATTAGGTTCTTTTACGGTAAGGGGTGTTATTCTTTCTTCTTGAAGAGAACTTACATTATTCCATTCACTATTATTACATTGGAATAACTTTTAAAAAGTGGCATACCCCATACATAACTTTTGTATCATGGCAGTACCCTATACTTGGTGAAATCCTTATGTTATTCCATTGCTTATTATTACTGTTGGAATAACTTTGTATCATGATTTTACCTATACTTGGTGAAATCCTTATGTTATTCCATTGCTTATTATTACATTGGAATAACTTTATACGCCATGGTTTACCCTATACTTGGTGACATTCTTCTATTATTACATTGGAACATCACATGCTGTGTGTTTTACAGGACACTGGTTCCATCTTTATTATTATTACATTTGGAACATCACATGCGTGTGTTTACAGGACTGGTTAAAATCTTTATCATTACGTTGGAATATCCTATCCGTCGTGTGTTTTACAGGATGCAGTTCCATCTTTATTATTCTGTTGGAACATCACCGCGATTGTGAATTTCACCGACTCGTTCCGTTATTATTATTACATTGGAATAACCCACATACATCAAGAAACCGCATGCGTGGTGATTTCTTTTGTTATTCCATTCTTTATTATACCCGGTTGGTTAAAACTTTGACTTCTATACTCCATGAAATTAGTAGAATATCCTTGATATTTGCGTTTCATCCGATATCTTTTCACGGAAATATTCTTTACGATCATTCTTGAATTTTACTCTACAAAACAAAGATATCTTGTTGACAATTTGGGCGTTACTTAATTCACGGATAAAATAATTCTTGAACTTGTTTTATTGAATTATTATGTCATTGTCATCATCCTCGTGATATATTATGTTATCTTTGGCTTACGTGCATAGATGAACTTAGTATGATTATGACCGAGGATCATTCAGTATAATCATGGCTTGTTATAAATGATGTGATAAAAGTCCTCGATTGGCACGTAATGCGTTGATGGATAGTTTTTGGTATGATTATGACCGGGGTGATTCGGTATAGTCATGACCATTGATAATTTGATGAAAATCCTTGACAAGTGGTACGGGGATGATTAGATGTGGTGGTTTATTTATTAAGGTGAGTCTCAAATGATAAAATAAATTGATGAAAAACCTTTAAAACCTAAAAGATAGTAGATTTTATTCTCTACTTGACTCTTTTAATGGATTGCATATTCAGCTGCAGATTAAACCTGGTTGTCTATTGTATTTTATCGGTTTAACTTTGTTGAAGGCTAATGATAATTTATTACGCATTATCTTAGTCATAATATTTCTTCTTGGGCTAGTTGAGCTCACCTTTCTTTTTCTTTTATTCTCTTGGGAAATGAGAACATAGCCTGAGACGAGTCGGGAGCGAAGTAATGGTCCGGAGGATAGCATTAGTAGTCCTCACTATTACGTGAAATAGTGTGATAATAGTTGTAATGAGGACTCCTTTTGAGTTTGTATAATATCTAGTAGACAATATTTGTATTCAAACTCACAGATTATGTCGTATTGTACCACGGCAGTTATATTAGTAAGTTGTATTTGAATTTATGTACCTATGTAAGTGGCGACCCAAGATGGGTGACGTATACCTAATTTGGGAGGCGTCGCGGTTGGTATCGAGCTTAGGATATGATCCTGGCTAAGATGTGAGACAAGAACTAGGAGGGAGAGGCGGGAATTCTTCGCTAGTATGACCTACCTAAGTTTATGTGGTATTTATTTGGTCGGTCGTAGTATAGGGATAATATGTGATATGTTATTTAACCCGTGTTTGGTGGCGTATTTGAAAATGACATCCGAAAATATTGAGATAAGCAATGAAGCACATGAGGCCATTGAGTCATTTCAACCAAAAGGTAATGAGCAACAACACGATAATAATCATCGTATGGTGGTAGCGGCCATCGTGAACAATGATAACCATCGTGGGGAAATTATCATGTCAAGAATGGTAACCATTTCGATTGGTAATCATGGCCAAGATAATAAGAATGGACATTTCAAGAAGAGAGGTTCAACAATGGCGTGAAAGGCGTCGGCATCGACCCGTTCAAAGGAAGAAGAACGACCACCGGTCGTATGTTTCAAATCTTGGACGGGGGAGGGACACATCCGTCAAAGCTGTCTGTAACAATCCAAAGCGTGTTTTAATTGCGGAAGAGAAGGTCACTTAGCTCGATTTTGTCGTATGGTGAAGTCAAGTCCAGTTGAGATAGTGATGCCAAAGGATGTCCCAGACAAGCCAAAGCCGGTAGTTTAAGAGAGCATTTTTTTTTCTCGTGACGAGGAACCTGAATAAAATTATCATGGGTAAGTTAATCATAAGCTCTTCTTGAAGTCTATATCGTATTCGATCTGGGTTCTACCTATTATTTTATCTCTCTCTTGCTTGCGTTCAACGTTTAAATTTGACTCGGAAAAATTGGACTTTGATTTATCTGTTTAAACTTAGTTGGGAGAAACCTTCGTTACCTCCCTTTGTTTATAAATCTTGTTGATTCAAATCGAAACTTTCACGTTACATCAATCTTATCTCTTTGAAAATACTTGCCTTTGATTTTAGGAATCAATTGGTTAACTACTCATCATGCTTTTAAGTAAGGTTGTTAGCTTTTATATTTATAACAACCCCTGTTACCTGCAATTCAAAGTAACCAAACCCTAAAATTAATCATTGTCATATCAAGCCATAAGTAAAGAGCCCCGAACCTTTCGTAGTTGACTTCCTTGTGTGGAATGCGAAGCCGGACTTTCGTAGGCAACATCGTGAATGAAGATGGCAAGTTTATAGGTATCATTGTGAGGTGCTATCTAGGTTAAGGGATAGAAGTCAGGTTGGTATCGATGTGACGTCTTATCCAAGTCTTGGACGAAATGTGATTTTGAATAATATTTCTATCATTAATAAATTTCTTGGCGTATTCTTGAAGACTTCCTAGCCTACCCTAGGCGTGAAATCGAATTTTGTATTGACCCCAAAGACAAAACCCATTTCTTAAACCCTCAAATATTTCTTGACTAAAATGAGCAGCTTTCGTGGTTTATGATGAAAGTCATAATAAAAGCATAGGACTGATGAAAATCATGGGTATATGAAGTATTAGTAAGTTTTATGATGAGTTATGTTGGTTGGTATGTGAAAACATGAAAGTTTCTTAGAAATCACAAAGAGTTGAAAATCGATTTTGGTGAAAAAGCGTAACATGAAATTCAATTGACCATATCTCCTATTATATTTTGAATTTTTGAATGTGGTCAAGTCCTAGAGTTAGATCTCTGAGTTACCTAACTAAACCAAGTGGAATTACTGGAAAAGGTGTTGTAGATTTTTGTGTGGACTGATTTTAGCAAAGGAGGCCAAAGCTGTAAATTTGAAAATGCTCTTGCCTAGAAACTTTAAGGGACTGTTTCGGCCACTTAAATTATGAGAAAAATTCTGGGTTTTTGGGACATGAAGGTATTTGGTATAAAGTACCTCCTGTCCAAAAATGAGCTCATTCGACTTAAAATGAGCAAATTACGACCCTTTCAATATTTAGGTTTTTCCGCGAAAAAGACAGCTATAACCAGGAGTTCTATAACTCGATGACCATGAAATTTAAACTAGAAGCTCACGTTAACATGTGTAAGGTCCTGCCAAGATTTAGGAATTTTTGGAGTTAAACTTGAGGTAGCTAATTTCTTAAGGAATTAAGTGGAAATTGATTTTTGAAAAATAGTAAATGAATTTTAAAAATTAAGGAAAAATATATTTTCATTATGGGATTATATTATGCTAAATCCCAGAAAAGAAATATTTTGGGACTGATTTGGTATTTTTCATGAAAATAGTTTAATTCTGAACATATGAGTTAAATATGTTATGTGAAGTAACAAAGTTGAAAATAGGATTTTATGGCTAAAGAATCTATATAGAGTATATGCATATTTTTGATGAGGATTTGATAATTGGTGATGATATCTTATGAGTATGGCATTTTTGAATGATTAAATGCATTATATGGTAAAGCGTAAACAATTGAGATAAATTGTTTATAAATTTAAGAAGTGATTTAAATATTGTTATAATATTAATGTTATTAGATTATGAGATTATTAAGTGATTGATAACATGGGGATATTCTTGAATCTGGATAAATTATATTATAAATGTTTAATATTTATCCTTTATCTCATTTGATTGATTCTTTATATCATTATCCTCGTATGTTTATATTATGTTGAAAGTAAATACGTGGCTGTAGTGCATAGATGGACTTGGTATGATTATGACCACGGATTATTGGTATAATCATAGCTTAGTAAATGAATACACAATTATCTTTGGCCGTAGTGCATGGATAATTTGTGGTCGTGATACTAATGAATACACAATTATCTTTGGTAGTAGTCGTGGATAATTTGTTGGTCGGATACTTAATGAATACACAATTATCTTTGGTAGTAGTCATGGATAATTTGTGGTGGTAATCTTAATGAATACACGATTATCTTTGGTAGTAGTAGTAGTGCATGGATAATTATCTTTGTAGTCGTGGATAATTTAATGAATAATGAATACTACGATTATCTTTGAGGCGTAGTGCATGGATAATTCGTGGTCGTGATCTTAATGAATATCCTTGGCACGTAGTGCGGGGATGATTCGATGATATGGATTAATTATTGGTGAGTCTCAAATGACAATGAAATATTAATTCATGGATGTGGTAAAAAGTCGTCTTTGGTAGTAGTGCATTGATAGACATGGTATGATTATGACCACACGGATTATTCGGTATAATCATGGTAGTAATTGAAAACCACGAATATCCTTAGCCGATGAGTGCATGGATAATTCATGATTGTGATACTATTATTAAAGTGAGTCTCGGTATTATTGGTTTCTGAGTTATATATCTTTGGCACATAGTGCAAAGATGAATTATTAATAAATATCTTTGGCACTGTGGTGCTGAAGATGAATTGATATCTTTGGTAGGATTGCAAGATGAACTTAATATTTTCAACGATAAAAGGTATTCAAGGTATCCTCACCTCTTTATCATATCAGTCGTACCCCACAATCGGTGAAATTCCATAAGGAGGGAGATTGTGAGACCCAGTTTTATCGATAAAGATTTAAATTTTGTCAAAATAATTTTTTTAATATTATGGTGTGAATTTGAGATAATATTATAGTTGTGGGTAGTATTTATAAATTTTGCAAAGTATCACAGTGGTTATATTATATTCGATTGGTCGGAGAATATTCGGTTTAGCGAGGGAATATTAAATACAACGGCTCAATCATTGGTGGACCCACAGCGAGAATTATTATCCGGATTGAAAGCGACAAAATATTTTATTGAAATAACGGCGGAAGTTTTCTAGTAGTTCTTGTTGAACTACTCGGTAGTAAAAATGCGATGTCGTGTGGTTGCGTAGTAGCTAGCGGTATTGATTATTGATGCTTATGTGAGAAGTCACTCGGTTTGATTCCATTATTGTCGATTAATAATATGAATTATTATAGCGATAATGGACGTTTTGTTTTATTAGTATTATTAGCGTAATAAAAGCGAAACATCTTTTATATAAAATAGAATACTTTATTAAAGTTATTACATAAATAGAATATATTATATTTTATTATGCATAGTGTTGCATAGTGTTTTGCATAGTGTTTTGCATAGTATTGCATAGTATACGCATAGTAAAATGTTTTTTATATAAATAGAATATATTATATTTTATTTAAAGATTTTTTTTTTAAATATGAATAGTCGAGTTAAAGTAAATCAATCTGGACCGTTCATGGATTAATTCTTATGCATTCCATTTTCCTATAAATAGAAGCTCATTCCTTCATTATTTTCTTACAATTCATTGAAACTCTCAGAGAGAAATTATAGAGAGAAAGCTATGAGAGAAAATTATAGAAAGAAGAAGAGTATACCTTTACTTATTTACTTACATATTAGGTTCTTTTACGGTAAGGGGTGTTATTCTTTCTTCTTGAGAGAACTTACATTATTCCATTCACTTTATTATTACATTGGAATAACTTTGTAAAAGTGGCATACCCATATACATAACTTTGTATGTGTGGCATACCTATACTTGGTGAAATCCTTATGTTATTCCATTGCTTATTATTACATTGGAATAACTTTTGTATCTGTGATTTACCTATACTTGGTGAAATCCTTATGTTATTCCATTGCTTATTATTACATTGGAATAACTTTTGTATCACTGGTTTTTTACCTATACTTGGTGACATTCTTCTATTATACATTTGGAACATCACATGCATGTGTTTTACAGGACTGAATTAAAATCTTTATTATTATTACATTTGGAACATCACATGCGTGTGTTTTACAGGACACGGTTAAAATCTTTATCATTACATTGGAATATCTATCATGTGTGTTTTACAGGATGCAGTTCCATCTTTATTATTATGTTGGAACATCCTGTCGGTGTGAATTTCACGACACTTTGGTTTAAGATTATTATTATTACATTGGAATAACTTTTATACATCGCAATCCGCATGCGTGGTGATTTCTTTTGTTATTCCATTCTTTATTATACCCGGTTGGTTAAAACTTTGACTTCTATACTCCATGAAATTAGTAGAATATCCTTGATATTTGCGTTTCATCCGATATCTTTTCACGGAAATATTCTTACGATCATTCTTGAATTTTACTCTACAAAAGCAGATATCTTGTTGACAATTTGGGCGTTCTTAATTCTGGATAAAATAATTCTTGAACTTGTTTTATTGAATTATTATGTCATTATCATCATCCTCATGATATATTATGTTATCTTTGGCTTACGTGCGTAGATGAACTTAGTATGATTATGACCGAGGATCATTCGGTATAATCGTGGCTTGTTATAAATGATGTGATAAAAGTCCTCGGTGGCTGTAATGCGGTGATGGATAGTTTTTGGTATGATTATGACCGAGGGGTGATTCGGTATAGTCATGACCATTGATAATTTGATGAAAATCCTTGGCCAGTAGTGCGGGGATGATTAGATGTGGTGGTTTATTTATTAAGTGAGTCTCGTGATAAAATAAATTGATGAAAACCTTTTAAAACCTAAAAGATAGTAGATTTTATTCTCTTGACTCTTTTAATGGATTGCATATTATTGCTGATGATTAAACGGTTGTCTATTGTATTTTATCGGTTTAACAACTTTGTTGAAGGCTAATGATAATTTATTACGCATTATCTTAGTCATAATATTTCTTCTTTGGGCTAGTTGAGCTCACCCTTTCTTTCTTTGTTCTCTTCGGAAATGAGAACACCATTTGGGAACAAGTCGAGGGAGCAGTAATGGTCAGAGAGGATAGCATTAGTAGTCCTCACTATTACGTGAAATAGTGTGATAATAGTTGTAATGAGGACTCCTTTTGAGTTTGTATAATATCTAGTAGACAATATTTGTATTCAAACTCATGATTATATCGTATTATACCACGTGAGTTATATTAGTAAGTTGTATTTGAATTTATGTACCATGTAAGTGGCGACCCAAGATGGGTGGCGTATACCTAATTTTGAAGCGTCATGATATGCTCATGTATTAGGTTATATAATTAATGTGAATATTTATAATCAATTTATCTTCATAACTATATATCTTAATTTAAGATTCTAGAACATGATGTGATATATATTATTATGCTACGTTTGGATGAAATAGAAGAGAATGAAATGATAAAAATGTTATTTGGTTTGTTTATTCCGATAGAATAATGTATTCCTAGTGGAATATGTGTTAACTTAAAATTATAATTTTTATTCACGGAATGGGAGTCGAGGGGAATAACTTATTCCATCTACTATTTTTAAGTAATTGACAAATATGCCACTTAAAAGAAATATTTATCTTTATTAAAAAAGTAATACTTATCTTTATTAAAAAGAAATACCCCTTCCCCTTACCCACCTACCCCCATACCCCCACCATCCTACCCCCACCCACCCACCCCCACCCCACCCACCCCACCCCACCCCACCCACCCCAACCCCACCCCACCCCACCCCACGCCCACCCACCCCACCCCACCCCACCCCACCCTGACCCCACCCACCCTTTGACCCACCCACCCCCACACCTGCAGACCCCACCTACCCCACCCCACCCACCCCACCCCACCCCCCCACCCCCCATAATCCACCACCTACCAACCTACCCCCACCCCACCCCACAATTAAAAATAAAAAATATATGAAAAAAATATATATTATTATTATTTGACGTTCAAATATTAAAAAAATTAACGAACATATTCAGAACTCAAATAATCTATCACCAAACATATATTATTATTATTTAACGTCAAATATTTAAGCGTTAAAAAAATATGTTAGTAAACAATTAAAAATATTATTATTATTTAATCTATTAAAAAATATATTATTTTGATCATGATTAAAATAAAGTTAATTCTAGAGAAATAAAAAAAATATATAAAAAAAGATAACTTAGAAGAAAAAAATTATATGAAAAAGTATAGTAAAAAGAAGAAGAATATAATTATAAAAAAAATCTAGAAATATGTGTTAAATTTTTAATATAAATTGAATTTAAGTTAAATTTGAACATTTGAGGTATTTAGGTCACTTTGTAATTATTTATTTCATTATTAGATGTATTCTAACATCAACCAAACATGTATATGAAATATTAAAAATCATTATATTCCCTTCCTTATTCCATTCCCCTAAATTCTATTACATTCTCTACTCTATTCCATTCCTTGATCGAAGCGTAGCATTAGGGCTTTTTAAGTTATTACATGAAAAATTATAAATGGTGTTAATTGTCAAACTTGATTAATATGTTGGTTAAAGAAATTGAGTTTGGTTATAAAAATTTACATGTATCGTGAATTTTTATAGTTAAAAATATTAATAATCATTGACGGATAATTACTAATTAAAACAATTAAAGATTATGAAAAGTTGTAAGACCCCAATATTTTTAAATAAAATAGAATTTCCTCTAATTATTATTTTGAATAATAAGGTGTTAATTTGATATAATTCTTTAGTTATGGGTGAAATGTGCAAATTTTGCAAAATAAGCAAGTGGTTATAAAATATTCATTGTTGTTGGGAATATTCGTTTGGTGTCGTGAGATATTCTTGTTGTCAAAGGGGAATATTAAATGCGATGGCACAACCAATTGTGGGCCCCATAACGGAAAAGCAATGGGATAAAGAAAATGACAAGTTTGAGTTTTTATAAATAGCGGCGTAGTTATTCACTAATTAACCTTTGTTGGAATACGGTGGTTAAATTACGATTGATACTGGCGTGGTTACCGCGATAGTACGGTATTGCACAATATTTTTAGATTATTGATTCTTACGAAGAAGGCACTACTCGATAATTACTCTGATAATTCTTTGCTCAATATTTTATTTTATTGATTCGATAATTGATACGTTGATATTTTATATTATTGTTGTTTGATAATTGTCCGCTTGCGATATTTTCCATTATCGGATCAATAATTCATATTATTTGAATAATATTATTCAATAGCATTATTGGCAATGTCTAAGGAAGTTACATCTAGGAAAGGGGTTTAGTCACCTAATTGCTTGGCGATGAGGAGAAATCCTTATTGGAAAACCCCACTTTCATAGGAGCGATTTGGTTGTCGTAATTATGATTGATAATATTATTTGTGAATAATTAATTATTAATTTATATGATAATGAAATATTTATTTTATGTGGACATAAATGAAGGAATTAATGTTGAGGTGTTTTATCGGTATTTTATCGAATGGAATTGTTTTATATCGTATTTTGTCAAAATTGAGGTATTAAAAATCATCAGTATGTGGATTTGGACATTTTACATTTAGAATTTGGAAATACTTTCTTCTACAAAGTTGTAGAAATTAAATTTCCTATATAATGAGACATAAGATTCAAATTTTTCGATAATAGGGCTATTTATTATGAATTATTGAAGTTTTATAAATAAATATTTTATTAAAAATATGGGTGGGCCCCACTTTTGGTTGTTGTGGAAATTTGCTGAATTTGGTGGGCCCCACTTGTGGTGTGCTGAATTTTGGGCAAAGATGGTGTGCGTAGAATTTTTCATAAAATATTATTTTATTAAATTTTAAATCTGCTTTGGCGTTACGGCATTTTCTATATAAAAGGGTGCTTAGTTAGAATTAAAAATCACACGAGAATAAAATTTTCTCTATAATATCGGCATATTTTGTAAGTATTTAGATACTTTGAGAGTTGTTATTGATGCAAGTTTCCTTGACTTTATATCAGATATTTTAGCGAAAATCTTTTATTCTTTTGAGGTAAGGGATGTCATTTTCTCAAGTAAATGATATTTTTCTTTCAATATCATTATCTTGAAATATTGGTATGAATTTTATTATGAAAATTTTACTTTTTATGTCGAGGTTACTATTCACGCATATCTGGGACTTTATTCGCGTATCGATGACTATTCACCAATCTGATCTTTATTCACAGTATAAATTTTCTTGTGGAATTTCTATCTTTTTCGTGTCGAAGATTACTATTCACGTATCGACCTTTATTCACAAATCTGAAACTATTCACGGAAAAATGAAATTTTTCTTCTTTATCCAAGTTATACAATATGGTTACTATCTTTAATTGTATCCATGTTTTGATCTTCATTCTTGAATTTTGCAACTGATTGATTATTATGGATTATTTTTGAACTTGGATGAACTAAAAGTACGAATCCCTAATCTTTGTCCTTTTATCTCATTGGATTCGTTTCTTTAAGATATTTTCATCATCTTGATCTAGCGATGATATAAGCGAATATCTTTGGCATGTAGTGCAAAGATGAATGATTACTGATGAATATCTTTGGCGCATTAGTCTTGAAGAATGGGCAGTGTTGAGATGAACATGACTATTTGGTGATATAAATGAATATCTTTGGCGTGGTGAGAAGATGAATATTTGATTCAAGATCTATATTGATTGATGTTACATGGATAAAATATTGATGATGAACTTTTAAATTCATAGATGATAGTAGATTTCATTCTCTCTTAACTCTTCAATGAATTATTATTTTTATGCGAATATTGATCTAAAACTTGTTATCAATTATATTTTATCGATTTAATGAAGGCTAACGATAATTTGTTGTACATTATCTTAGTCATAATATTCTTTACCGGGTTAGTTGAGCTCACCCTTTTTCTTTTTGTTCCATTTTTCATTTCAGGAGGCGAGAATATAGCAGGAACTTATGTAATAATAGAAGAATTCTTTTTAATAAATCGTTCTATTTTGATAAATATAATAGAAAGATAAATAAATAAACACGACAACATAAGAAAAAACCTAGGCGTTGAACACTCTTTTAGCTTCACTAGTTAAATTTATCTTAAAAGTTTTTTATATGTTAGCGTATAATTCTAACATTTATGACATTCCAGCCCTTGAAAGAAGAGTGTCTCCCAATAGTCTAGTTATTTTCAATGTGTGATTGGACTATATGAGTAAGGGTATAAATTGTGACACCTTCAAATTCGGGTGCTTCTTTCCCACGAATTTGATGCACACTATCAAAATAATTATATCTAACTACCCATAATCGAGGATAAAGACATAAATTAAACAACTTAAATAACAATCCTCCCCTTTAAAGGGTTTCATCAACTTAAAACAAATCCCAAGTAATCTAACCTTAAATTATTACATAAGTTTCTTGAATACATCATAATTAAATAGTATTATAACGAGAAATTGAGTTAAGTACAACAATAACAATGTGAATAAATCATTTTGACATCAATAGTTCACGGGGAAGGGAACAACGACCACCGATAAGTATGTTATAAATGCGGGAAGAGGGACATATCATTATTTGTCACAACAATTCAAGGTATTTTATAGCGTGGAAGGGAAGGTCATATAGCTCGAGATTATACTATAGTGAAACCAAGTCCGGTGGGGATGGTGACTCGAAAGGCGGATATGGACAAAACAAAAGTCGATGGTTTTCGGGAAGAACATTTTTGTGACTTCTCAAAAAGCTAGTAACTTGACGAAGTTATCACGAGTTAGTTAATCATAAAGTATTCTTACAAAGTCTATACTATACTAGATACCGGTTCTACCCATTCTTTTATCTCTCTACTTGTGCTCAAGCGTTTGAACTTGACCCTGAGAAATTAGACTTTGACTTATACATTAAAACTCTGTTAATAGAAACTTTCATTACATCCATTGTTTATAAATCTTGCATCCGAGTTGGCACCATCACCCTACTGTTGATCTTATATCGTTAAAGATACTTGCATTTGATGGGATTTTAGGGATTGATTGGTTAATCATTCATCGTCTTAAAATTTATTGTTTTCGTAAGGTTGTTAGTTTTCATATTCTAACCAACCTATTATGCGAATTCAAACAACGAACCAATGAAGTCAAACACTTTCATATCAAGCCATAAAAGTCGTTCGTTTATTGAAAAGCGGATGTCAAGCTTTCTTAGCATATGTCGTGGACTTGAACAAAAATACATCGATTTGAATAATGTTTCTTACATTAATGAATTTCTGACGTATTTCTGAAGAACTTACGGCCTACCCCGAGGCGTGTTATCAAATTTTGTATCGATCTTGAACCCGGTACAAAACCCGTTTTCAAAACTCCATATCAAATGGCTCCTATTGAACTTGAGGAGTTAAAACCCAACTATAGGACTAGTACGTGCCTCTATCTGGTGACTTCCTTTGTAGAATGCAAAGCCGGACTCTCCGTGGGGGCGCCGTAGGCGTGCGGTGGTAAAGCGATAGGTGCCATTGTGACGTCTTTATCTAAGATTGGGATATGAGTCATAGTTGAGAGCAACCTAAGTCGAGTGTCGAAATCGTAGCTTTCAGAAGCTTAGTGGTTACTATCGGAGATTAGTGGAAGAATTTTCTTGAATCGCTACTACATTAACTCGGTGACTCAAAAGATATAAAATTCGAATGGGCGAGGAATGTGAGAAGAGCTTCGAGAACTTCGACATCGACGGCAATGACGTTGGCTCAAAGCCCCATTGAAAGATTTTGACCGTACCATTCAATACCATCTTGGAAAAGTGAGCGTGGTAGGTGGACGCGTTGAGTAGAGAAGATCGTATCTCTTGATGCAGGTGAGATGTTGTTATTTCCACAAGACTCATTTCGTATAACTTTACAAATAATGGAGATAGATTTAAAGACTCTGAGAGACCGCGTGAAGATGGCGAATATATGAGTAGAATCGACTTTTAATCGATAAAGTTAAAAAGTGCTCAGGGCTACACACCGGTGATGAATATGAAGAAGAAGGTGTAAGAGGCGTTATTACATAAGCGAAGAATCGTGAAGAAGGAAAATCTCAACTCTCGATTTATTAGTCCATTTGAAATACTCGATCGGTAGGAAATTTGGCCCTATAGACTTCGCTTTACCACCAGTATGTGGCGTGTTCATGCGTTTTTCACGTATCGATATTACGTAAATATGTGGGCGACCAGAACCACATTATTGAATTAGAACCGAACGAGATAGGCAGAAGATTTAGCGTCACGAGGAGGTACCGGTCGAATCTTGCATATGAAGGAGCATATCCCTACGGACAAAAGGTTATCTTGTAAGACCCCAAATTATTAATAAATGAAATTTATTTTCCTCTATTTATTATTTTGAAATAGTAAGAGGTTGATTTGATTAATGTGGATAGTTATGGGTAAAATATGCAAATATTTGAATAAGCAAGTGGTTATAAAATATTCATTATTAACCGGGGAATATTCGTTTGGTCGTGGAATATTAAATCTTTGTTAAGGGAATATTAAATGCAATGCTATGATCTTTTGTGGGCCCATAATGAAGCGATTAGATGAAAAAAGCGAAAATATAAGTTGTTTATAAATAGCGTGGTTATTCACCAGATTATCTTTGTTGGAATACCCGGTGGTTAAAACACACTAATACGCGTTGTTGAGCAGTAGCACGATATTGCACCAATTATTGATTCTTACGTGAAGGCACTACTCGATAATTATTACGATAATTCTTATTCGATATTTTATTTTATTGATTTGATAATTGTTGCGTTGATATTTTATATTCTTTGTTGTTTGATATTTGTCATTCGTTACGTTATTTTTTATTATCGAAGCGATAATTCATATTATCGAATAATATTATTAGATAACATTATTGGCAATGTCTAGAAAGTTACGTCTAAGGAGAGGTTTGGTCACACTTTAATTCTTGTGCGCCCGATGAAGAAATTCTTATTGGAAAGCCCCTCTTTCTGAGGCTTTGGTTGTCGATATTGTGATTCTGTAATATTATTTGTGAATAATTAATTATTGATTCATATGATGAGAAAATATTGATTTTATGTGGATATAGATGGAAAAAATTTTAAAATGACAATTGTTGAAAATTAATATTTTATCTTTTTTTTGATAAAATAATTCATTTAAATATATTATTTTAATAATATATTAATGATGATATTTTACAATGAATGTGGGATATATAAAGTATATGAGGAGGAAGAATATTTTTGTTGCATTAAATGATTAACACATGTTTTGTGTGTCCGGTGGACCCATTTCTTGGTTGAAATTTGATTATAGCACATAAAATTGTCCGTATGTGGATTTGGTCAATTTTTGTTTGGAATTTGGAAAAACTTTCTTCTGAAAAGTTGTGAGAATTGAATTTCCTATAAAAAACTCGCGAGATTCGAATTTTTCTGATAAAAGAGCTATTTATTATGAATTATTGAAGTTAGAAGCTCAAAATAATTGATTTTGGAAGTTTTAATTATTTATATCAACAAAAACGTTTTTATTGTTTTTGGTTGGCCCCATGTTGTAAACATGCTGATTTCAGGAGTCTTGGTTGGCGTGGGAATATATATATAATATATTATTATTATATTAAATTTTACGCTTTGGTGTTACAGCGATTTCTATAAATAGGGTCTTGGGTTAGAATTGAAAATCACTGAAGCTGAAGTTTCTCTCTACATATTATCGGCGTATTCTTGTGAGTATTTTTGAGTATACTTTGAGTATTGCTATCTGATTGCAAGTTCAAGTCATAGCCTTTATATCAGAATTATTTTATTTAAATCTTGTGTCTTCGAGGTAAGGGATGTTATTTTCTTCTCGAATGATATTATTTCTTGATATCATTATCTTTGAAATATTGGTTGGAACTTTTTATCAAATTTAGAACTTTTTTCATGTGGGTTACTATTCATGAGGTTCTTATTCACGAGTTCTTATTCACAGTACTATTAAGTGAAGCGTGAAGATGTTTTTGTGGAATTTCTATCTTTTGGTGTCGAGATTCTATTTATTCACGTATCGGCACTTATTCATAGAAAAATAAAATTTCTTCTTTTGTCCAAAATATCTATACGGATACTAGCTTTGATTGTATCCATATTTTGATCATTCTTGAATTTTACACCATTATGATTATTTTTGAGGTATTTTGAACATGGATAAAACAAAGTACGAATCCTTAATCCTTAATCCTTGTCATTTTGTTTCCTTTGGATTCGTTTCTTTAAAAAATATTTTTCATCATCCTCGGTCTTAAATGATGATATTATTGAATATCTCTTTGGCACGTAGTGCAAAGATGAATGATTTCTGAAGAATATCTTTTGGCGTGGTACAAAGATGAGCAGGTGTTTAGATGAACATGACCAGTGATGAATATCTTTGGCTTTTGTAGTGCAAAGATGAATATTTGATTCCAGGATGTATATTGATTGATATTCACTGGGGATAAAAGATGAGCGATGAACTTTTAAATTCATACATAGAAGATAGTAGTTTGCATTCTCTACTTAACTCTTCTAATGAATTATTATTTCATTGCGAATATTGATTTAAAATTTGTTATCTATTGTATTCTATTAGATTTTTCACTGTTGAAGACTAACGATAATTTGTTGTATATTATCTTAGTCGTAATATTCTTCTTGGGCTAGTTGAGCTCACTCTTTTCCTTTTTGTTCCATTTTTCTTCTCGGGGAGGCGAGAATGTAGCGTCTTTACTAGTCGGGGTATGGAATGAAGGTTCTAGAGAGAGTTGTTTAGTAGTCCTCACCATTTTTGTAAAATAATGTATCGATAATTGGGATGAGGATTTATTTGGGTATGTATATTGTCTGAAAGACAATGGTGTATTTAAACTCACGGTATATATGTTGTGTATTTTGCCACGACAAATGTATTAATAAAGTTGTGAGTTATTTACATGCCTTATGTATTTGGCGACTTTCAAAATAGGTTGGATGGAATGGACCTATTTTGGGGCGTCCTGATTAATATCGAGCTTAGGGATATGATCTCTGGCGGAGATCGGGGAATAGAACTAGGAGGAGAGGCAGTAAATCCTTCTCTAGTGTGTCCTACTAAGCTTATTTGTTAGTTGGTGGGTTATATAGGGATATTATGTGATATATTGATTTCCTTAATTAACCCTTGTTTTATGGCGATATTTGAGAATGTCGTGAGAATATTAACAATGTAAATGAGAATAGTGGAGATACTGTACTTTCTGTGAGGGAGAGCGTCACGGCAATTTG
>CM035172.1:68623092-68935010 GCA_020205615.1 Panax quinquefolius
AATACAATCGAGGTTAAAATGTGATGGCGAGAGACTTAAATATATAATATATTCTAAATAAAACAATATATATCATTTAATCAAACAAAAATACTAAAATTCAAAATAAAAAAAGCATAACATATTTACATCATTTAATCAAAATAATAAAATTTAAATTATTTTGTTAACTAATCAAACAACTAATTAAATAAAAGGGATAAGGTCCAAAAATGCTCCTGACATTTTTTCCAAATGTCTATCGAGCACCCTATACTTTTTTTTTTTTGTCCAAAATACCCCTAACGTTATATTTTTTGAGGTCATTTGTGCCCTATAGGTTGTGATACATGCTACATAGATTAACATCCAAGTCCAAATGGCTTACGTGGTACGCCACATAGAAATAATTAAAATACTAATTAAAAAATACTAAATACCGATTAAAAAATATTAAAATACAAAATAACTTTTTAACAAAAAATTTAAAATCTATTTTTAACAAAAAAAATTAAAACTGTTATAAATTTTTTTTAAACTGTTATAAATTTTTTAAAAAAAAAATAATTTTTTAACAAGAAAATTTTAAACTGTTATATTTTTTTTTAAAACAAAATAAATTTTTTAACTGTTTTTTAATAAAAAAAATTAAACTGTTAAATTTTTTAACTGTTTTTAACAAAAAACTTTTTAAACTATTTTTAACAAATTTTTTTAAACTGTTATAAATATTTTTTAAACTATTTTAATATTTTTTTGTTAAACTGTTATAAATTTTTTTTACTGTTATAAATTTTTTTTTAACTGTTTTTAGAAAAAAATTTAAACTGTTTTTAACAAATTTGTTTTTTAAACTGTTATAAAAAAAATTACCTGTTATAAAAAAAATTTTAAAACCAAAAAAATTTTAAACTGTTTTTAGCTATTTTTTAAAACTGTTATAAAAAAATTAACTGTTATAAAAAAAAAAAAATTTAAAACAAAATAAAAATTTTAACTGTTTTTTAGCTATTTTTTTAAACTGCTTTTAACAAAAAAACAATTTTAGATTGTTATAAAAAACTTTAACTGTTATACATTTTTAACTGTTTTTAGCACATTTTTTTAAACTATTATAAATTTTTTTAAACTGTTATATTATTTTATAAAAATTTTTAAAACAAAAATTTTAAAAAAATTTTATAACTGTTTTTAACAAATTTTTTAAACAGTTTAAATAGAATAAAAAAAATTGTTCAAAGCTGTTTAAAAATTTTATTTTGTATTAATTAATTTAAGAGGACGAATTTTTGTTATTTGTGTTAATGAATTAAATATAAATATAAATATTTATTTTGTTTATTAAATATAAATATTAATTTTTTTTTTATTAATTATTTATTTTTTATTTTTTTAAACAAAATAAATAATTAATAAACAAAATAAATATCAACAAATATTGCCATGTAAACAAATATTGACATGTATTTACCCACGTCATAGAAGATTTAACAATTGCTTGTCTAGTTGGCAGAAGAGTTGTTAATGGCAGAAGCCATCGAATGACCCAAAAATTATAACGCCAGGAGTATTTTTGGATGAAAAAAAGTATAAGTGCTTTCGGTAGACATTGGGAAAAAATGTCAAGGGCATTTTTGGACCATATCCCTTAAATAAAATAAGTTATATAACATATTTACATCATTTAATCATAATACTTTAAATTACTAAAATCATAATACTAAATAATATTTTAAAATTCGAAACTAGAGTATTATGATTATTTTAATAATTTTAATACTAATTTTTAAAATCATATCAATTTAAAAATAATATGATGTAATTTGAATTTTGAATACATTTTTAAAAAAATATTATTACATCATCAAATTATTATATATATTGTTATGCATAGATTATTATGTAAGACCTTTAATTTTATGAAATAAAAGTATTCAATTTTCTTATAATAACTATTCAAGAAATGGTTAAATTGATAAAAGTTAAAGTTAAGTGGTGATATATGAATTTTTTCAAAATACACAAGTGGTTATAAAATATTCATTGTCTGTTTGAGAATATTAGTTTTTGTCATGGAATATTCTTTCCGCTTTGAGAATATTAGATGACCACATATACGCATTTGTGGGCCCTATAACTATGATAATCGCTGTACAAAGAAAACGATAAATTTGAGTTTTATAAATAACGAGCAGAATCGTTATTGCTAACACTGTTGGAATACCCGGTGGTTAAAATACGTTAATACTGCGTTATCAAGACAAGAAGTGATGGCACCGGTATCAAGACAAGATTTTTGAAATTATTGATTCTTACGTAAGAAGGCACTACTCGATAATTGTTAAAGTAATTACGTTCAATATTTTATTTTTATTGGTTCAATAATTGTTGCGTTGATATTTTATATTATTGTTGCTTCAATAATTGTCACCGCATGTAAGATTTTCCATTATCGATCAATAATTCATATTATTTGAATAATATTATTAGATAACATTATTGGCAATGTCTAGAAAGTTCGCTCGAGGAGAGGTTTGGTCACCTAATTGCATAGGCTGAAGAAGAGAAATTCTTATTGAAAGCCCTCTTTCCTCGGGAATGTACTGGTTGTCATAATTATGATTCGTAATATTATTTGTGAATAATTAATTATTGATTTATATGATAAGGAAATATTTATTTTATATGGATATAAATGATGGATATATTTATTTTATATGGATAAAATGAAGGAATTAATGCTAGGTATTTTATCAAGATTTTGTTTATATGGAGGTATTAAAAATCATCCGTTTATGGATTCGGATATTTTTGGTTTGGAATTTGAAAAACTCAAAGCTACAAAAGTTGTAGAGAATTCGATTTCATCGAGAATGGACATAAAATTCAGATTTTTCTCGATAACCAGGGCTATTTCTCATGAATTGTTGAAATTTCGTAAAATAAAATAATTTTTATTAATTTATAGGTGGGACCCACTTTTGGTGGGTGTTCAATACAAAATGTGGGCTATTGAATTTTTGTCAAGGATGGCTTCATTGGAATTTCAGTTTGGGTAGACGAGAGGATAAGAGAAAATAATATATTATTTTATTAATTTAGTCTCCTAAAAGCGTTTAAAGATTTTTCCTATAAATGTAAACTTAAGTTAGAATTGAAAATCACACCGTAAATATAAGTTTTTCTCTCTATATTATCAAGCATATTTTGAGAGTATTTAGATACTTTGAGAGTTGCTTATTCTGGTGAGAAGTTTCTTTGCTTTTCATCCGATATTCCATCAAGACTCCGCTTTTGAGGTGCGGATTTTAAGGGTTGTTATGTTTTTCATGTTTCGTGAACTTTTAAGACCTTCAAAAATTCTGGAAAAATTTGAAATGATATTTTGATGAGTTTTATTGATTGTGTTCAAAATTGGTGATTTTTGGATGTATAGATTCAAGAGTTATGAATTTTACTTTGAAAAGACTATTTTAAAAGTAATCGCTTATAACTTCTTGTAGTTAACTCCAAAATTGATGAAATTTTTATTGGGAGTACATCTATATAATATCGTTGTACTATGTAAATTTTGGAATTTTTTGAACAAGAGTACAATTTATGATAAATGTCTAAATATTCAAGCATGTTTTTGGCAATATGAAAAATAGTAAATGAATTTTAAAAATTCTCAGAAAAATATATGTTGGTATAGATTTTATTGTGAAATTTCTACCTTTTGTGTCCGGGTTTACTATTCATTAGTTACTATTCACGAAGTTACTATTCATGAGTTATTATTCACGAAAGTTACTATTAAATTATAAAATTGGTTTTTTTTCTAATTCAAATTATAGTTGAAAGTTATGAATATTACTCTTGAGATTAAATCTATATGTTGATTATATTTTTTTATTATTATCATATATAACATTTTTATAACCCTAATGATGATATTAATTTTCTTCGACTTGAGTGTAAAGATGGGTAGATTATTGGTATGATCACGACTATGGGTTCTCTTTTGGCAAAAGAGTAAAGGTAAAGTTGAATTGTCGAAACGGTATTATCATGACTATTGAATTTATAATTGAATATCTTTAGCTTAGTGCAAAGGTGAAATGATCAACATGGTTATAATTATTGTTTATATAAATTACAAATAATTATATATTTCTTCGAGATAATAATATATTTGGCTTTGTAGTAAAATATGAATCTGTTGAGGAATATCTTCGGCCTCAGAAAAAGATGAATTATTGATGAATATCTTTGGCCCGTGATGGCAAAAGATGACATGTTGTTGAATATCTTTGGCCAAGAAGTGCAAAGATGATCATGTGTTGAGATGAACATGACCAACTGGTGATACAAATGAATATCTTTTGGCCGTAGTGCAAAGATGAAGTTATTAGTATGATTATGAACAGGAAATATGATTTGGTGTAACCATGATCTTTGATGTTTCAGGTAAAGATAGGTGATGAAAATTATCTTCGTCCTGGATGAGAAGAGGAATTTAGAACTACAATTATGATTATGAGTTATTCATATGATTGTGGACTAGAATTGTTGATTGATGTTACTGTGGATAAAACATTGTTGGTGGATTTTAACATGGAGAAGATAATAGACTTTATAGTCTATTTGACTCTTCTAATGGATCGCTTCGTCTACCACTTAACTATGGTTGAAATTTTTATCATCTACCATATGTTCTAAATCTCCGATTTATTATCGATGAAGGCTATTGATAATTTAATTATCTTTAGTTATAATATTCTTTATCGAAGAATAGTTGTGCTCACCCTTTGCTTTCACAATTCCGGGTAATAAGAGGGGGTAATAGGAGAATAGAATCTATGGTCATCATTTAGTAGTTATATTTGGTGAATCAACTAGGGTGAGGCTAACCCAAAGTTGAAAGGTGTTTTGCCACTATCATACAAGATGTCTAATGACATACAACCTCGTGTCATCATAAGATGTATGGTCAGTGTACATCCACTTATCGAGTATATCTACGCGCACTACCTATATGATCTTGGTGTTTGTTTGAAGTATAATTCTCAATTAGAGACATTGGAGATAATGATATGTCGAGAGAAGACTCACCATTGGGAAGAATATGATAGTAATCTTCGTTTTTCTTTAGGGGTCTATCGTGGTCAACCAAGGATAATTTCTGGCGTATATGATATCTATCATAACCTGTACGCGTGGCCTCCCATGTACGATGGTTTCTTGAGCACTTCCCAAAGATTTTAATTTCTAAAAACAGTTTTGACTATACCTTTATGTAAAGTGTCATCGCGACGCGTTATCCAAGGTCGGGATGAGTCACAGGTTGGTATACATTGTATCCAAACTCACAAAGATATGTTGTTGTCATATTTTGCACGACAATTGTTGTAATAAAGTTGTAGTTATTTTTCGTACCATGTATTTGGCGACTCGAATGGGTTGGATGGAATGGACCTATTTTGGGGGTTGTCACATTTGGTATCGAGCTTAGGGATATGGACTCGTGGAGGAGGGGGAATATAACTAGGAGGGGGAGATGAGTAAATCCTTCGCTAATGTGTCCTACCTAAGCTTAATTGTTGGTCATCATAATATCGGATATTATGTTATATGTTAATTTGTTTAATTAACCCTTGCTTTTATGGCATTATTTGAGAATGGTCACGAGAATGTTAACAATGGAGTAAATGAGACCGTGGGGATACCTCTAATCACCAACCGTGATAATGTGATGTCAGGAGAAGAAGGAATTAGAGAAATTCATGTGGTGAGTGAAGAATTGATAGTTGCACTGAGATGGTCGCAGAGGTAACAAAATGAGAGTGAGGAAGAAGAGAAAATTGAGAGAATTTATTAGAGGTATTATATGATCAAATTGTAGAAATGCAAAATCGATACATGAGTTAAGAGCAGTCAAGAACGACAAAGGTCGTGGAGAAAAAGGATGCAACAATTCAAGCTTCAGGTTATCCGGATATGTGATGCTTTTGAATGAAGCATTCTTTGGCGAGTATAAGATGATAAAAATGGAATCGAAATGAAAAAGAAGAAAAAACCGAACGAGTGAGAATAAGTGATGTATGGGCAAAAGCCGCACGACACGTGGATATTGGGGAAAGAGATGTCCGATCTAAGAAGGCTAAAATAGATGATATGAATTTCTCTTTTGGAAAGCAACGGGAGAACCCAACATCGAAGTTTTGAATTACCTCCGCATATACGGCCAACTCTAATTCGATATGGATCAAGATTGATGATTCAGATCATGAAAAACAGAGTACGACGAGGCAATGAGGGTGGAATATGTCATATAGAAAAGTATATTCCAACCAGAGTGATGACACCAAATGTTGCCCCTGCACAAGTCAAAGTCGAGTAGTTCGAGGGATAGCGGTTGTCATGACTTCCCAACAAAATGAGGAACCCAAATGAAGTTATCACGGAGATGAGCAACGGAGAAATCATGATGACCGGAGATAATGAAAGTAAGGTATTCTCAACTTTCAAATACTGTAGTAACGTAAATTTGGGGACTTAAATTTCATAAGAGGGAGATTGAAGACCCTCAATTTTATGAAATAAAAGTATTCAATTTTTCTTATAATAACTATTCAAGAAATGGATAAATTGATAAAACGTTAAAGTTAAGGGTGATATATGAATTTTTCAAAATACGCAAGTGGTTATAAAATATTCATCATTGCTCGGGAATATTCGTTTTGGTCGTGGAATATTCTTTACGTTCAGGGAGAATATTCAAATTTACCGCAGTATGCCATTTATGGTAATGCATAACGGATAACCTATTTGATAAAGAAAACGATAAATTTGAGTTTTATAAATAATAACAGTAATCGTTACCGTTAACATCGTTGGAATAAATTGGTTAAAATACAAGAATACTGCGTTATCGCACAAGAGAGCATTACCTATATTACACGATATTTTGAAATTATTGATTCTTACGTAAGAAGGCACTACTAATAATTATTACAAGAATTATCGCTTAATATTTTATTTTATTGGTTCAATAATTGTCAGCGTTGATATTTTATATTATTGTTGTTTCAATAATTGTCAATGCACAATATTTTCCATTATCAAATCAATAATTTATATTATTTGAATAATATTATTAGATAAAGCATTATTGGCAATGTCTAGAAAGTTCTCACAAGGAGAGGTTTGGTCACCTAATTGTGCGCCAAAGAAGGAGAAATTCTTATTGAAAGCCCCTCTTCCCCGAGAACGCCTCAGTCATCATAATTGTGATTCTCGTAATATTATTTGTGAATAATTAATTATTGATTTATATGATAAGGAAATATTTATTTTATATGGATATAAATGATGGATATATTTATTTTATGTGGATAAAATGAAAGAATTAATGTTGATGTGTTTTATCAAGATTTTGTTTGGTAGAGGTATTAAAATCATCCGTTTATGGATTTTTGGATATTTTAGTTTGGAATTTGGGAAAACTCAAAGCTACAAAGTTGTAGAGAATTCGATTTCACTATAATGAATATAAAATTCCGATTTTTTCTGATAACCGGGCTATTTTCTATGAATTGTTGAAGTTTCGGAAAATAAAATGATTTTTATTAATTTATGGGTGGGACCCACTTTTGGTGGGTGTTCAATACACATGTGGGCTGCTGGATTTTGTCAAGGATGGCTTGGTGGAATTTCGATTTGGGTAGACGAGAGATAAGAGAAAATAATATATTATTTTATTAATTTAGTCTCCTTTGGCGTTTCTAAGCATTTTCCTATAAATAAGTTTAGTTAGAATTTAAAAGCACACCGTAAACATAAATTTTCTCTCTCTCTATATTATCAAGTATATATTTGAGAGTATTTAGATACTTTGAGAGTTGCTATTCAGTAGAAGTTTCCTTCGGCTTTTCATCCGATATTCAAGTCGCTTTTCGAGGTATGGATTTTAAGTTACCTTCAAAATCTTTTGGAAAAATTTGAAAAATTTGATATTTTGATGAGTTTTATTGATTGTGTCCAAAATTGGTGATTTTGGATGTATAGATTAAGAGTTATGAATTTTACGGAAAAGACTATTTTAAAAATAATCGCTTATAACTCCTTGTGGTTAACTCCAAAATTGATGAACTTTTTATTGGGAGTACATCTATATAATATCAAGTAGTATTATGTAAATTTTGGAATTTTTGGACAAAAGTACAATTTATGATAAATGTCTAAATATTCTACGGTTTTGGCAATATGAAAATAGTAAATGAATTTTAAAAATTCGAGAAAAATATATGTTTAATATAGACTATATTCGCTAAATTCTAGAAAAGAAATATTTTGGAACTCGATTTGGTATTTTTCATGAAAATGGACTAGATTATGAGTAAATGAATTAAATATGTTATGTGAAGTAAGAAAATTGGAAAATAGGATTTTATGGCTTTGAGAATCCTATATATGAGGTATATGCTGATTTTTGATGAGGGTTTTGGTTATTGGTGATGAAATATTATGAGTTTGGAATTTTAGGATGATTAAATGCATTATTTAGTAAAAGTATAAACAATTAAAATAAATTATTTATAAGTATAAGAAATGTTATTTCAATATCATTATACCAAAATATTGGTTTAGATTTTATTGTGGAATTTTACCTTTTTTGTGTTTCAAGTTTACTATTCATGAGTTACTATTCACGTTAGTTACTATTCATGAAGTTACTATTCAGTTACTATTCAATTTAAAATTGGTTTTTTTTTCCGACCAAATTATAGTTGAGTTATGAATATTACTCTTGAAATTAAATCTATATGTTGATTATATATATTTTTATTATCATATATAACATTTTATAACCCTAATGATGATATTAATTTCTCTTTGACTTGAGTGTAAAGATGGGTAGATTATTGGTATGATCATTGATTATGGGTTGTTTCGCCAAGAAAGGTAAAGTTGAATTGTTGATTGGTATGATCATGATCATTGAATTTATAATTGAATATCTTTAGCTTAGGTGCAAAGGTGAAATGATTTACATGATTATAATTATTGTTTATATAAATTCAAATGATTATATATTTCATGAGATAATAATATATTTGGCCCAGAGTGAAAATATGAATCTGTTGAGGAATATCTTTGGCCCTGTAGTGCAAAGATTTAATTATCGATGAATATCTTTTGGCCAGTAGTGCAAAAGAAGATGACATGTTGTTGAATATCTTCGCTAGTAGTGCAAAGATGAATATGACCAACCTGGTGATACAAATGAATATCTTTTGCCAGAAGTGCAAAGATGAAGTTATTAGTATGATTATGAACAGAAATATGATTTGGTGTAACCATGATCTTTGATGTTTCGTGTAAAGATAGGTGATGAAAATTATCTTCATCCCGGATGAGAAGAGGAATTTAGAACCACAATTATGATTATGAGTTATTCATATATGATTGTGGACTAGAATTGTTGATTGATGTTATGTGGATAAAAATTGTTGGGGGATTTTTAACACGGAGAAGATAATAGACTTTATAGTCTATTTGACTCTTCTAATGGATCGCTTCGTTCACAGTAACTATGGTTGAAATTTTTATCATCTACCATATGTTTTAAATCTCCGATTTATTATTGATGAAGGCTATTGATAATTTAATTATCTTTAGTCATGATATTCTTTATCGAAGTTAGTTGTGCTCACCCTTTTGCTTCTCAATTCCTTCGTGTAATAAGAGTGTAGCTGGGTCGAAGCGGGGTAACAGGAGAATGTAATCGGTGGTCATTATTTAGTAGTTATATTTGGTGAATCAACTAGGGTGAGGCGTAACCCAACGTTGGAAGGGTGTTTTGCCACTATCATACAAGATGTCTAAATGACATACAACCATGTGTCATCCTAAGACAGGTTATGCACATCCACTTCATCGAGTATATCTACGCCAAGCACTACCTATATGATCTTGGTGTTTGTTTGATTTATAATTCTCAATTAGAGACAAATGGAGATAATGATATGTCAAGAGAAGACTCACCATTGGGAAGAATATGATAGTAATCTTTCGTTTTTTTGGGGTCTATCAGGGGTCAACCAAGGATAATTTTGTATATATGATATCTATCATAACCTGTGACGCACGGCCTCCCATGTACGAAGGTTTCTCTTGAGCACTTCCCAAAGATTTTAATTTCTAAAACAGATTTTTGACTATACCTTTATGTAAAAAGTGTCATTGTGACGCGTTATCCAAGGGTGGGATGAGAGTCACAGTTGGTATATATTTGTATCCAAACTCACAAAGATATGTGTTGTTGTATTTTGTACGCACAATTGTTGTAATAAAGTTGTAGTTGTTTTCTGTACTCATGTATTTGGCTGCATCAGAATGGGTTGGATGGAATGGACCTATTTTGGGGTTGTCACATTTGGTATCGAGCTTAGGATATGGTCTCCGCTGAGATCGGGGAATATAACTCAGAGGGAGAGATGAGTAACTCCTTCGCTAAAGTGTGTCCTACCTAAGCTTATTTGTTGGTCACTATAATATCTGGATATTATGTGATATGTTAATTTGTTTAATTAACCCTTGTTTTATGGCAGTATTTGAGAATGGCTGCTGAGAATGTTAACAATGGAGTAAATGAGACTGTGGGGATACCTCTAATCACCAACCAGGATAATGTGATGTCAGGCGAAGAAGGAATTAGAGAAATCCATGTGGTGAGTGAAGAATTGATGGTTGCACCCGAGATGGTCGCAGAGGTAACAGCTGAGAGTGAGGAAGAAGAGGTACCTGAGGAGAATTTATTAGAGGTATTATATGATCAAAATGTAGAATTGCAAAATCGTATACATGAGTTAGAAGAGCAGTCAAGAACGACAAAGGTCAGTGAGAGCAAAATGATGCAACAATTCAAGCTTCAGGTTACCCGATATGTGATGCTTGAATGTAGCATTCTTTAATGAGTATAAGATGATAAAATGGAATCGAAATGAAAAGAAGAAAAAACTGAACGAGTGAGAATAAGAGATGCATGGGCAAAAGCCGCACGACACGTGGATATTGGAGAAAGAGATGTCCGATCTAAGAAGGCTAAAATAGATGATATGAATTTCTCTTTTTTGAAAGCAATTGGGAGAACCCAACATCGAAGTTTTCAATTACCCCGCATATACGGCCAACCTAAATTCGATATGGATCAAGATTGATGATTCAGATCATGAAACGAAGAGAGTACGACGAGGCGGTTGAGGGTGGAATATGCCCTATAGAAAAGTATATTCCAACCAGAGTGATGACACCAAATGTTGCCCCATACAAGTCAAAGCCGAGTAGTTCGAGGGATAGCGGTTGTCATGACTTCCTAACAAATGAGAAATCCAAATGAAGTTATCACGGGAGATGAGCAACGGAGAAATCATGATGACCCGGGAGATAATGAAAGTAAGGTATTCTCAACTTTTCGAAATACTGTGCACGAATTTTGTGGGATGAAATTTCATAAGGAGGAGAGATTGTAAAATGTTACTTTCCGCTAAACAATAGGATTTCATCTTTATTCGCTTTGAAAATTTGGGTTGTCTTCTTCATCCTTCTTCTTCTCTCATTCTTCTTTTCTCGATTCTCCATTGATTACTAATTCCCATATATTTATTAAAGGGTTTTCGGTGTTTAATTGAAAAGGATGAGCTCGCTTTGGAGTGGAATCGTAAATAAAATCGGGAAAGAAGATTGTAGTTCATGCAACAAAAATGAATGGATTATACCAGAGTTCCCAAGCTGGTGCTACTATAGAGCAATGATGCGAATGTGGGAGGCAAGAAAAGATGGAACAAAACATCGAGGACCTTCTTCGCCGATTTCGCTTCTTTCTCTCAGATGTTTGTCTCTCCCGTTGGATCAATTTTAATTATTATTTAAAAATTGAAAGATACAAGCACCAGATTACAAAATCTTTTGTAATCTGGGTGCGATCACCAATTTGTAATTTTTTCACTTGAAAGTACCAAATTATAAATCGTGTCCCAAAGACATGTACCAAAAATTAATTTATCCCTTATTTTCATTACCTTTAACTCATAACATGATATATACACGCATACCGCATTTTCATCGCTTTTCATGTCTACCATACATGTTTAATGTATTAATTTTTGTATTCATTAAAATAATTCATGACTAGTGTCATATGTCCGCCTATTATGCTTTACTTAAATCGACCAATATTATTTAATATTATATGTGAGACCCTGATTTTATCAATAAAGATTTTAATTTTGTCAAAATAATTTTTTAATATTATGTGAATTTGAGATAATATTATAGTTGTGGGTAGTATTTATAAATTTTGCAAAGTATGCAAGTGGTTATATTATATTCGATCGTCCTGGGAATATTCGGTTTAGCAGGGAATATTCGTATAACTACTCAATCATTGGTGGACCCCACAATGTAATTATTGGCTTGATCGAGAAAACGACAAAAATATTTTATTGAAATAACTACGGAAGTTTTACCGTGGTTATCCGTTGAACTACTCTGTAGTAAAAGTATACAAGAATATCGTGTGGTCGCATAGTAAAGACACGGTATTGATTATTGATGCTTATGTGAGAAGTCACTCGGTTTGATTCCATTATTGTCGATTAATAATATGAATTATTATAATGATAATGACGTTTTGTTTTATTCAGTATTATTAACGTAATAAAATGTAAACATCTTTTATATAAAATAGAATACTTTATTAAAGTTATTCTATAAATAGAATATATTATATTTTATTATGCATAGTGTTGCATAGTGTTTTGCATAGTGTTTTGCATAATATTCAGATAAGATAAAATGTTTTATATAAATAGAATATATTATATTTTATTTAAAAGATTTTCTTTAAATATGGACCGAAATCAGATTAAAGTAAATCAACTGGACCGTTCATGGATTTGTTATTATGCATTCCATTTTCCTATAAATAGAAGCTCATTCCTTCATTATTTTCTTTACGAATTCATTGAAACTCTAGAGAGAAAAATTATAGAGAAGCTAGAGAGAAAATTATAGAAAGAAGAAGAGTATTCGCTACTTCACTACTTCTATATTGGGTTCTTTTACGGTAAGGGTGTTATTCTTTCTTTCAAGAGAACTTCATTATTCCATTCACTATTATTTCATTGAATAACTTTGTAAAAGTGGCATACCCCATACATAACCTCGATATCGCAGCATACCCTATACTTGGTGAAATCCTTATGTTATTCCATCGCTTATTATTTCATTGGAATAACTCGTATATCTTGGTTTACCCTATACTGGTGAAATCTTATGTTATTCCATTGCTTATTATTTCGTTGAATAACTCAGATATATGCGTTTACCCTATACTTGGTGACATTCTTCTATTATACTCGTTGGAACATCCACGCTCGTGGTGTTTTACACAGGACCGTTCCATCTTTATTATTATTCCGCTGGAACATCCTGTCTGTGTGTTTACAACCGGACCGGTTCCGCTTTTATCATTCTCATTGGAATATCCTATCTCGTGTGTTTTACACCGGATCCGGTTCCATCTTTATTATTCTGTTTGAACATCGCTTCAATTGTGAATTTCACCGACGACGGTTCCGTTATTATTATTCGTTGAATAACCTCGCTATGCGCGGCACCGCATGCATGGTGATTTCTTTGTTATTCCATTCTTTATTATACCCAGTTGGTTAAAACTTTGACTTCTATACTCCATGAAATTAGTAGAATATCCTTGATATTTGCGTTTCATCCAAAGATCTTTCACGGAAATATTCTCCCGATCATTCTTGAATTTTACTCTACAAAACAAAGATCTTGTTGACAATTTGACGTTATTAATTCTCGGATAAAATAATTCTTGAACTTGTTTTATTGAATTATTATGTCATTGTCATCATCCTCATGATATATTATGTTATCTTTGGCTTACGTGCATAGATGAACTTAGTATGATTATGACCGTGGATCATTCTAAGATAATCATGGCTTGTTATAAATGATGTGATAAAAGTCCTCAAAGGGTCTGTAATGCGTTGATGGATAGTTTTTGGTATGATTATGACCGGGGGTGATTCTGGTAGATAGTCATGACCATTGATAATTTGATGAAAATCCTTGACCGTGGGTACGTGGATGATTAGATGTGGTGGTTTATTTATTGCTTCGAGTCTCAATGATAAAAATAAATTGATGAAAACCTTTTAAAACCTAAAAGATAGTAGATTTTATTCTCTACTAATGACTCTTTTAATGGATTGCATATTCACGCAGCTTAAACTGGTTGTTTATTGTATTTTATCGCTTTAACATCATTGAAGGCTAATGATAATTTATTCGCATTATCTTAGTCATAATATTTCTTATCGGGCTAGTTGAGCTCACCCTTTTCTTTCACTTTCTTCGTGAAATGAGAAACATAGCCGGGACGAAGTCTGGGAACGAAGTAATGGTCCAGAGGATAGCATTAGTAGTCCTCACTATTCGTGAAAAAGTGTGATAATAGTTGTAATGAGGACTCCTTTTGAGTTTGTATAATATCTAGTAGACAATATTTGTATTCAAACTCATGAGATTATGTCGTATTGTATACCTACAGCTTATATTAGTAAGTTGTATTTGAATTTATGTACCATGTAAGTGGCGACCCAAGATGGTGTGACGATACCTAATTTTGGGGCGCCACGGTTGGTATCGAGCTTAGGATATGATCCTGCTAAGATGTGAGACAAGAACTAGGAGGGAGAGACGGGAATTCCTTCGCTAGTATGACCTACCTAAGTTTATGTGGTATTTATTTGGCTCACGTAGTATATAGGGATAATATGTGATATGTTATTTAACCCATGTTTGGTGGCGGATTTGAAAATGACATCCAAAATATTGAGATAAGCAATGAAGCACATGAGATCCGCTGAGTCACTCAACCAAAAGGTAATGAGCAACAACACGATAATAATCATATCTGGGTGGCATGATGGCCATCGGAACAATGATAACCATCGGGGAAATTATCATGTCAAGAATGGTAACCATTTCGGTGGTAATCATGGCCAAGATAATAAGAATGGACATTTCAAGAAGAGAGGGTTCAACAATGACGTGAAGACGCTTCAAGATCAAAGACCCGCTTCAAAGGAAGAAGAACGACCACCGGTCAGTATGTTTCAAATGCGACGGGAGGGACACATCCGTCTAAACTGTCTGTAAGAATCCAAAGCGTGTTTTAATTATGGAAGAGAAGGTCACTTAGCTCGATTTTGTCGTATGGTGAAGTCAAGTCCGCTTGAGATAGTGATGCCAAAGGATGTGTCGATGCAAGCCAAAGCCCAGAGTTTAAGAGAGAGCATTTTTTTTCTCGTGACGAGGAACCCGAATAAAATTATCATGGGTAAGTTAATCATAAGCTCTTGCGAAGTCTATATCGTATTCGATACCTGGTTCTACCTATTATTTTATCTCTCTTGCTTGCGCTCAACGCTTAAATTTGACTCCGGAAAAATTGGACTTTGATTTATCTCGTTTAAACTTAGTTGGGAGAAACCTTCGTTACCTCCACTGCTTATAAATCTTGTTGATTCAAATCGAAACTTTCACGTTACTCCGTCAATCTTATCTCTTTGAAAATACTTGCCTTTGATTTTAGGAATCAATTGGTTAACTACTCATCATGCTTTTCAGTAAGGTTGTTAGCTTTTATATTTATAACAACCTCTGTTATACCTAATTCAAAGTAACCAAACCCTAAAATTAATCATTGTTATATCAAGCCATAAGTAAAGAGCCCCGAACCTTTCAGAGTTGACTTCCTTGTGTGGAATGCACCAAGCCGACTTTCTTCAGAAGGCAACATCGTGAATGAAGATGGCAAGTTTATAGGTATCATTGTGAGGTGCTATCTAGGTTAAGGGATAGAAGTCACAGTTGGTATCAATGTGACGTATTATCCAAGTCTTGGACGAGTAACAGCTTTTGAATAATATTTCTATCATTAATAAATTTCTTGGTGTATTCTTGAAGACTTCCTAGCCTACCCTAGAGCGTGAAATCGAATTTTGTATTGACCCCAGTACAAAACCCATTTCTTAAACCCTCAAATATTTCTTCAACTAAAATGAGCAGTTTTACGTGGTTTATGATGAAAGTCATAATAAAAGCATAGGACTGATGAAAATCATGGGTATATGAAGTATTAGTAAGTTTTATGATGAGTTATGTTGGTTAGTATGTGAAAACATGAAAGTTTCTTAGAAATCACAAAGAGTTGAAAATCGATTTTGGTGAAAAACGTAACATGAAATTCAATTGACCATATCTCCTATTATATTTTGAATTTTTGAATGTGGTCAAGTCCTAGAGTTAGATCTACGAGTTACCTAACTAAACCAAGTGGAATTACTGGAAAAGGTGTTGTAGATTTTGTGTGGACTGATTTTAGCAAAGGAGGCCAAAGCTGTAAATTTCAAAAATGCTAACGCCTAGAAACTTTAAGGGACTGTTTCGGCCACTTAAATTATGAGAAAATTCTGGGTTTTGGGACATGAAGGTATTTGGTATAAAGTACCTCCTGTCCAAAAATGAGCTCATTCGACTTAAAATGAGCAAGTTACGACCCTTTCAATATTTAGGTTTTTCCGATTTAAAAACGCTTATAACTTAGGAGTTCTATAACTCTCATGACCATGAAATTTAAACTAGAAGCTCACGTTAAATGTGTAAGGTCCTGCCAAGATTTAGGAATTTTGGAGTTAAACTTGAGGTAGCTAATTTCTTAAGGAATTAAGTGGAAATTGATTTTTGAAAAATAGTAAATGAATTTTAAAATTTCCAGGAAAAATATATTTTCATTATGGGATTATATTATGCTAAATCCCAGAAAAGAAATATTTTTGGGACTGATTTGGTATTTTTCATGAAAATAGTTTAGTTACGAACATATGAGTTAAATATGTTATGTGAAGTAACAAAGTTGAAAATAGGATTTTATGGCTAAAGAATCCTATATAGAGTATATGCATATTTTTTGATGAGGGATTTGATAATTGGTGATGATATCTTATGAGTATGGCATTTTTGAATGATTAAATGCATTATATGGTAAAGCGTAAACAATTGAGATAAATTGTTTATAAATTTAAGAAGTGATTTAAATATTGTTATAATATTAATGTTATTAGATTATGAGATTATTAAGTGATTGATAACATGGGATATTCTTGAATCTCGGATAAATTATATTATAAATGTTTAATATTTATCCTTTATCTCATTCGATTGATTCTTTATATCATTATCCTCATGTTTATATTATGTTGAAAGTCATCTCATTCAGTAGTGCATAGATGGACTTGGTATGATTATGACCACGGATTATTCGGTATAATCATAACCGTAAATGAATACACAATTATCTTTGGCCGTAGTGCATGGATAATTTGTGGTCGTGATACTAATGAATACACAATTATCTTTTGGTCAGTAGTGCATGGATAATTTGTGGTCGGATAATGAATACACAATTATCTTTTCGTAGTAGTGCATGGATAATTTGTGGTCGTGATACTAATGAATACACAATTATCTTCGTCAGTAGTGCATGGATAATTTATGGTCGGATACTAATGAATACACGATTATCTTTTAGTGCATGGATAATTTGTGGTCGGATACTAATGAATACACGATTATCTTTGGGCGTAGTGCATGGATAATTCGTGGTCGTGATACTAATGAATATCCTCGGCCCCCGTAGTGTGGATGATTCGATGATATGGATTAATTATTGAAAGTGAGTCTCAAAGAATGAAATATTAATTCATGGATGTGGTAAAAGTCATCTTTGGTCAGTAGTGCATTGATAGACATGGTATGATTATGACCACGGATTATTCGGTATAATCATGATCAGAATTGAAAAACACGAATATCCTTAGCCAAAGAAGTGCATGGATAATTCATGATTGTGATACTATTGTCGAGTCTCAAGATTATTGGTTTTATAGCTTATATATCTTTGCCAGAAAGGCAAAGATGAATTATTAATAAATATCTTTGGCCCAGAAGTGCAAAAGATGAATTGATATCTTTGGCCGGATTGCAAAGATGAACTTAATATTTTCAACGATAAAGGTATTCAAGGTATCCTCACCTCTTTATCATATCAGTATCGCACCTAATTTCGAGGGCTTAAATTCCATAAGGAGGGAGATTGTGAGACCCAGATTTTATCAATAAAGATTTAAATTTTGTCAAAATAATTTTTTAATATTATGGTGTGAATTTGAGATAATATTATAGTTGTGGGTAGTATTTATAAATTTTGCAAAGTATGCAAGTGGTTATATTATATTCGATTGGTCTGAGAATATTGGTTTAGCGAGGAATATTCGATAACTACCAATCATTGGTGGACCCTTACAATGTAATTATTGCCGGATCGAGAAAACGACAAAATATTTTATTGAAATAACGGCGAAGTTTTACCGTGGTTACCGTTGAACTACTTCGGTAGTAAAAGTACAAGAATACGTGTGGTTGCATAGTAGCATTACGGTATTGATTATTGATGCTTATGTGAGAAGTCACTCGGTTTGATTCCATTATTGTCGATTAATAATATGAATTATTATAGCGATAATGACGTTTTGTTTTATTCAGTATTATTAACGTAATAAAAACGAAACATCTTTTATATAAAATAGAATACTTTATTAAAGTTATTCTATAAATAGAATATATTATATTTTATTATGCATAGTGTTGCATAGTTTTTGCATGTTGTTTTGCATAGTATTGCATAGTGTCTCAGAGATAGTAAAATGTTTTTATATAAATAGAATATATTATATTTTATTTAAAAGATTTTTTTTAAATATGGACCGTCGATTAAAGTAAATCAACTGGAATAGTTCATGGATTAGTTCTTATGCATTCCATTTTCCTATAAATGAAGCTCATTCCTTCATTATTTTCTTTTAATTCATTGAAACTCTAGAGAGAGAAATTATAGAGAGAAGCTATAGAGAGAAAATTATAGAAAGAAGAAGAGTATTCTCGCTACTTCACTACTTCTATATTCGGTTTCTTTTACTAGAAGGGTGTTATTCTTTCTTCTTGAAGAGAACTTCATTATTCCATTCACTATTATTCTGTTGAATAACTTGTAAAAGTGGCATACCCCATACATAACTTTCAGACACGCTGGCATACCCTATACTTGGTGAAATCCTTATGTTATTCCATCGCTTATTATTCATTGGAATAACTTTGATACTGCCGGTTTACCCTATACTTGGTGAAATCCTTATGTTATTCCATTGCTTATTATTCTGCATTGGAATAACTTTGTGATACGTGGTTTACCTATACTTGGTGACATTCTTCTATTATTCATTGGAACATCCATGTCATGTGTTTTACACCGGACTGGTTAAAATCTTTATTATTATTCTCATTGAACATCCCGTCGTAGGTGTTTACACCGGACACGGTTAAAATCTTTATCATTCATTGGAATATCCTATCGTGTGTTTTACACCGGATCTGGTTCCATCTTTATTATTATGTTGGAACATCCCGCTTGGTGTGAATTTCACCGACCGGTTCCGTTATTATTATTCCATTGAATAACCTACATGCGGGCACCGCATGCATGGTGATTTCTTTTTGTTATTCCATTCTTTATTATACCCAGTTGGTTAAAACTTTGACTTCTATACTCCATGAAATTAGTAGAATATCCTTGATATTTGCGTTTCATCCAAAGATCTTTTCACGGAAATATTCTTCCGATCATTCTTGAATTTTACTCTACAAAACAAAGATCTTGTTGACAATTTGGACGTTATTAATTCTCGGATAAAATAATTCTTGAACTTGTTTTATTGAATTATTATGTCATTGTCATCATCCTCATGATATATTATGTTATCTTTCGCTTACGTGCATAGATGAACTTAGTATGATTATGACCGAGGATCATTAAGATAATCATGGCTTGTTATAAATGATGTGATAAAAGTCCTCAAATGGCTCAGAATGCGTTGATGGATAGTTTTTGGTATGATTATGACCAGGGTGATTCTAAGATAGTCATGACCATTGATAATTTGATGAAAATCCTTGACCGTGGTACAGGATGATTAGATGTGGTGGTTTATTTATTGTCGAGTCTCAAATGATAAAAATAAATTGATGAAAACCTTTAAAACCTAAAAGATAGTAGATTTTATTCTCTACTTGACTCTTTTAATGGATTGCATATTCACCGCAGATTAAACCGGTTGTCTATTGTATTTTATCGCTTTAACATCGTTCAAGGCTAATGATAATTTATTCGCATTATCTTAGTCATAATATTTCTTCTTTGGGCTAGTTGAGCTCACCCTTTCTTTTCACTTCTCTTGTGAAATGAGAACATACCGGGACGAAGTCTGGGAACGTAAGTAATGGTCCAGAGGATAGCATTAGTAGTCCTCACTATTCTCGTGAAATAGTGTGATAATAGTTGTAATGAGGACTCCTTTTGAGTTTGTATAATATCTAGTAGACAATATTTGTATTCAAACTCACAGATTATGTCGTATTGCATTATACTACCACGCTTATATTAGTAAGTTGTATTTGAATTTATGTACCATGTAAGTGGCGACCCAAGATGGGTGACGTATACCTAATTTTGGGGGCGTCACAATATGCTCATGTATTCAGTTATATAATTAATGTGAATATTTATAATCAATTTATCTTCATAACTATATATCTTAATTTAAGATTCTAGAACATGATGTGATATATATTATTATGCTACGTTTGGATCGATAAAAATGTTATTTGGTTTGTTTATTCCAATAGAATAATGTATTCCTAGTGGAATATGTGTTAACTTAAAATTATAATTTTTATTCCTGGAATGGGAGTCAGGAATAACTTATTCCATCTACTATTTTTAAGTAATTGACAAATATGCCACTTAAAAGAAATATTTATCTTTATTAAAAAAGAAATACTTATCTTTATTAAAAGAAATACCCCCTTCCCCTTACCCACCTACCCCCACGCCCACCCCCTACCATCCTACCCCCACCCCCACCCACCCCACCCCACCCCACCCCACCCCACCCCACCCCACCCCACCCCCCACCCCCACGCCAACCCACCCCACCCCACCCCACCCCACCCAACCCCCTTACCCACGCACTTCAACCCACCCCAACCCACCCCACACCACCAGACCCCCCTACCCCACCCCACCCACCCCACCCCCCCACCCCCCCACACCCCATAATCCACCACCTACCAACCTACCCCCACCCCACCCCACAATTAAAATAAAAAATATATGAAAAAATATATATTATTATTATTTGACGTTCAAATATTAAAAAATTAACGAACATATTCCAAACTCAAATAATCTATCACCAAACATATATTATTATTATTTGACGTCAAATATTTGACGTTAAAAAAATATGTTAGTAAACAATTAAAAATATTATTATTATTTAATCTATTAAAAAAATATATTATTTTGATCATCAATTAAAATAAAGTTAATTCTAGAGAAATAAAAAAAATATATAAAAAAGATAACTTACAAGAAAAAAAAATTATATGAAAAGTATAGTAAAAAAGAAGAAGAATATAATTATAAAAAAAATCTAGAGAAATATGTGTTAAATTTTAATATAAATTGAATTTAAGTTAAATTTGAACATTTGAGGTATTTAGGTCACTTTGTAATTATTTATTTCATTATTAGATGTATTCCTAACATCAACCAAACATGTATATGAAATATTAAAAATCATTATATTCCCTTCCTTATTCCATTCCCTCATCTATTCTATTCTCTACTCTATTCCATTCCTTCAATCCAAACGTAAAGATTAGGGCTTTTAAGTTATTACATGAAAAATTATAAATGGTGTTAATTGTCAAACTTGATTAATATGTTGGTTAAAGAAATTGAGTTTGGTTATAAAAATTTACATGTATGCGTGAATTTTTATAGTTAAAAATATTAATAATCAAATTTCAACGGATAATTACTAATTAAAACAATTAAAGATTATGAAAAGTTGTAAGACCCCAATATTTTTTAAATAAAATAGAATTTCCTCTAATTATTATTTTGAATAATAAGGTGTTAATTTGATATAATTCTTTAGTTATGGGTGAAATGTGCAAATTTTGCAAAATAAGCAAGTGGTTATAAAATATTCATTGTTGTCGGGGAATATTCGTTTGGTCGTGAGATATTCTTGTTGTCGGGGAATATTCGTACGATGGCACAACCAATTGTGGGCCCCATAACGGAAAACGGCCGGATAAAGAAAATGACAAGTTTGAGTTTTTATAAATAACGGCGTAGTTGTTACCGTTAACACTGTTGGAATACCTGGTGGTTAAATTACAGTGATACACGTGGTTACACAGTAGTACACGGTATTGCACAATATTTTTAGATTATTGATTCTTACGCAAGAAGGCACTACTCAATAATTGCTACAGTAATTACTGCTCAATATTTTATTTTATTGATTCAATAATTGATACGTTGATATTTTATATTATTGTTGTTTCAATAATTCACACCGCATAAATATTTTCCATTATCAGATCAATAATTCATATTATTTGAATAATATTATTCAATAGCATTATTGGCAATGTCTAAGGAAGTTCTGTCTAGGAAAGGGGTTTAGTCACCTAATTGCGCGCCAGTAAGGAGAAATCCTTATTGGAAAACCCCCACTTTCCTGGGAACGATTTGGTTGTCATAATTATGATTCAATAATATTATTTGTGAATAATTAATTATTAATTTATATGATAATGAAATATTTATTTTATGTGGACATAAATGAAGGAATTAATGTTGAGGTGTTTTATCAGTATTTTATCAGAATGGGGGTGTTTTATCTGTATTTTGTCAAAATTGAGGTATTAAAAATCATCCGTATGTGGATTTCGGACATTTTCTGTTTAGAATTTGGAAATACTTTCTTCTACAAAGTTGTAGAGAATTAAATTTCCTATATAACAGACATAAGATTCAAATTTTTCTGATAATAGGCTATTTATTATGAATTATTGAAGTTTTATAAATAAATATTTTTATTAAAATATGGGTGGGCCCCACTTTTTTTTGGTTGTTGTGGAAATTTCTTTGAATTTGGTGGGCCCCACTTGTGGTAAAATGAATTTTGGGCAAAGATGGTGTGCGAGAATTTTTCATAAAATATTATTTTATTAAATTTTAAGTCTGCTTTGGCGTTCTGGCATTTTCCTATAAAAAGGGTGCTTAGTTAGAATTAAAAATCACACCAGAATCTGAAATTTTCTCTCTATAATATCGAGCATATTTTGTAAGTATTTAGATACTTTGAGAGTTGTTATTCAGTGCAAGTTTCCTTCAGCTTTATATCCGATATTTTAGCCAAAAGTACTGTTCTTTTGAGGTAAGGGATGTCATTTTCTCCGTAAATGATATTTTTCTTTCAATATCATTATGCCGAAATATTGGTATGAATTTTATTATGAAAATTTTACTTTTTTATGTCGAGGTTACTATTCACGTATACGGCACTATTCACGTATACGACACTATTCACCAATACGATACTATTCACGAAGTATAAATTTTCTTGTGGAATTTCTATCTTTTCGTATCGAGATTACTATTCACGTATACGACACTATTCACAAATACGAAACTATTCACAGAAAAATGAAATTTTTTCTTCTTTATCCAAGTTGTCTATTATGGTTACTATCTTTAATTGTATCCATGTTTTGATCTTCATTCTTGAATTTTGCTCCACAATTGATTATTATGGATTATTTTGAACTTGGATGAACTAAAGTATGAATCCCTAATCTTTGTCCTTTTATCTCATTGGATTCGTTTTTTAAGATATTTTTCATCATCTTCATCCTAATCGATGATATAATCGAATATCTTTGGCATGTAGTGTAAAGATGAATGATTACGATGAATATCTTTGGCCCAGAGTGCAAAGATGGACAGTGTTGAGATGAACATGAATTAATTGGTGATATAAATGAATATCTTTGGCCCGTAGTGAGAAGATGAATATTTGATTCAAGATCTATATTGATTGATGTTACATGGATAAAATATTGATGATGAACTTTTAAATTCATAGATGATAGTAGATTTCATTCTCTACTTAACTCTTCTAATGAATTGTTATTTTCGCTGCGAATATTGATCTAAAACTTGTTGTCAATTATATTTTATCTGATTTAATGAAGGCTAACGATAATTTGTTGTACATTATCTTAGTCATAATATTCTTTACCCAAGTTAGTTGAGCTCACCCTTTTTTTTTTTTGTTCCATTTTTCATTTCAGTTGGGAGGCTAGAATATAAAGCAGAACTTATGTAATAATAGAAGAATTCATTTTTTAATAAATCGCTCTATTTTGATAAATATAATAGAAAGATAAATAAATAAACACGACAACATAAGAAAAACCTAGGCGTTGAACACTCTTTGCTTCACTAGTTAAATTTATCTTAAAAAGTTTTTTATATGTTAACGTATAATTCTAACATTTATGACAAACAATGAATGATGGGATGTTTAGAAGCTTTTTTAGTTCATGCAAAAAGAAGAGTGTCTCCCAATAGTCTAGTTATTTTCAATGTGTGATTGGACTATATGAGTAAGGGTATAAATTGTGACACCTTCAAATTCGGGTACTTCTTTCCACAGAATTTGATGCACACTATCCAAAATAATTATATCTAACTACCCATAATCAAGGATAAAGACATAAATTAAACAACTTAAATAACAATCCTCCCCTTTAAAGGGTTTCATCAACTTAAAACAAATCCCAAGTAATCTAACCTTAAATTATTACATAAGTTTGCGAGATAATGAGTATGTTCAACCGAGGGGAATACATCATAATTAAATAGTATTATAACCGAGAAAAATTCTGATAAAAGCAGAACCATTCCATTGGGTAATCTGGGGCCATGATAGTAGAAGAAACGAGCCTAAGTACAACAATAACAATGTGAATACGTGAATATCGCCAAAGATCAAAGATCAACCGCTCCTCGGGAAGGAGAACAACCACCGATCGTATGTTATAAATGCGGAAAGAGGGACATATCAAATTTCAAACCGCCCACAACAATTCAAGGTATTTTATAACTGTGGAAAGGAAGGTCATATAGCTCGAGATTATACTATAGTGAAACCAAGTCCAGTGGGGATGGTGACTCCAAAGGCGGATATGGACAAAACAAAGTCAATGGTTTCAGGAAGAACATTTTTTGTGACTTCTCAAAAAGCTAGTAACCCGAACGAAGTTATCACGAGTTAGTTAATCATAAAGTATTCTTACAAAGTCTATACTATACTAGATACCAGTTCTACCCATTCTTTTATCTCTCCTACTTGTGCTCAACGTTTGAACTTGACCCACGAGAAATTAGACTTTGACTTATCTCGTTAAAACTCATTAATAGAAACTTTCATTACATCCATTGTTTATAAATCTTGCATCCAAGTTGGCACCATCACCCTACCTGTTGATCTTATATCGTTAAAGATACTTGCATTTGATGGGATTTTAGGGATTGATTGGTTAATCATTCATCGTGCTAAAATTTATTGTTTTCGTAAGGTTGTTAGTTTTCATATTCCTAACCAACCTATTATGCGAATTCAAGCAACCAAACCACTGAAGTCAAACACTTTCATATCAAGCCATAAAGTCATTCGTTTATTGAAAAACGGATGTCAAGCTTTCTTAGCATATGTCATGGACTTGAACAAAAATACATCAGATTTGAATAATGTTTCTTCTGTTAATGAATTTCCTGACGTATTTCCTGAAGAACTTCCTGGCCTACCCCCAGAGCGTGTTATCAAATTTTGTATCGATCTTGAACCCGGTACAAAACCCATTTTCAAAACTCCATATCAAATGGCTCCTATTGAACTTCGAGAGTTAAAACCCAACTATAGGAGCTAGTACCGTGCCTCTATCGGTGACTTCCTTTGTAGAATGCACCGAAGCCAGACTCTCCGTAGGGGACGCCATAGACGTGCGGTGGTAAACTGATAGGTGCCATTGTGACGTGCTATCTAAGATTGGGATATGAGTCATAGTTGAGAGCAACCTAAGTCAGTAATCGAAATACGTAGCTTTCTAGGCTTAGCTGGTTACTATCGGAGATTCGTGGAAGAATTTTCTTGAATCGCTACTCTATTAACTCAGCTGACTCAAAAAGATATAAAATTCGAATGGAGCGAGGAATGTGAGAAGAGCTTCCAAGAACTCAACATGCGGCAACGACGTTGGCTCAAACTGTTGAAAGATTTTGACCATACCATTCAATACCATCTTGGAAAAGTGAACGTGGTAGCTGACGCGTTGAGTAGAAGATCGTATGCGGGTACGAGTGAGATGTTGTTAACACAAAGACTCATTTCGTATAACTTACAAATAATGGAGATAGATTTAAAGACTCTAGAGACCCACGTGAAGATGACGAATATATGAGTAGAATCGACTTTAATCGATAAAGTTAAAGGTCGTCAAAGCTACACACCCAGAAAATGATGAATATGAAGAAGAAAGGTGTAAGGAGGCGTTATTCTATAAGCAAGAATCGACGAAGAAAGGAAAATCTCAACTCTCGATTTATTAGTCCATTTGAAATACTCAATCGAGTAGGAAATTTGCCTATAGACTCGCTTACCACCAAGTATGTCGCGTCATGTTCATAACGTTTTTCACGATCGATATTACGTAAATATGTGGACGACCGAACAACCACATTATTGAATTAGAACCAGACGAGATAGTCAAGATTTAACGCACGAGGAGGTACCACCAAGATCTTCAGATATGAAGGAGCATGTCCCTACGGACAAAAGGTTATTAATAAGACCCCAAATTATTAATAAATGAAATTTATTTTCCTCTATTTATTATTTTGAAATAGTAAGGGTTGATTTGATTAATGTGGATAGTTATGGGTAAAATATGCAAATATTTCAATAAGCAAGTGGTTATAAAATATTCATTATCGCTGGGAATATTCGTTTGGTCGTGGAATATTCATCGTTTGGGAATATTCGCATGACGTATGATCTTTTGTGGGCCCATAACGGAAAGCGATTAGATGAAGAAAACGACAAATATAAGTTGTTTATAAATAACTACAGTAGTTGTTACCAATTAATATCGTTTGAATACCCGTGGTTAAAACACACTAATACGCTGTTGCGTTGAACAACAGTACATACACGATATTGCACCAATTATTGATTCTTACGTAAGAAGGCACTACTCAATAATTGTTACAAAGAATTATCGCTCAAGATTTTATTTTATTGATTCAATAATTGTTGCATTGATATTTTATATTCATTGTTGTTTCAATATTTGTCATTACACAAGATTTTTTATTATCGAAGCAATAATTCATATTATCTGAATAATATTATTAGATAACATTATTGGCAATGTCTAGAAAGTTCTCGTCTAAGGAGAGGTTTGGTCACCTAATCATGCCGCCAAGAAGAAGAAATTCTTATCGAAAGCCCCTCTTTCCTAGAACCGCCGTTGTCAATATTGTGATTCTCGTAATATTATTTGTGAATAATTAATTATTGATTCATATGATGAGGAAAATATTGATTTTATGTGGATATAGATGGAGAAAAATTTTAAAATGACAATTGTTGAAAATTAATATTTTATCTTTTTTCGATAAAATAATTTCATTTAAATATATTATTTTAATAATATATTAACTAGTGATATTTTTACAATGAATGTGGGATATATGAGTATATGAGGAGGAAGAGTATTTTTGTTGCATTAAATGATTAACACATGTTTTTGTGTGTTGTGGACCCCATTTCTCGATCGAAATTTGATTATACTGTAAAATTATCCGTATGTGGATTTTTGGCCAATTTTTGTTTGGAATTTGGAAAAACTTTCTTCCGAAAAGTTGTAGAGAATTGAATTTCCTATAAAAACTCGCGAGATTCGAATTTTTCTGATAAAAGAGCTATTTATTATGAATTATTGAAGTTCAAGTTCAAATAATTGATTTTTGGAAGTTTTAATTATTTATATCAACAAAACGTTTTTATTGTTTTGGTTGGCCCCCATGTGTTGTAAACATGCTGATTTCAGGAGTCTTGGTTGGCGAGGGAATATATATATAATATATTATTATTATATTAAATTTTTCGCTTTGGTGTTCTAAGCAATTTCCTATAAATAGGTGCTTAGGTTAGAATTGAAAATCACACCGTAAATCAAGTTTTTCTCTATATTATCGATCGAATTATTCTTGTGAGTATTTTGAGTATACTTTGAGTATTGCTATATCGGTGCAAGTTCAAGTCATAGCCTATATCCTGTTTCAACTACTAAGTACTGCCTTTTCGAGGTAAGTGGATGTTATTTTCTTCTCAAATGATATTATTTCTTCAATATCATTATGTCAAATATTGGTTGGAACTTTTTATCAAATTTAGAACTTTTTTTGGGGTTACTATTCATGAGTTACTATTCACGAGTTACTATTCATGAGTTACTATTCACGAGTTACTATTCATTTAGTACTATTCATGAAGCGTGAAGATGTTTTTTGTGGAATTTCTATCTTTTGGTGTCTGAGTTACTATTCACGATACTATTCACTATTCACGATCATTAATACTATTCACTTATCATTCAAGACTATTCAAAAAAAATAAAATTTTTCTTTTGTCAAAAAATATCTATTCGGATACTAGCTTTGATTGTATCCATGTTTTGATCATTCTTGAATTTTACACCCATTATGATTATTTTTGAGGTATTTTGAACATGGATAAAACAAAGTACTAATCCTTAATCCTTAATCCTTGTCATTTTGTTTTCACCGGATTCGTTTCTTTAAAAAATATTTTTCATCATCCTCGCCTTAAATGATGATATTATTGAATATCTTTCATTCTTGTAGCAAAGATGAATGATTTTTCAAGAATATCTTTCGTCAGTAAAGCAAAGATGAACAGTGTTTAGATGAACATGATTAATCGATGAATATCTTTGGCCTCAGAGTAAAAGATGAATATTTGATTCCGTATGTATATTGATTGATGTTACAGGATAAAAGATAGACGATGAACTTTTAAATTCATACATAGAAGATAGTAGTTTGCATTCTCTACTTAACTCTTCTAATGAATTATTATTTCCGCCATAATATTGATTTAAAATTTGTTATCTATTGTATTCTATTAGTTTTTTTTCCCTGTTGAAGACTAACGATAATTTGTTGTATATTATCTTAGTCATAATATTCTTTATCGGGCTAGTTGAGCTCACTCTTTTTCTTTTTGTTCCATTTTTTTCTTCTCGGGAGGCTAGAATGTAGCGTAGTACTAGTCTGGGTATGGAATGAAGGTTCTAGAGAGAGTTGTTTAGTAGTCCTCACCATTTTGTAAAATAATGTATCAATAATTGGGATGAGGATTTATTTGGTATGTATATTGTCTAGAAGACAATAATTGTATTTAAACTCACAAAGATATATGTTGTCGTATTTTGCACGCACAAATGTATTAATAAAGTTGTAGTTATTTCGCATTCATGTATTTGGCGCACTCAAAATGGGTTGGATGGAATGGACCTATTTTGGGGGGCCACAGATTGGTATCGAGCTTTAGGATATGATCTCCATGAGATCGGGAATAGAACTAGAGGGAGAGACGAGTAAATCCTTTCTAAGTGTGTCCTACCTAAGCTTATTTGTTAGTTGGTCATTATATAGGGATATTATGTGATATATTGATTCCTTAATTAACCCTTGTTTTATGACAAGATTTGAGAATGTCGATCGAGAATATTAACAATGTAAATGAGACCGTGGAGATGCCTCAGACTCACCAACGAGGAGAACGTGCAACAGTGGCAATGTTCCTCCCATGAACAACACCACCGAAAATGATGATGAACGAGGGATGTTTAGAAGCTTTTTTGTAGTTCATGCAAAATCACCGAGGAGACTCGTGTTCAAAATACAGGAGGAAATGATAGCAATTCACGGGTGGTCACAACAAGCAAGCTTCAAAGAGTTGGGACCACTGAATTGGGAAAGCCGGATCCGATTAAAGCGAGACGTGGTCAAACAAATTACCAAGATATTCGATGTCTTGGGATGCACGGAGGAACAGAAAGTTCCATTCGCCACTTTTATGTTCCGTGGCGAAGGCAGACATCGGTGGGAATCGTGAAGCGTGCACTCCATCCAACCGCACTCAAGATGTCATGGGAGATGTTTCAGAAACAGTTCAATGACAAGTACTTCCCCGAAAGTATTCGCTATATGAAGGAAGTGGAGTTTATTAGATCGGAGAGTAATAACATGATGTTGTCCCAAAGACGAGGCGTAAGTTCGCGGAGTTATCCGTGTTTGCACCTCATTTGGTGGAGAATGAGGAACGATGACGCGGATGTTTCGAGAGGTTTGAAACCCGAGATACGCCAGAGATCTCATTTCTCATAAATTTTTCTCTATTCAGATGTTGTCAACAGGCTCAAATTGTTAGAGCGAGATAACGAAAGTACGCTCAACCGAGGGACCATAACCAGATCATATCAAGATAGTAGCCATCGTAATAACGATAACCAACGGAGAAAGAAGAATACTTGACAAAGGCGGCAGAACCACTCCGGGTGGTAATCATGGCCATGAAAATAGAAGAAGTTTAGTCTGGGAGGAGATTTTAAAAGAGGAGATTCAACAATGACAATTTGAAGACGCTCGCCGCCAAGAAGCAACTAGTTCCAAGGAGGAGAAAGACCATCGGTCAGAGATGTTACAAATGCGGAAAGAGGGATATATCACCCAAACCGCCCACAACAGCTTTAAGGTATGCTATAATTGTGGAAAAGAAGGACATATCGCCGAGATCAGACGCAGATCGAAACCCACCAAATGGGAATGGTGACTCAAAAGGATGTCCCGTAAAAGTCAAAGACAACGATTTCGGAAGAGCGCTTGTCGTGACCTTCCATCAAAATGCGAGGAACTCAAACGGTTAGCACGGGTTAGTTAATTATAAATTTTTGCAAGTTTATACCTTACTAGATACCTGGTTCTACCCATTCTTTTATCTCTCTTTGCAAGCGCCAACGCTTGAACTTGACTACGGAGAAATTAGACTTTGACCTATTTATGGAGACTCTGTTAGAGAAACTTTCATTACATCCGTTGTTTAGAAATCTTGCTTGATTCAGTTGACACTATCACATTACCGTTAACCTTATTTCTATAGAGATATTTGCTTTTGATGTGATTTTAAGGTTAACTACTTATCATGCCGAAATTGATTACTTTCGTAAGGTTGTTAGTTTTCATATTCCTAAGCAACTCGTTATTCAATTCAAGCAATCAAACCATTGTAATCAAACATTTTCATATCAAGCCATGAAGTCATTTTGTTTATTATGGATGTCAAGTTTTCTTAATCCATGTTATGGATTTGAATAAAGACACGCCGATTTGAATAATATTCTGTTGTTATTGATTTTCCCGACGATTTCGAAAAATTTCTTGGTTTACTCCCAAAGACCGATATTAAATTTTGTATCGACTTTGAACCCTAAGACAAAACTCATTTCTAAAATCTCATATCAAATGGCTCCTATTGAACTTCGTGAGTTAAAATTCAACTATAGAATTTGGTACCGAGCCTTTATCCGGTGACTTCCTTTGTGGAATGCACCAAGCCGCATCTCGTAGGGGACACCATATTCGTGCGATATTAAACCGATAGGTGTCATTGTAACGTGCTATCCAAGGTTGGGATATAAGTCACGATTGAGAACAACCTAAGCTTCAGAATCTAAATACGTAGCTTTTAGGCTTAGTTGGTTATTATCGGAGATTCATTCAAGGATATTCTCAAATCGCTATTCCATTAACGCAAATTGACTCGTAGAGATACAAAATTCAATGGAGCAAGGAATGTGGGAAGAGCTTCAAGAACTCAAGAGGAGACTCATTTCAAAGACATGTTCTCGACCATACCATCCTCGAAAAGTTTAACGTGGTAGCCGACGTGTTGAGTAGAAGATCGATACAAGTACGAAAGTACGATATTGTCAAAGACTCATTTCAGATAATTTATAAATAATAGAGATGGAGATGAAAACTCTAGGTACCCACGTGATGATATACGAGTATAATCGACTTTAATCGATAAAGTTAAAGTTATTCAAGATACACAACCGAGTCGATGAATTTGAAGAAGGAGGTGCAAGAAGTGTTATTTCAAAAGCAAGAATCGGTGAGGTGAGGAAAGCTCAAACCTTCGATTTATTAACCTATTTGAAATTCTCGATCAAATAGAATCGTGGCCTATAGACTCGCTTTTACCGCCAAGTATGACGCGTGTTCATATTTTTTTCACGATCGATGTTACGTAAATATGTGGACTAACCAACCACGCTATTGAAGTTAGAACCTAAACGAGATAGTCAAGACTTAACGTACGAGGAGGTACTGCCAAGATCTTGTAGAGGAAAGAACATGTCCTATGATCGAGGTTATACCACAAGTTAAAGTTTTGTGGAGAAACCATGCTATCGAGGAAATGACCGGGAGTTGGAAACGAAAATGAAAGCGAGGTATTCTCATCTTTTCAAAACACTGTGTACGTGACGCCAATTTCGAGGACGAAATTTCATAAGGAGGGAGGTTCAGAAGACCCCAAATTATTAATAAATGAAATTTATTTTCCTCTATTTATTATTTTGAAATAGTAAGGGTTGATTTGATTAATGTGGATAGTTATGGGTAAAATATGCAAATATTTCGGAATAATAAGCAAGTGGTTATAAAATATTCATTATCGCTTGGGAATATTCGTTTGGTCGTGGAATATTCGATCGCTTGGGAATATTCGCACGACGCCATAGCCTTTTTGTGGGCCCATAACGGAAAGCGATTGGATGAAGAAAACGACAAATATAAGTTGTTTATAAATAACACAGTAGTTGTTACAAGTTAATATTGTTGGAATACCCCGGTGGTTAAAACACACTAATACGCTGCGTTGTTGAACAAAGAAGATACCAGATTGCACCAATTATTGATTCTTACGTAAGAAGGCACTACTACTCAATAATTGTTACAGTAATTATCGCTCTCAAAGATTTTATTTTATTGATTCAATAATTGTTGCGTTGATATTTTATATTGTTGTTGTTTCAATAATTGTCATTACACAAGATTTTTTATTATCGAAGCAATAATTCATATTATCCGAATAATATTATTAGATAACATTATTGGCAATGTCTAGAAAGTTCATCTAAGGAGAGGTTTGGTCACCTAATCATGCGCCGCCAAGAAGAAGAAATTCTTATCGAAAGCCCCCTCTTTTCCTGAACCGCACTCGGTTGTCAATATTGTGATTCTCGTAATATTATTTGTGAATAATTAATTATTGATTCATATGATGAGGAAAATATTGATTTTATGTGGATATAGATGGAGAAAAATTTTAAAATGACAATTGTTGAAAATTAATATTTTATCTTTTTCTCGATAAAATAATTCATTTAAATATATTATTTTAATAATATATTAACGGTGATATTTTTACAATGAATGTGGGATATATGAGTATATGAGGAGGAAGAGTATTTTTGTTGCATTAAATGATTAACACATGTTTTTGTGTGTCGGTGGACCCCATTTCTCGATCGAAATTTGATTATAAATGTAAAATTGTCCGTATGTGGATTTTGGTCAATTTTGTTTTGAATTTGGAAAAACTTTCTTCTCGAAAAGTTGTAGAGAATTGAATTTCCTATAAAAACTCGTGAGATTCGAATTTTTCTGATAAAAGAGCTATTTATTATGAATTATTGAAGTTCAAGTTCAAATAATTGATTTTTGAAGTTTTAATTATTTATATCAACAAAAACGTTTTTATTGTTTTGGTTGGGCCCCCCATGTGTTGTAAACATGCTGATTTCAGGAGTCTTGGTTGGCGAGGAATATATATATAATATATTATTATTATATTAAATTTTTTTCGCTTTGGTGTTCTAAGCAATTTCCTATAAAAATAGGTGCTTAGGTTAGAATTGAAAATCACACCGTAAATCAAGTTTTCTCTCTATATTATCGAGTTTATTCTTGTGAGTATTTTGAGTATACTTTGAGTATTGCTATACGGTGCAAGTTCAAGTCATAGCCTATATCCTGTTTCAACTAGAAGTCTTGCTCTTCGAGGTAAGTGGATGTTATTTTCTTCTCAAATGATATTATTTCTTCAATATCATTATGCTTTGAAATATTGGTTGGAACTTTTATCAAATTTGGAACTTTTTTTCATGTTTGGTTACTATTCATGAGTTACTATTCATGAGTTACTATTCACGAGTTACTATTCACGAGTTACTATTCATTTAGTACTATTGAAGTGTGAAGATGTTTTTGTGGAATTTCTATCTTTTTGGTGTCTGAGTTACTTATTCACGATACCAAGACTATTCACTATTCACGATATCTGGCACTATTCAATCGAAAATAAAATTTCTTCTTTTTTTGTCCAAAATATCTATTTCGGATACTAGCTTTGATTGTATCCATGTTTTGATCATTCTTGAATTTTACACCACTATGATTATTTTTGAGGTATTTTTGAACATGGATAAAACAAAGTACTAATCCTTAATCCTTAATCCTTGTCATTTTGTTTCAATCGGATTCGCTTTTTTTAAAAAATATTTTTCATCATCCTCGGCCTTAAATGATGATATTATTGAATATCTTTGGCCCGTAGTAAAAAGATGAATGATTTTCAAGAATATCTTCGTCAGTAGTGCAAAGATGAACAGTGTTTAGATGAACATGACTAATCGATGAATATCTTTGGCCCGTAGTGCAAAAGATGAATATTTGATTCCGGATGTATATTGATTGATGTTACAGGATAAAAGATGAGCGATGAACTTTTAAATTCATACATAGAAGATAGTAGTTTGCATTCTCTACTTAACTCTTCTAATGAATTATTATTTTCACCATGTAATATTGATTTAAAATTTGTTGTCTATTGTATTCTATTAGATTTTTTTCCCGTTGAAGACTAACGATAATTTGTTGTATATTATCTTAGTCATAATATTCTTTTTATCGGGCTAGTTGAGCTCACTCTTTTCCTTTTTGTTCCATTTTTCTTCTCGTGAGGCGAGAATGTAGCGTAGTACTAGTCTGGGGTATGGAATGAAGGTTCTAGAGAGAGTTGTTTAGTAGTCCTCACCATTTTGTAAAATAATGTATCAAATAATTGGGATGAGGATTTATTTGGGTATGTATATTGTCTAGAAGACAATAATTGTATTTAACTCACAGATATATATGTTGTCGATTTTGCACGACAAATGTATTAATAAAGTCAGTAGTTATTTTCGTATTTCATGTATTTGGCGACTCAAAATGGGTTGGATGGAATGGACCTATTTTGGGGGCGTCACATATACCACAAGTCAAAATTTTGTGGAGGAACCATGCTATTGAGGAAATTACCTCGGAGTTGGAATCAAAAATGAAAGCGAGGTATCCTCACATTTTCGAAACATCAGCTACGAACGTCAATTTCGAGGACGAAATTTCATAAGGAGGGGAGGTTGTAAGATCCCAATTTTTTTTATAAATAAAATGGAGTATCCTCTAATTATTATTTTGAATAATAAGGTGTTAATTTGATATAATGCTTTAGTTATGGGTGAAATGTGCAAATTTTGTAAAATAAGTAAGTGGATTATAAAATATTCATTGTTGTAGGGGAATATTCATTTGGTCGTGGAATATTCTTGCTGTCAGGGAATATTCGTACGACGGCGCAGCCAATTGTGGGCCCCATAACGAAAAACGGTCGAATGAAGAAAACGACAAGTTTGAGTTTTTATAAATAACGGCGTAGTTGTTACCACTAATTAACATCGTTGGAATACCGGTGGTTAAAACAACGAATACGCGTGGTTGCATAATAAAGCATTACAGTATTGCACAGTATTTTTGGATTATTGATTCTTACGTAAGAAGGCACTACTCAATAATTGTTATAGTAATTACTGTTCAATATTTTATTTTATTGATTAAATAATTGATACGTTGCTATTTTATATTATTATTGTTTCAATAATTGTCACTGCATAGTATTTTCCATTATCAGATCAATAATTTATATTATTTGAATAATATTATTAGTTAGCATTATTGGCAATGTCTAAAGTAAGTTCTGTCTAGAAAAGGGGTTTGGTCACCTAATTGCGCGTAAGTAAGGAGAAATCCTTATCGGAAAGCCCCATCTTTCTTGGGAACGACCTAGTTGTCAGAATTGTGATTCTGTAATATTATTTGTGAATAATTAATTATTGATTTATATGATAATGAAATATTTATTTTATGTGGATATAAATGAAGGAATTAATGTTGAGGTATTTTATCAGTATTTTATTAGAATAGGGGTATTTTATCAGTATTTTATCAGAATGAAGGTATTAAAAATTATCCGTATGTGGATTTCGGACATTTTCTGTTTGGAATTTGGAAAACCTTTTTTCTACAAAGTTGTAGAGAATAAAATTTCCTATGGAATAGACTTGATATTCAAATTTTTCTGATAAAAGGGCTATTTATTATGAATTATTGAAGTTTCAGAAATAAATATTTTTATTAAATATATGGGTGGGCCCTACTTTTGGTTGTTGTGGAAATTTGATGAATTTGGTGGGCCCCACTTGTGGTGTGCTGAATTTTGGGCGAAGATGGTGTGCGTAGAATTTTTGATAAAATATTATTTTATTAAATTTTAGTTTACTTTTATGCGTTCGGTATATCCCTATAAATAGGTGCTTAGTTACAATTGAAAATCACACCGAATCAAGTTTTCTCTCTATAATATCGAGTTTATTTTGTGAGTATTTAGATACTTTGAGAGTTGCTATTCAAAGGTGTAAGTTTTCTTCTGCTTTATATCCAATATTTCATCTAGAAGTACTGTTCTTTTGAGGTAAGATATGTTATTTTCTTTGTAAATGATATTTTCTTTTAATATCATTATGTCGAAATATTGGTATGAAATTTATTATGAATTTTTTACCTTTTTATGTCGAGGTTACTATTCACGTATACGGCACTATTCACGTATACGACACTATTCACGAATACGATACTATTCATGGGTACTATTCATTTAAGTATGATTTTTTTCTTGTGGAATTTCTACCTTTTCGTGTCGGGGTTACTATTCACGTATACGACACTATTCACAAATACGACACTATTCACAGAAAAATGAAATCTTCTCTTCTTTGTCCAAGTTGTCTATTGTGGTTACTATCTTTGATTGTATCCATGTTTTGATCTTCATTCTTGAATTTTGCTCCACAATTGATTATTATGGAGTATTTTTGAACTTGGATGAACTAAAGTACGAATTCTAAATCTTTGTCCTTTTATCTCACTGGATTCGTTTCTTTAAGATATATATTTTTCATCATCTTCAGTCCTAAATGATGATATAACTGAATATCTTTGGCCTGTAGTGCAAAGATGAATGATTACTTGATGAATATCTTTGGCCCGTAGTGCAAAGATGGGCAGGTGTTGAGATGAACATGACCAACTGGTGATACAAATTAATATCTTTGGCCCGTAGTGCAAAGATGAATATTTGATTCGTGATGTATATTGATTGATGTTACAGGGATAAAATATTGATGATGAACTTTTAAATTCATAGATGATAGTAGATTTCATTCTCTACTTAACTCTTATAATGAATTTTTATTTCCGCTGCGAATATTGATCTAAAAATTGTTGTTCATTATATTTTTATCTGATTTATTGAAGGCTAGCGATAATTTGGTGTACATTATCTTAGTCATAATATTTTTTACTGGGCTAGTTGAGCTCACCCTTTTCTTTTTTGTTTCATTTTTCTTCTCAGGAGGCGAGAATATAGCGGGAACTAGTCGGGGTGTGGAGTGATGGGTCCAGTCAATTGTTTTAAGCAATCCTCACTATTTTGTAAAAATAGTGTATCAATAATTGTAATGAGGACTCCATTTGAGTTTGAATACTGTCTAGAAGACAATATTCGTGTAAAAACTCTCATTTATGCTTTTGTCGTATTATATAAAAGAAGTTTATATTTAAATTATGTACCATGTATTTGGCGACTCCGAATGGTGATGTATACCTATTTTGGGGGTGTCACAAAAGTCACATAATGTTACATTTAATAAATAAATATTTTAATTTTTACCCAACAGAAAAATTAGAATTAAAATTTATTTAATGGAATTTTATTACATAAGTAACACGTTTATTTCGTATTCTGCCCAACGGTGATGTGTGTATAAATGTGTTATGTATTATTTTACAGCGATGTTATTAACATATTATTAATTGGACCAACGAATGATTGATAATTATGCACCAACATTTCCTTAAAATCTTTTTTTTGGTGTAGTAAATAGATTTTATGTAATTAATTACCTGCCCTACCGTTGGTTTTATTATGATTAATTATATATTAATTATTGTTGTGCATTTTGGATTTCTTTTATTTTTTTATAAGCATGCTTATTGAAAGTAATATACACACAAACTAATCATGTTTGATGATAAAACATATACTTTGTAACAATCTTATTCATTTATTAATAAAAGAATTGTTTAATTAAAGGCTTTTAATTTATCTCATGCAAAAGTGTTATAATATGCGATAAACCCATAGTTTTGAGCAATACTTTTAGAACTATGATTATGATCATGCTAATGAGATCTAAATTCTTAGATAGCTCACAAACTAAAATTGTTCCCAATCGTTGGATTACTAAAAAGTGGATTAGTAAATACGGATAGATTGGTATATACGTTGTTTGTTCATTGGATGAGGATGATTGATCTCATGATCATTTGTGTGGAGACACTAAAACAAATATGTAGGTGATTATTAGAAAATAAGTTCACTGAACGTGGCTCGCTAAGGAATACCTAATGGAGTTTTATTTGTCTATCAATATGAATTTCTATAGTGATAGTAGTACAAGTGATCCTTAGACTTGAGATCATCATAGTATCTTATGTATGATGAATTATACTTTGACATATTCCTTAAGACCCTTAGGGTATATCAAAGGGTATGTTTGGGTGTAATAAGTTGTACATGGAGATAATGAATGATCAACAAAGAATCTACCGTTTCGAGTAAAAGAAGAGAATGTCATATATTATTCGATAAATGACAATCCAGAAGTCATTGGCCAAGACATAATGAAATTAGAAAGGAGTTTCTAATTTGTATTATTTGGAGTTGTGCATTTGAGAATCGAAATACATATAATTAAATAAAATAAGACTTGAAAGTAATTCCATGTCTTATATTTAATTGGGACATTGTATGGTCGAATGATTGATTGTAGGGTAACTATTTACTCAATGATTCTTCTATGATTAATGTTGAAATCTATATTATATGGAATGTCATTGATCGCTAAGGAGACTTATCCTTATTGTAAAATAAATGTTATTTATTTAAATAAATTAAATATTTTAATTTATTTATTTAAATAAGATTAGAATTGTTCTATTTGATATTTATTCATAACCGGTTTAATATGAAGAACCTAAAGGATCATACCGCAAAAGGAAAAATATTTATTTAAGAAGTAAATGACATAATCGTAATAATAAGTTAAGTGTATTTAATTTAATTTATGGTGATAGAATAAATTAAATAGTTTAATATTTATTATTAATTTAATATTTTAAAAATATTATATATAAATTAATAAAAGGAGTATTATTATTATTATTATTATTATTATTATTATTATTATTATTATTATTATTATTATTATTATTATTATTATTATTAATTCCTAAAGTGGTTTGAAAATTAATTAATATAGGTACTCTCATATATTCCTAATAAAAGTGGGAAGTTAATTAATTAAAAGAGTTTAATTAATTATTCCTAATTGGATTAGAGCCTAATTAATTAAAGGAGTTTAATTAATTAAATAAAAACCCTATTTTAAATGGTTTAGGAGGGTTGCCTACATCTTTAAATAAGAATTTTTTATTATGGATTAAGGTTACACACTTACTTCCAAGAGTTGGGAGAGTCCTTACATATTCTATAGAGATAGAAATAGAGTTTTATCAAATGCCCATCTTCTTGAATATTTGTTCTTCCTTGGTGGATCACCTCTAGAGGCCAAACACTTGGGTGGCTAAAGTTGATCAAAGGAATGAATCAAACACGGTAGATTCAAGTTGAACGTGAAAAGGAATTGGCGGTGAACTCGTACCTGAGGAAGCTAGTTTCTACAAGGGTATGAATATGATATCCATCTATTTTCATCTAATTAATAATTGTGCATAAAGGATGATCCGGGTATATGATTTATAAAATTCTAAACTTTGATTTTTTATGCTTCGCTCTATGTATGTAATTTGTTACATGTTCCAAACCTAACACTTATGAGCTTGATTATGTTTCAACATCGACTCCTACTAGTATTTTTGGGTATCTCTCTAGAATTGAAGCCTTGAATGAAACTAATTTTACTGCTAAGAAAGAGTAAGTGAAAATTATTCTCAGTGTTATGGATTTGGAATATGCATTATGAGTGGATTCTCCTACTCCACCAACTACAAGCTCAATTGCGTAAAAGACTATTTATGAAAAATGGAAGTGATCTAATCGCATGTCCCTTATATATGATTATAAAAAACTCTATCATGACAGCCATTCGAGGAGCCATTCTTAACTCTGAGAATGCTAATTAAAGAGTACTTAACTTCTTCCGAGAAACAATTTAAGGGTTCTTCTAAAACTCATACAAGTACCCTTATTTTGAAAATGTTCACTAGCAAGTATGATAGGGTTAGTGGAGTGCGTGAGCACATTATGATGAACGGCATGCCTTTTAAATTAAAGGGTATGGATATGGATATTTTTTAGGGTTTTCTTGTTCACCTCATTATGACTTCTCTTTCTGCATAGTTTGATCCATTAAAGATCAATTATAACACGCATAAAAAATAGTGGAAGTTGAGCTAGTTGATCTTCATATGCGTTTAAGAGGAAGAAAGGCTTAAGGTTGAAAAACCTAATATTGCTCATTTAACTACCACTGGATCCCATAAGAAGAAGTCTCATAAAAATGATAAATGTTTTAAAAATAAGGATAAACCAGTTTCTACTAAAATAAAATTGACAATTTATTCAGTTAACAACTCTGAGGAAGATCCTAAATGTCTCTTCTGTAAGAAATAAAGACATATTCAGAAATATTGCACTAAGTTCAAAGAATGGCTTGAAAAGAAAGGTATGTCCTTCAATTATGTGATCATTTATAATTGATGTTCCTTCTAATACATGGTGATTTGACATTGGTGTTATGGTTCAAATTATTAATTCATTGCAGAGATTCCTTTCAAAGAAGACACTGATCCAAATGGGAAACCCCCCCATTAAAGTTGGCAATGAAGAGTCTATACAAGTTGAAGCTGTAAGAACTCTCCTTTTAATTTTGGATAGTGGTTTCACCTTATATTTATATGATACTCCTTATGTTCCTAGTATGACACAAAATTTAATTTCTGAATCAAAACTTGACGTTAATGATTTTTTGATTAAGTTTGGGAATAATAAATTAATTAATTATCATTACTCTTATGTTATTGGTTCTGCCTCTGTATAGGGAAATCTCTACAATTTCAATTTGGATAATATCATTGTTCCTTGTTAACAATGAATGTGAAAAAAAATTACTTTTAAAAGTAGAAATAAGAGAAAACTATATAATGAAAATTCTTCAAAATTGTGACATCAACGTTTAGGCTATATTTCAAAAGATAGAATGCAACGTCTTATAAAAGATGAAATTTTTCATTCACTAGATTTCTTTGATCTTGACCATTGTATTGAATGTATAAAATAAAAATTTGTGAAAGGTCGTAAGAAAGGAGACAGCAGAAGTGGTGCACTTCTTGAGTTGATCTACACTGATATATGTGGATTATTTTCTCTTGGAATAGGTGGAGACAAATATTTCATTACGTTTATTGATGACTATTCTCACTATACTTATAGCTACCTGATTAATGAAAAAATTGAATTACTAAATATGTTAAAAGTTTTCAAGACTGAAGTTGAAAATAAAGTTGACCGAAAAATTAAATTAGTGTGAGATCATATAGAGACGAAGAGTATTATGGTAAACACTCTGATACGGGTCATAGTCCTGGTCCATTGCCTTATTTTGTCAAGTACATGACATCATCACTTAGTATACAATGTCTGGTACACCATGACAGAATAATGTAGCCGAGAGGCGAAATCGTACCCTTATGGATATGGTACGTTGTATGTTATGCAATTCCATCTTACTTATGTTTTTGTGGACTGAGGCATTAAATCGGGTTCCTAGCAAATTTGTCCATAACACTCTTTATGAAATTTGGATAGGTAGGAAACCTCGTTTAAAATACTTACGGGCATGGGGTTGTCCAACCGAGACTAAGATTTTCAATCAACAAATAAAAAAACTTGACTATAAAATCATTAGTTGTCATTTCATTGGATATCTTGATAGATATAAGGAATTTCATTTTTATCGTCCCTCACGACTAGAATTGTTGAGATTATGCATATAGAGTTTTTAGAGAATGGTAATTTAAGTGGGAGTGATGAGCCTAAAAAAATTGATCTTGAAGAAAATTGAATTTATGTTCCTAATCTTGTAATTCAAGAGGGTGAGGCACAACAACCTCCTATTGAGGCGAATGATGCCCTTGAGATAGCTGAGTCATTGCCTAATGTGGAACCCCACATTATTGAAAATCATATTCCTGAAATTGTGCAGCCTTTACGTAGGTCCAGAAGACCTAGAAAGCCTGTTATTTTTGATGATTTATAACTTATCTTAATGAGATTTACTATGATTCAAGTAAGATTAATTATATTATCTCCTATAAAGAGGCCATTACGAGTGCTCAAACAACTCAATGACTTTAATCCATGAATGATGAGTTGACATAAATAGAGCTTAATAATGTTTGGGATCTTGAAGAGTTACCAAAAGATGTTAAACATGTGCTTGCAAGTGGGTCTATAAGACCAAATTAGATCCTAAAGGGAAATATTGAAATGTATAAAGTTCGATTGGTTGCTAAGGATTTCACTCAAAATGAAGGTGTGGATTATAATGAAACTTTCTATTTAGTATCTAGGAAAGATTCATTTAGAATAGTCACGACTCTAATAGCTCATTATAATTTGGGGTTACATAAGATGGATGTTAAAATTGCATTCCTTAATGGTAACTTGCATGAGAATGTCTATATGACACAACTATAAGGTTTTCTGGTTAAAGGTATGTAGATTAAAGAAGTCCATATATAAGTTAAGATAAGCATATTGATAATGGTATCTTAAGTTTCATGAGGTGATGAGTACTTTTGATTTTAAGAAGAATATAATGGATCAATGCATATACTTGAAGGTTAGTGAGAGTAAATTTGATATTTTTATTTTGTATGTTGATGATATATTATTTCAAAGTAATAACTTAGACACGTTGCATGAGACCAAATATTTCCTTTATGGAAAATTTGATATGAAGGATCTCGGTGAAACCTTTTATGTCATAGGTATTGAAATTCATTGAGATAGGTCTCGTGGGATATTAGTATTGTCTCAAAGAGCTTATATTAACAAAGTTCTTTAACAAATACAACATGCAAAATTTCTCCCCCACTATCGCACAAGTTATTAAGGTTGACAAATTATTATTATACAACAAGCTATGCCATTTGATCAATTATGAGTAATAATGAAAACCCTAATTTAAGACTTAACCGTAGATTAGAAATCCAAACCCTAATTGGGATTATTAATAAAAACTGTAATTATTAATACAATTATTTTTATAATGATATATAAGATTATGTGTATTATGTAATTAATATTAGGTATTGTTATATGGAATATATGGTGTATAAAATTTGTGAGAATTTTATTAGGAAACCCTAATCCTAAGTCTTAAACCCTAATTTTATTAATTAAACTCTAATTCTAAATTAATGAAACCCTAGTAATCAAAACTTAATGGATAAATTTTAAAGTTTATGAACGCATGTGAAATGACTAAACTACCCTTAAAATTAATTATGAAATTACCAAATTACCCTTAGTAGGTGTAAAATGACCAAAATGCTCTTATCTTATCTTTTAACCAAAGGATAAAATCAAATCTTGATGACTCATCACTCCAAGATATCAACATGTAGTAAAATTGGCCCATACCAGCCAATAATTTTCACCTAAGACTAGAACATTCAAGGAATAAAGTATACTTGTCAAAAGTAATGGATTAAAGACCATTTAGCCCTCACTTAGATTTTTATACATAAGATAAGCCTCTCATAAGCAAACCTACGAATTATACACTTCATATTGTAGTCCCCAATCAGCTCATACCAAGCCTAGATCAGAATCATAGAGAGGGTTTCCAAAGGTTGCTTGAAAAAGGTATAAACCGTAATTCCATGCTAGATCCTTTAAGTTTTGATAGATATTGTGATTTAGTTTAAAGTTGTTAAATAATATGTTAATTAGTGATCTGAGTTACTTAAACATGAATCCATAACATTTAAAATCATAAAAATGATGATTTAAGCAAACTGTTTAAACCCTAAAAAAGTGGTATGGTAGCTGAATGTCAAGCCTTATAGATCTTAATCTATTAGTTGTTTGAACTGTTAAGTGTATCCTGGTTATATTATGTCATGATGTTAATAATATAGAAGTGATATCATGCTAATAGAATCATTAGGTTGAAAGATATAGCCGGTCAAACCCAGTTAACCGATCACGAATTTTGATTTTCTTGAATTTCAAGAAAACCCATGAACAATTTCATACAGCCTTTTGACCGGCTTGAATCTCTTCAGTATGATGTTGTTAGTATGTTAAAGTGTATCACTGATGAACAATGACATGTATAGTACATAACCATGACACTTTAACACATTAATAATAAGCAGGATGTAAGCTATAAGCGGTCAAACTGCGTTGACCGTTCACCAAATGATTTCTGGAAAACCCAGAAAATTATAGGAAGGTATGACAGGCAGTTTGACTCGTTTTAATCTCCAATTCTTGATGTTGTTAGACTAATCAAGTGTCACAACTGTGTACATTAGTATATAAACTACAAACTGAAATCATTAAAACACCCAAACATTACACCAAATGAAAGTTATTAGCAAGTCAAAAGCGTTGACCAACCTTGACTTTCATTTCTGAAAACCCAAAAAGACAAGAACAACCTTAGGTGGCTAGTTTGACCATTAATATCTTGCTATTGTGTTATAGTTAGACACCAATATTGTCATACACTTGTACTACTACATCAACACTACACTATGGATACACTTACAAGCCAAAAAGGTTAACATGTTGCAAATTACATGTGGTCAAAGTAGGATACATGTAGTTGACTAGGTTGTTCTTTATGGCTCAAGAACACTTTTAGCCACACTTACTGTCACAATAGCCTTTAGCGACTGTTTCTAATAAAAATAATAATAATAAATAGAAATAAATAATAAATAATTTTTAATAATTTAGTTTTAAAATTCATTTTAAGTTATAATAAATAATTTTTACTATTTTGACATAAATTTCATTAATATTTAATTTATTTAAATATTAATGATAATAAAATTATTTAATAATTTTATTAAATAAATTATTTAAAAATGATATTAATGATTTAAACATCGTGATAATAAATTATTTAAAAATAACATTAATGTTTTAAAAATCATTATGAATGATTATTAAGTATTTAAAATAATATTAATGATTTGAAAATCATTATAAAGGATAAATTAATTATTTAAAATAGTATTAATGATTTAAAAATCATTATTAATGAGAATAAATTACTTAAAAATTATTATGAATAATAATAAATCATTTTAAAATAATATTAATCATTTAAAATTGTTATGAGCTTCTAAAAATTATTTTAAATAACAAATTGAAGCTTTTAAATAAAGTTTATTGAAAATCTAACTCGATAATTAGTCGATAAAGCAATAAAGCACCAAATGGACATCGAAATCAACCCATACATGAATAGTTTGACTAGATATTAGCTATTATTTATTCTAACGACTATTAGAAACATATTTAGGTTGCGTAGACAGTTTCAAATAACATTAAATAGTTGTTCGTCGATCAGGCAAGTTTTCTAACTTCATTTAACTTGTATATCAAATGCAAGTCTTCTATTTATCATATGAACTTGTTATATACAGTGTTCGTGATATTTCTTGTTGGAAGGTTATTGCTTATTGTTCAAGCATAGCCAAATGAAATGAACAGTTATTTGCGTAAATTAGTTTTGATTTGATATCAAAGCATAAACTGTGATGAAATCAATAATTTTTTGGTACAGATATATATATACTGATACTATTCATGACCGACAATTATACATTGACCGGGGGTTAATTATGACCGGCATTTGTAGCAATGACTGGAGATTATTAAGATAGGATGATATGCATACTCCTAGGGTGTCTGATTAAACAAATCAACCTAGGTGGCCAAGTCTTTATGACTGACAGAAACTCGTAATGTGTGGGGTTTGGCAGATCAAACCTCAGTATATATATGTTGAAAAAATCTAAACTATATGTTCATTTAATTCAGATTCAATGTGAGTATAAAGTATAATTTGTTTAAAACTTGTTGAGCTTTATATAACTCATCCTTGAAAATATTCTTTTCCATTTACAGTCAGGAATGATGTACCCGGCAGTTCCAATACTTGTGGATAGGAAAGCTTAATTTTATTATATTAAGACATGGTTATCTTTTTGAAAACTCTGATGTAATAATTAACTAAATTTGGGATCTATGTAATTAAATGTTAAGTTGTGTAATATATTATTAGCTTTTATACATTGCTTAGTTTTACCTTTCTAAAGAAAATAAAAAAGTGTACATTATCTATATGAACTATACATCTTAATGAGGGTATTGAATGATCTTGGGAATTCTGTACGAATTGAGGTTGCGCCCCTCAGTTCCAAGAACAATCTTATCATTCATACTGTGACTGTTAGATAAATAGGGATTATTGATATGAAAGAAATATTCGTGAGATTATAAATCTATACATCCAAGTGAGGGTATCCACACATAGTAATTGTTCTGACGAGAACTACTATTTGTCATGGAATACTGTGAATTTTGGATTTATAGAAGTTATTATCTTATGAAATATTTACGTGAGCACCAAATCTGCTACAGGGATTATAGAGAATTTGGGGGAGTCACAGATATAGCGTAAGTAACTGGTATGCTTGGACTTTACCAGTTAAATACATGTTTTGATTACTAGAAAGCAACCAAAAAGGTTTTACGCTACTTACAGTGTACTAAGGATTTTATCCTTACATTCAGGAAAACAGATAACCTTGAAGTTGTTTGTTATTCTAATTTTGATTTTGCTAAGTGTAAAGACAAAAGAAATCTACATCAGGGTACATCTTTGTGCTTTTCGGAGGCTATATTTCATGGAGAAGACACAAGTAGAAGTTAACTATCACTTCCACGATGATGACAAATGTGTAACTTGTTATCATGCTATTTGTCACACCGTATTATTGAGTAATTTTATTTCAGGACTTAAGGTTATAGATTCCATTTCAAGATCATTGAAAGTATTGTGTGATCATAATTATGCTGTTAGTTTTTTCAACAACACCCGTTCGAGTGGTGTTGGATTGTACCTCGACACTAAGTACTTATTTGTCAAGGAAAGCGTTGAAGATCAAAGCGTTGTCATTAAGTATATTAGTACGCATGATATGTTAGTGGACTTACGAAAGGCTTACCACCCAAGCTCTTGTTAGAGTATGTTGCTGGCATGGGTTTAACTGGTAGCCTTAATTAGTGAGTTACTTTAATATAAGACAACATTTTTGAGCTCGTTGTTTTGAACTTCTCATTACGTTTACGATTTGCTATTTTTTTATTTTACACTTGAGAACTTGTGAGAAAACAATCATGTTTAGACCATATGAATAAGTTTAATTAATCTATTACCACTTATGTAAACTATATTCATACATGTTAAACTTAATGTTAATCTTTGTTCTAATAAAAATACTAATTGTGTAATTAATGAGGGATCTTGTGTTAATAATGACACAAAGATTGTATTAATTCCCATCGGTTATTTTATTTGAACAAGATGTAGACATTAAATTAATACTTGACCAAATTAATGATTGTAAGCGTTATATTTTGTATATAAATAATATTTCGGCCAAGTGGGAGAATGTTAAAATATTTTGTTTTAATATATTTTCTTATGTGGCCTTTACTATTTATGAAATTATTGTGCTTACATATTACATTAATTTAATCACTTTATTTATGGGTTTGATAATTATGTGACCTATAAATAATATTACTGATAGTATCAGGCATAATAGGCCTTATGATTTTATAATTTTGATAGACGATTTTGACCCTTCTATTTTATAAATAAAACAATTAGGGTTTGACACTAATTGTCATTTCAAGAATTTTACACACCTATATATTCATTTTAAGATTGAGAGAGACAATTGAAGATTTTCAGCCTTAAGCACAACGAAAACGTGATACATACAAATTTCAAGCTGATATTCCCTCGTCTTCTCCTCAAATTTTCAAATTTTCTATTGTCCCTACCCAATCCTCTTTTGAATATCGTGGTCAGGGATATCTAATAAATAAATAAATAAAAGTTTCAAAACACCCTTCAAAGCATGGCATTTCCATATAAATATACTTTCTTTCCATCCAAAAATAGTGGCAGTTTTCAAAACAACTAGAACGCCCTCGGAACTTTGAAGTTCCTACAAATTTACCAACTTACTTTCTCATATAACTATGCAGTAACTGTTTCATTAGACAACAATTCCAGCAACATTTCATCAAGTGTTATCCGAAATTAGAATATATATATATATATATATATATATAAAGAGTTGACATTTTATATACCTTTAAAATAAGCTCTTCAAAGCACTGTTGTATATTAACTCGAGTTTTTGCACTGCATTCAATAAATAGGCATCCATATTCCTTAGCCAAGTTTATTCCTTCTTTCCTTGTTACATCCCTTTCAGTGTCCTGGAAGAAAGAAGAGATTCAGATACACAATGGAACCTCAAGCGGCACATAAGTAACTTTAGCTATGAACATCACAGAAGGGACACACAATATATTTTCACACTTGATGTTTTCTTACAAAAAACTTCCATTTCAAAAAACAAAATGAGCTTGTTTGTTTAAAATCCTTCAATGTTGGTGAACTTTCTTGCGCATTGCTACTTTGAACCATTTAATTACATAATGCAATCAGACAAACAGAAACCTTGGATGATGTTTGGGCATAATCTAACGACCCCTATGTGGGCTGAAGGCCAGGATTGAGAAGGGTTTATTAAGCCCAATGGGCCGAAGCCAGTAAAGGGATTGGTGGTGTTCAGGGTCGGGCGTCCAAGTCCTTTGGGCTGGAGTCCTTATCGGAGTGTTGATGTTCGGGTTCGGGCGACCGAGTTCTTTGGGCCGGAGCCGAGACCAGTTTATAGGGTTTCGAATGATTTGGGCCCAAACAGAAGGCTATTCCTCGTATGGAGTCCGGAGTGATAAACAATTTAAATGGTTAAGGATTCCAATCTTATTCATATTCAAATACCAACTCCAAAGGTAAGTGCTTGGATTATATCCAACTTGCACTTTTTAAGGAGATTAAGTTGGACCCAAACATAGTTGCCATGTTTAGGAGTCCTAATTTGGCTCGGAAATGGGCTTTAGGGTGGTGAGAACGACTATAAATACAAAGCTTGACTTCAATTAACAAGTAATACATTTTTGAGCACTAAATACTAAATCCTCCATTGTTACACCTTGTACAAGCCTATACTCATTCTCACACCGGAGCTATCACCAGGTGGCACAAGCCGTCAAGCTTCTTGTGTGATCTGTTACTGTACAGGTTTAAGCGCATGAATTTGGTGATTGGACGCGTCGACGAAATTTGGCGTTAACATTGGCGCTAGAAGGAGGGGTTTTTAGTGCTTTAACAATCACTTTTGGAATTTTCCAGGTGAAAGTCATGGCGAGCAAAGACAGTGGTGCTTCAAACCAGGAAAAATCTAAAACTCACCAGATGACTCAAAGTTAGAGGTCGATCCAAAGATAAAGCGGGGCCCAAAAAAACCAGAAGGTAATTCGAACATGGTCAACAAAGACGATGACGATCATTTTTCGTCTAGTCAACATACTCCAATTTCTCTCAGTCACGCTGAGGACAATCAGTCCCGAGAATATGAAAGGCAAGGAAAGGATTGGGTTGAGGACAGCCGAGACCAGCGTCCATTTATTTTGATGAAAAAGATGCAGCAGAACAAGGACGCCATGATGGCCCTATGTCTTCAGCAGGAAGAACTTGAAGAGCAGATGGCCAAAATGGCCGGGGAACAGGAGGCTTCATCAAAGAAGCCCAGACATCGGAGCCGATCCAGGATGCCTCATCCAGATGAGGATAGTAGGAACAAGAGTAGACCCAGGAGTCGCTCTCGAGAAGGAAGGAGCCGACGAAGGATTCGTTCGCAAGACAGAAAATCTGAGTACCAGGGAAAATCGGGACAGAGGAGGAGGGTCGCGTCTCCGAAATACCAGAGGGACATGCCTAGGTCCTCCCTCAAGAAAGAGGAATCGACCCCCTACCGTAAGAGTTGCGAGATTGGAAAAGTCGCTGCAAAGCAAAAAATCAGATGGGAACACCGTCGAGCTGCCCCAGTTCACCATTCTCGCCCGAAATCAACTAGGTCACGGCTGACCCGAAGAAGAAGATGCCCCCGATGGAGACATATGATGGATTGGGGGATCCCTATAACCATTCTGATGGGTATGATAGATTGATGACTTATTATGGGCATTCGGATGCCGCTAAATGTCATATATTCACTACAACTTTGAAGAAGAGTGCTAGATAATGGATGGGAACCTTGGCATCGGGTTCAATAGGCTCATGGAGGAACCTTCGGGAAAAATTCCATGCTCGGTTTGGGAGCAACAAAAGAAGAGGAAGATCACTGTTTCTCTCATGCAGGTGGCAACGTTCGGATGAAAGTCTCGGTCAGTATGTCAAGAGGTTCTGAGAAGCGGTGGGATCGGTGGCAGTGTTAAATTCACCTCAGGCCTTGGGATTTTTCACAACAGGTCTTGACATAGGAAAGTCAAAAAAGCTGATGAAAGACCTGGTGATCAATCCTCCTACTGACCTAACAGAAGCTTTTCATTGGGCCGAAGGGTTCATCGCCATAGAGGAAGCTATGGGAAACTTCAAGCCACACTCGCAGTCATATGAAAAGCCTATGGACTGAGACAAAAAGACTTACCAACATTCGGACAACAATCAGGGGAGATCGGATAATCAGGGGAAAAAGAACTATAACGGTGGGGGATCGGGCAGTGGCCGGCCACCCTTCCCAAATAGGAACGTCAACAAAGTCTATACCCCTCTCAATACCGATCGGGCTAAGATATTGGAGGATATCCCGAACAAATCATTTTACGAGCCCTGCTCGACGAACCTGAAGCCTGGGAAGAGGAATCGGGACAAATTTTGTGAGTATCATCAGAGCTCGAGACATACAATAGAGAAGTGCTATGACTTGAGTGATCTGATAGAGAAGAATATCCAGAACGACCAGTTGGTTCAATATGTAGCAAGTCGAGAGAATGCCGAGGCACAACAGAGGGAGGAAAGTAGAGGGCAAGTACGGGACACACAGCCAAAACAAAACCAGCCTATTCGAGGCGTAATTGATATTATTTCAGGTGGTTCAGTAGGGCGTGTGACATGAAAGAAGAGAAGTGAGCATCTCGATGCAGTACTGTCAGTGTCAGGATCATTGGCAAGAAAGGATGGGGATTTTCCCGGGGAAAGTTATTTCTTTCTCGGATGAGGACTATCCCACAGATCCCATTGAACCACATAACGGGGCATTAGTGATAACATCCCAGGTCAAGTCGTTGGATATGAGAAGAATGATGATTGACAATGAGTCCTCGGTCGACATACTATATACCCACGTCTATGAGAGAATGGATTTGGATGGGAAGAAGATGGAATTGGGAGGGGAAGGCCCCTTTGTACGGATTCAATGGAGATCCAATGCATGTGTCGGGCACGATCGAGTTGCTAGTTAGGTTCGGTATAGCGCCTCAACAAGTTGATGTTATGGTTAGATTTTTTGTGGTCCAGGTGGATTCGGCGTATAATGCAATCTTAGGAAGGCTGACCCTGGCAGCATTACAGGCAGTTACCTCCATACCACATTTTAAGATCAAGTTTCCGACACCGAACGGGATTGGGGAGGTAAAAGGTGATCTTGATATTGCCTAAAGGTGTTATCAGAATACTTTAATCTCTTCGAGAGTTGGGGTAAGCAAACACAAGCAGACAATGGCCATCGAGATAGAGCCATTTACTGAAGGTAGTACAGAACCACTTGCCTTGCCTGCTGAAGAGACTGAAGATGTGAAATTGATCCCGAGGAATAAGGAGAAATTGATAAAGATTGGATCGGGATTGACATAACCATTTTGGACCGGGCTGATGGATCTACTTCGGGTGTATGTTGATATCTTTGCATGGGTACCCAGCGACATGCCAGGGGTTGATGAGTAGGTCGCATTGCATAGGTTGCATATGGATCCTAAAAAGAAGTTGGTCATACAAAAGAGAAGAATTTCTTCCCCAGAAAGACAGAGGATCATTGGTGAGGAGATTGTCAAACTTCTGGAGGCAGATTTCATCTTCGAGATTGACTACCCAGAATGGCTAGCGAATGTGGTATTGGTGCAGAAACAGAACAGGAAATGGAGGCTATGCATCGACTATACAGATCTAAATAAGGCATGTCCGAAGGATTTCTATCCTTTACCCAATATTGATCAATTAATCGATGCCACTTCAGGGTATGACATGTTGAGCTTCATGGATGCCTTTTCAGGGTACCATCAGATATCGATGAGGAAAGAAGATATTCTGAAGACCAGTTTCATCACGCATCAGGCCATTTATGTTTACAAAAAAATAACCTTCGGACTGCTCAATCCCGGGCAACGTATTAGCGAATGATGAACTATGTGTTCACAAGACAGCTAGGCAGAAGCATGGAGGTTTATGTGGACGACATGATAGTTAAAAGCATGTCAGTTCGAGACCATCTGGATGACCTAGAAAGCTGTTTTCAAACCATCAGAGAGCATAAATTGCGACTAAACGCGACTAAATGCACTTTCGAATTGGGGTCAGGAAAATTTCTGGGGTATCTGATAAGCAAGAGGGGCATTGAGGCCAATTCGGAGAAAATCAAGGCGATTCTGGACTGAGATCACCGAAGTCGTATAAAGATGTGCAGAGGTTGGCAGGTCAGATAGCTTCCCTTCAGAGATTTGTGTCAAGGTCAGCCGAAAGATGTTTGCCATTTTTTGATACTCTGAAGAGGCCAAAAAATGAGAAAAGTTTTCAGTGGACTTCGGAGTGTGAGGATGTGTTCTAGAGGATCAAGCGATATTTTTCTTCAACACCTTTGTTAATGAAGCCAATCCCTTCGGAACCTTTGTATTTGTATTTAGCTGCAAGCTCGATTGCAGTTGGAACAGCATTGGAACGGGATAAAGGGGGAAAATAGTTCCCAATTTATTATGTCAGCCACGTCCTTCGAGATGCAGAAACCAGATATTCGAACCTGGAAAAGTTTGCCTATGCCCTAATCATTGCAAGTAAGAAGCTTCGACACTATTTCCAGGGTCGGTTGGTGGTGGTATATACTGATCAACCATTGAAAAAAGTGTTGCACGGGCCAGAAGTCTCGGGTCGGCTCGCTGCATGGGAAATGGAATTGATTCAGTTCGTCCTGGAATACCACCCCCGAACGACAATTAAAGGACATGCATTGGCAGATTTTGTTGTGGAATGTTCTTTCTCAGAACCGGACGTGAGTTCGGTTACAGAGACACACCCGGTGCAAACTTCATGGACTCTCTATGTGGACGGGTCATCAAATTCGGACGTCAGCAGAGCAGGGGTTATTCTGATAAGTCCCGAAGGGTTCAAAGTCCAACAAGTCATTCGATTTCAGTTCAAAGCCATAAATAATGAAGCAGAATATGAGGTAATTCTGACTGGACTTCGGTTGGCCCGATGCTTAGAAGTTCAGAGGCTGATTATTTATAGTGATTCAAAACTGGTTATCAAGCAAATATCTAGAGAATACGAGGCTCGGGGGGCAAGGATGACAAAATACTTGGCCGAGGTAAAAGACAAACTCACTTACTTTAGTTCACACAGCTTCCAAGGAATAGATCGGTCAGGCAACACAGTAGCAGATGTTTTGGCCAGATTGGCAACAACTAAAGCGAGTTCTTTCAACGGATCAGTATATTTGGAAGTGTTGGAAAGGCCTAGTGTTCAGAAGGGGGATGTTTTGGCTTTGGATCGGATGGACTGCTGGCTCACGCCGTATATCCCTTATATGGCTGATGGGTTTCTGCCTTCGGATCGCATTTATGCAAGGAAGATCAAACACAAGAGTTCAAACTTCATCCTTATTAACGAAGATTTTTACCAAAGGGCTTTTAGTTCTCCACTGCTCAAGTGTTTGACTCCTTCGAAAGCTGAGTATACTCTTCGGGAAGTGCATGAAGGAATTTGTGGAGATCATATGAGGCCAAGTCATTGGCATGCAAAAATCTGAGGCAGAGGTACTATTGGCTGACCATCTTTCAAGAAGCAAAGTATTTTGTCAAAAAATGTCCTAAGTGTCAGCTAAATAGTTCTATCCCTCATCAGGCTCCCGAAGAGCTATATTAAGTTTTATCCCCGATTCCATTCGCTATGTGGGGGATTGATATCTTGGGACCACTACCAAAAGCCAAGGGACAAGTCAGTTTTGTGATCATGGCTATTGACTACATGACCAAGTGGGTAGAAGCCAAACTGTTACAAAAGATCACCGAACAGGAATGTCTCAAGTTTTTCAAAGAAAATGTTGTGTATCGGTTCGACATCCCGAGGGTCCTGGTTTCAGATAATGGCAGACAGTTTATGGGGTCAAAATTCGAAGCTTTTCTGAAAGAGTTGGGTATTCAACATAAAAAGACTTCGGTTGTCCACCCTCAGTCAAATGGACAAGTAGAAGTCACCAACTGGACTCTACTTAATGGGATTAAAAGGAGGTTGGATGAATTGAAGGGGCGGTGGCCCAAAGAATTGCTCAGTATTCTATGGGCATATCAGACTACCCCGAGGACGACAACTGGGGATTCGCCATTCAGATTGGCCTATGGGACCAATGCACTTATACTTGTTGAGATCAGGTCTCCTACACTTTGGGTCAGTCAGTACAAAGAGTTATACAATGATGACGGCCTACAACTAAACTTGGATCTTCTGAAGGAAGTTCAGGATTCAGCTCTAATAAGATTGGCTATCTATCAGAAGCAAACTGCCTGACGCCATAACCAGAAGGTGAAACAAAGAAGGTTCGAGGTTGGAGATTTGGTTCTTCGGGAATCAAGGGCATCTACCCCCCAGAACACGGGCAAGTTAATGCCGAACTGGGAGGGGCCATATGAAGTAATAAAAGTGTCGAAGCCAGGTACTTACCAGCTTCGAGCAATGGATGGTTCAGAGGTAAAGAATACATGGCATGCTGGAAGATTTAGAAAATATTATCAGTAAAAGTTATGTTGGACTTTCCTTTACCTGTGTAAATTCTTTTATTCATCAATAAAATAAATAAAGAATTTCTATTCGGACAATTTGTATTTCATTCATATTCATATGTTTTTACAAAGTCGACCAGAAATTTTTTGAACAAAACCGATCAGAGAAGTTACAAACAACATAACTGATCGGAAAAGTTACAAACATAACTGATCAGGAAAGTTACAAACAAAAAATGATTAGAAAAATTACAAGTAAAAATCCTAAATAGACTATTCGTTCGGGCCCTCATCTTCGGCTTCGGACTCTTCATCGGAAGAATCAAGGACAGAAGTGGCAAGCCCAACAGCTATCATTTTCGCCTGAACCTTCTCCCGATGGGCCTCATAGCCTTCGGTAAATTGGGTCATGATTTTATCTCTGAGTTCGGGCAATTCTTAATAATCTTTAATAGCCTGATGCTTGGCTTCGGCACATTCTTTCCCCAGAGCAGTGTTTTCCCTCATTAACGCCATATTTTGGGCATGCATATCGAACACTTTACTCTCGAGGATCAGAATGGCGTTCTGTTAATCCTTGTCTTTCTCCTTCAGAAGTGTCCTTTCCTCGAGGAGCTGTTTCTTGTAGTTGTCAAGACCAACATACTCTTTTTGAAGTGTGTAGTGTTATTTCTTGAGTTCGGTGGTCTGACGTTCGGCATGAGTTACTTTGTTTCTGGTGTCGGCGTGAAGGTCTTTCTCCTTCTTCAAATCTGATGTCAGACCCCGAACCTCACCCTCGAGCACCTTCATATTGCACTTAAGTTGTGCTTCCTTTTTTAGGTTTGTTTGCTAGAAGTGGAATGGCTCGGGAGAGGACATCATTTGCCTGCAATAAAGTGGAGGTATGGGTTAAACATAATAAAAACAAGGAAATTTAGAGGACATTGCAGTCTATCGGGTTGACCTGACATTGGAGTTTGACGTATTCAACCAAAAAGTCCTCGGAAGTATATCCTTTGAACCGCTCATCATCTCCAGACAGTCTGAAGTGTTCCATATGGTCAAAGGGGAATACTTCCAAAGGGCTCTTCAGCCAGAAAGTAGTAGGTGTCCCTTGGGAGGAACTGGCGTTAGCAGATGGTCGAGATGAGGGGGCTAGTTCTGGTAGGGGGTCAGCCTCTATGATTTGCTGATCAGGCTCTTCTATTCGGCAAGGCCTCTTGGAGCGAGGTTCGAGAGTTTCCTCTTCGGTCTCCTCAGGGTCCTTATAGACGGCTACTGGCGGAATTTGTTTGGTGGAAGGCTTTGGAACGATCAGCGAAGCTGGCTTGGAGGGGCCCTTAATGGGGAGCTTCTTCTTGCACTTCTTCAGAAAAGCAAACTTCTCCGACCTATCCATTTTCAAGATATTTTTGGAAGGTTCGGTGTTTGTGGATGATGGGGGAGTTGCAGCCCAAGTGGAGCTGGTTGAAAGCTCCGAGATTGGGATAGTCTCTTCTTTGGTCATCAGTAATTAGATGGCGGATTGGTTTAGATTTGATGGGTAGTGGGACTAAGGATTCTTCAGCTCCTTCGGGATTGAAAATTATTACTGCAGACAAATAAAATAGTCAGCAGGGAAATTCAGAAGGCAAATCAAGTAATGAATGGGTTCGGGGTTTATAACTTACAGCCGTGTTTGTAGAGTCAGGCTTCATTTGACAGGACATCCAGACCCCATTCAGCCTTCTTCAACTTCTGGTAGAACTCTTTGAAGGCGTCTTGGCGGTCCTTCGGGAATTTTGATACTTTGGCAATGGGGTCTTTGGGGGTGGCCCAGTTCGGGAGGAGCTTGAAGTCGGTTCCCCTTCTAAAGATCCATTGAGAATGCCACCCTTTGTTGCTTGATGGAGTTTTGATGAAAGTGGCTCGGCTCGGTTGTCGGTTTAATTTCCAAAGGCCAGGTTCTTTGGACCTTCCAACGGTGGACAAGACAAAGAAGAAGTTGAGGCTAGGAGTAATTCCTAGATCTTGGCATAAGGCGATGAAGCTGATCAGGTGGATATACGAGTTCGGTACAACTTGTGCGAACCCGATCCCCACGAAGTAGAGGAAAGAGGCGATGAACTCATGAACGGGGAATCAGACCCCGTATGTTAGAGCCCAGAGAGGAACAACAACCCATTCGCCTTCGGGTCGCCAGTACATTCGTTCGTTTGACTCTGGCACCCGAAGCTTGTATTTCTTCGGGATGTTGAACATCGTTCAGATGTCAGAGATCTGGGAAGGGAGAATGGAAGATTTGGTGTTGATGTGGGAGAAGTCGCTCTCAGAGGAGTAGATGGTTCGTATCCTCGTCTTAATGCCATCAGTGGTGGTGGAAGATGAAGGGTTGACAGAGTCAGTGGGAGCGGCCGGTAAATTGACTGGCACCAGATCGGTGGTGGCGATGGTGTTGGTGTTGGGAGCATTGTCAATCACAAGAGTTTGCTCAGTATTGGAGGAGGAAGGGGTGCTAGTCTCTGCCATTGAAGCAAAAATAGCAGAAATGGGATGTTTGGAGGACAAAGAGATCTAACTCGGAGAAGTTTGGTGAGGGTGGTTTCTCGCCAGAAATCGTATTTGCAGAGAGCTCTAAGAGAGTAGGTTGAGATAGAGAAAATCTGGAAAAAAGTGACAGTTGTGTGTAGGATGGGGGTTTATATTGTTGTTGCACGAATCTCAAAGGCGGCTAATGATGATGTGTGGGGCCCGTTTCTTGGGAAACGTGTGTTGTATAAAAAGACCGTTTGGATTCCCCAAGCATCTCTTTAAGTCTCTAATTATAAACTTTTTATAATAAGAGACTGGGGGTCAATGTTCAGACATAATCTACCGACCCCTATGTGGGTTGAAGGCCTGGATTGAGAAGGGTTTATTAAGCCCAATAGGCCGAAGCCAGTAAAGGGATTGGTCGTGTTCGGGTCCAGGGCGTCTGAGTCCTTTAGGGCGGAGTCTTGATCGGAGTGTTGATGTTCGGGGTCGGGCGACCGAGTTTTTTGGGCCGGAGCCGAGACCATTTTATAGGGGTTCAGATGCTTTGGGCCCATACAGAAGGTTGTTCCTCATATGGAGTCCGAAGTGATATGGAGTTTAAATGGTTAAGGATTCCAATCTTAATCATATTCAAATACCAACTCCAAAGGTAAGTGTTTGGATTATATCCAACTTGCACTTTTTAAGGAGATTGAGTTGGACCCAAACATAGGTAACTATCATGTTTAGTAGTCCTAATCCGGCTCGAAAATGGGCTTTAGGGTGGTGAGAACAACTATAAATACAAGTCTTAACTTCAATTAACATGTAATACACTTTTGAGCACTAAATACTAAAGCATTCATTGTTAAACCTTGTACCAGTCTATACTCATTCTCACACCGAAGCTATTACCCGGCGGCACAAGCCGTCAAAATTCTTGTGTGATCTGTTATTGTGCAGGTTTAAGCACGTGAATTTGGTGATTGGACGCGCCGAAAAAACTTGGCGTTAACAGATGATATGCTTGGGTATGTAATGGAAATGGATTTCCATCATGATACAAACTTGCTTCCTCCTTTCTTATCATGGGCAAAACAGAATAACAAAGAACATTCATGTCTAAATACAATGAAATTGACAACTGTTCGGGAGTGTTTTACCGACCACCATGTTGGTTGTAGGCCTGGGCTGGAATCGATGAGGTTGGGCCGATATGGCCGAAGGCATATAGGGGGTCGAGGACGTTCGGGTTCAGATACCCGAGCCCAATAGGCCGGGATCCGGTTGTGATCATGGAGGTCGGGGTCGGGTCTTCGCATCCTTAGGACCGAGGCCCAGACCGGTGCTTATGATGCTTGATGGGTTGGGCCTGTGCAGTCGGACAGCCCACATGCAGAGTTGGGAGTGATAAGAGGATTACATGGTTAAGGGTCCTAACCCTAATCATAAGTTGATAAGGCAAATCCAAAGGTAGTATTGGAAAGGGATTCTACTTGCACCTTTTAAGGAGATTGTGTTGGACCCAAATATAGGTAACTACCATATTTAGGAGTCTTGTTCCGACTCGGAGAGGGACTCTTGGGAGATGAGAATGGCTATAAATACAAGGCTTAACTATAATTAACAGGTAATACATCTTTGGGCACTAAACACTTAAGCCTCCATTGTTAAACCTTGTGAACGGCCTGTACTTATTCTCACACCGGAGCTATCCCTCGGCGACACGGCCGTCAAGCTTCTGTGTGATCCGTTATTGTGCAGGTTTTAGCGCGTGGATTCTGTGATTGGACGCGCAAACAAAACTTGGCGTTAACATTGGCGCTAGAAGGAGGGGAGTGCTTTTTTGCAATCACAACCAACTTTTCCGGCAGAGGAGTATGGCGAGTAAGGAAAACGATGTCTCTGCCCACAAAAAGGCTAAAACCCAGCAGTCACACCAAACCACACAGGTGAGGGGGTCGGTGAAGGACCGACTGGGGTCCAAAGTTCCTGAGGTTGAAGAGGTACCAGCCCATTCCCGCCGGCGTAAACTCTTCAACGATAGCCAGCATACTCCCCATCCTGCAAGTCAGACCGAGGAAAAACATTCACGGGCCTTCGTACGGCACGAAAAAGAAGAAGGTAGCCAGGACCAGAGGGAGTTCATCCTGAAAAAGAAGATGCAACAAAACAACGACGCCATACTGGCCCTACGCCTCCAACAGGAAGAGCTCGAACAGCAGATGGCGAAAATGAATGGAGAACAGGAGGCATCCTCCAAAAGGCGTCGGAATCGGAGCCGATCCCAGTCACCCCGACGGGGAGAGGCTGGAAGAGAAAAGAGTAGAAGAAGAAGTCGTTTGGCTGAGCGCAGATCGGAGCATCCGGGTAGATCGGGACAGAGGAGGAGGGATGCGTCCTTTGATTACAGAAGGGACAGACCTCGATCGTCCCCTCGAAAGGAAGAGTCCGATCCCCTCGCTCGAAGGGTGGCAGAACTGGAAAAATTGCTGGTGGCAAAAAACTCAATGGGAACATCTTTGCCTTGCCTAGGATCCCCCTTCTCGCCCAAAATCAATCAGGTGACAGCCGATCCAAAAAAGAAGATGCCCCCAATGGAGACATATGACGGGCTAGGAGATCCTTACGACCATTCGGATGGGTATGACCGTCTGATGTCTTACTACGGACATTCGGATGCAGCCAAATGCCACATGTTCGCCACAACGCTGAAAAAGAGCGCTCGGGGATGGATGGGGACTTTGGCGGCAGGATCAATCGGGTCGTGGAACGATCTTTGGGAAAAGTTCCACGCTCGGTTAGGGAACAATAGAAGACAAGGAAAGATCACGGCGTCTCTCATGCAAGTCAGACAGAAGTCGGACGAAACACTAGATCAGTATGTAAAATAATTTCGGGAGCCTGTGGGGTCGGTAGCAGAATTAAACTCCCCACAAGCTTTGGGATTCTTCACAACAGGTCTGGACATCGGGAGGTCGAAGAAGCTGGTGAAAGATTTGGTGATCAATCCTCCGGCAGATCTGACCGAAGCCTTCCACCGGGTCAAAGGGTTTATTGCGATAGAAGAAGCCTTGGGTAATTTCAAACCACACTCCTAGTCCTACGAGAAGTCTAAGGACCGGGACAAACCAAGTTATCAGCGTTCGGATAACAACCAGTGGAGGTCGGATAATCCAAGCAAGAAGAATTACAATGGAGGGGGATCAGGAAGCAGTAGACCTCCACTGCCTAATCGAAGTGTCAGCAAAGTCTACACCCCCCTCACCACGGATCGGGCGAAAATCTTGGAAGATATGAGGAGCAAACCCTTTTACGAACCATGCTCGAGACGAACCAAGCCCGGAAGGAGGGGTTGGGACAAATATTGTGATTATCACCAGAGCACCAGGCACGGGACAGAAGCATGCATCCACCTGATGGACATGATAGAGAAGAATGTTCAAACAGACGAGTTAGTGTAATATGTAGTTTGGTCGGGTAACGTAACTGGCGCTAGAGAGGAAAATAGAGATCAAGATCAGGACACCCAGCCTCCACAGAACCCCCCAGCCCGAGGTGTGATTGATGTTATCTCGGGAGGTTCTGTCGGACGGATAACAGGAAGGTAGAGAAGTGGACATCTCGAGGCAGTGTTATCAGTTACGAGGTCAACTACTAGAAAGGATCGGGCATATCCGGGAACGTCTATCTCTTTTTCGGATGAGGACTACCCCACAGACCTCATCGAACCGCACGACGGGGCTTTAGTGATAACATCACAGGTCGGGACCGTGGAGATGAAGCGGATGATGATAGACAACGGATCCTCGGTCGATATCCTGTACACTCACACCTACCAGAGGATGGATCTGTAAGGGAAGAAGATGGATTTGGGAGGCAAAGGACACTTGTACGGTTTCAGTGGAGATCTGGTGTATGTGTCAGGCACCATCGAACTACCTGTTAAGTTCGGTACAACACCCACTCAGGTCGAGATAATGGTCAAAGTTTTCGTAGTCCAGGTGGACTCGGCCTACAACGCAATCCTCGGAAAACCGACCTTAGCAGCCTTGCAAGCAGTGACTTCTATACCCCACTTTAAAATCAAGTTTCCAACACCGAACGGGATCGAGGAGGTAAAAGGAGATTTATATATTGCTCGAAGGTGCTACCGGAACAACTTGATTTCCTCAGGGGTCGAGGTCAGTAAAAAGAAATAGACAATGGCCATCGAAATAGAGCCATTCACTGAAAGTAGCACAGAACCGCTTGCTCTGCCCGCCGAGGAAACCGAGGACGTAGAATTGGTGCCAGGAAATAAAGAGAAAATAATCAAGATCGGATCGGGGTTAGCGGAACCATTTCGAACAGGACTGATAGATCTGCTCTGAGTCTACGCAGACATATTTGCATGGGAGCCCAGTGATATGCCAGGAGTAAGCGAATCGGTGGCCCTACACAGATTACATGTGGACCCGAACAGAAAGCCAGTCATACAGAAACGAAGGGTTTTTGCCCCGGAAAGACAGAAAATCATTGATGAGGAGATTGCCAAACTTCTGGAGGCCGAATTTATCTTCGAAATCGATTACCCGGAGTGGTTGGCCAACGTAGTCTTGGTCTAGAAGCAGAACGGGAAGTGGAGACTATGTATCGACTACACGGATCTGAACAGAGCGTGTCCGAAAGACTTCTACCCATTGCCCAACATAGATCAGTTGATAAACGCCACTTCGGGATACGGTATGCAGAGCTTCATGGACGCGTTCTTGGGGTACCATCAGATTTCAATGACTAAGGAAGACATCCCGAAGACCAGTTTCATCACGCATCGGGCAATATACGTGTATCGAAAGATGACCTTCGAGCTACTGAATGCAGGGGCGACCTATCAGCGAATGATGAATCTCGTGTTCACGGAACAGCTAGGGAGAAGTATGGAGGTCTACGTAGATGACATGATCGTCAAAAGCATGTCAGTCCGTGACCATTTCGAGGATCTAGAGAACTGCTTCGACACAGTCAGAAGGCGCAAGCTGAGGTTGAACCCGACCAAGTGTACGTTTGGATTGGGATCGATAAAATTCCTAGGGTATTTGGTTAGCAAAAGAGGAATCGAAGCTAATCCCGAGAAGATTCAAGCGGTCTTGGACATGAAATCTCTGAAGTCCTACAATGATATGCAAAGACTGACGGGACGGATCGCGACACTCCGAAGGTTTGTCTCCAAATCAGCAGAGATATTCCTACCATTTTTTGACACCTTGAAAGGGCCCAAAAACGAGAAAAGCTTCCAATGGACTTCGGAGTGCGAAGACGCGTTCCAAGGGATCAAACACTATTTATCCTCGGCTCCACTACTGATGAAACCGATCCCTTCAGAACCGTTGTACCTGTATCTGGCAGCGAGTTCAATGGCGGTAGGGGCAGCATTGGTTCGGGACAAAGGGGGAAAACAGTTCCCAGTATACTACGTCAGCAATGTGCTTTGGGATGCAGAAACTCGGTACCCGAACTTGGAAAAATTTGCCTATGGTCTGATCATTGCAAACAGGAAACTTCGGCATTATTTCCAGGGTCGGGTGGTGGTGGTATACACGGATCAGCCGTTGAAGAAAATCCTACACCGACCAGAGGTTTCGGGAAGACTAGCAGCACGGGCAATGGAATTAACACAGTTTGCATTGGAGTATCTACCCCGGACAGCAATCAAAGGGCAGGCACTGGCCGACTTCGTCGTGGAATGTTCGTTCTCAGAACCGGATGTGGGGTCGGTGACCGAAACACAACACGTGAGGACTTCATGGACACTATATATTGATGGCTCATCAACCTCGGACGTCAGTGGTGCCGGAGTCATACTAACGAGTCCCGAAGGGTTTAAAGTCCAACAAGCAATTCAGTTCCAGTTCAAAATGACCAACAATGAAGCAGAGTACGAGGCCATTATAGCCGGGCTGAAGTTGGCCCGAAGCCTAGAAGTACAAAATCTAGTCCTTTATAGTGATTCACAGTTGGTCATCAAACAGATATCGGGGGAGTATGAGGCCCGGGGGGCAAGAATGACGAGGTATTTAGACAAAGTAAAGAGTAAATTGGCATACTTCAGTTTAGTCAGCTGTCAGGGAGTGGATCGAACCGACAACACAGTGGCAGATGCCTTGGCTTGACTGGCAAAGACAGAAGCAAGCTCCTTCAGTGGTTCGGTATATCTGGAAGTATTGGAGCAGCCAAGTGTTCCGAAAGAGGAGGTATTATGTATCAATCGGCTGGACTGTTGGCTTACGCCATACATCTTCTACCTGGCTGACGGGGTGTTGCCTTCGGATCGCATTCTAGCAAGGAAGATCAAACACCGAAGTTCAAACTTTGTACTTATTAATGGAGATCTGTATCGGAGGGCTTTCAGTTCTCCACTACTCAGGTGTTTAACACCGTCAGAAGCAAACTATACACTTCGGGAGGTACACGAAGGGATTTGTGGAGATCACATGGGGGCCAAGTCACTAGCACATAAGATTTTGAGGCAGGGGTATTACTGGCTGACTATCTACACAGAGGCCAAGGAATTCGTCAGAAGGTGTCCCAAGTGTCAGCTAAATAGCAACATCCCCCATCAACCCCCCGAAGAGCTTTACTCGGTCCTATCCCCAATTCCCTTCGCTGTATTGGGAATCGACATCCTAGGGCCCTTGCCGAAGGCCAAGGGGCAAGTCAGCTTTGTAATCGTGGCTATTGACTATATGACGAAATGGGTCGAAGCCAAACCACTACAGAAGATCACCGAACAAGAATGCTTGAAATTTTTAAAAGAGGGAGTCGTTTACCGTTTCGGCATTCCGAGGGCAGTGGTCTCTGATAATGGCAGACAGTTTGTGGGATCAAAATTCAAAAATTTTCTGAAAGAGTTGGGAATTCAACATCGTAAGACTTCAGTTGCTCACCCTCAATCGAACGGCCAAGTAGAAGTGACCAACCGAACCCTACTCAACGGAATAAAAAGAAGGTTGGATGAGTTAAAGGGTCGGTGGCCCGAAGAATACTCAGTGTTTTGTGGGCATATCGGACAACTCCGAGGACAACAACTGGAGACTCCCCATTCCGACTGGCATACGGAACTGATGCACTTATACCAGTCGAGATCGGATCCCCCACTCTTCGAGTCCGTCAGTACAAGGAACTATACAATGATGAAGGCCTGAAAACAAATTTAGATCTACTGGATGAAGCCCGGGACTCTGACATGTTGAGGCTGGCTATTTATCAACAGAGAACAGCCCGACACTACAATCAGAAGGTGAAGCTGAGGAGGTTTGAGGTAGGAGATTTGGTGCTTCGGGAGTCAGAGGCATCAACCCCCCAGAACACAAGCAATCTAATGCCTAACTGGGAGGGGCCTTACGAGGTAGTGGAGGTGCCGAAGCCATGGACTTACCGGCTTCGAGCTATGAATGGATCTGAGGTAAAGAATACATTGCATGCTGGAAGACTTAGAAAATATTACCAGTAAATTCATGTCTATTCTTCCCTTTATTTATGTAATCTATGCAATTTATCAATGAAATAAAAACTTCTCTTCGAGAAATACTTATACTTCATTTAAATTCGTGCTGCTTTACCAATCAGACATGCTTCGGACGTAAACTGATCAGACAGTCCGGAAGGACCTAACTGATCAGCAAAGGTCACAAGTATAACTGACTGACAAAATTACACATCCGATCAGATAAGCTTCGGGCGTAAAACAATCAAAAAGTCCGAAAGAACTTAACTGATCGGTAAACGCCACAAGTATAACTGATTGATAAAGTTATAAATCTGATCCTGTATGCTTCGGACATAAATTGACCAGACAGTCAGAAATGACCTAACTGCTCGATTAAAGTCACAAGCAAAACTAATCGAGATAACAACTAAGAAACTTATACTATTTCATTCATATCAAATTTGTTTTATAATTCTCGATCAGACAGGCTTCGGATACATATACCATCAGCCTAACGGATCGAGCGAATTACAAAACTAAAAAAGGAAAATATTACAAATACGGAAATCCTACACTAAGGCAAATCGTCACCAGCTTCGGCCTCGGATTCCTCATCGGAAGAGTCAAGGATCGAGGCATCCAACCCAGCCTCGACCAGCTTCGTCCGAGCCTTCTCTCGATAAGCTTCGACCCCCTCAGCAAACTGAGCCATAATCTTATCGGTCAAGGCAGGCGACTCTTCATATTCCTTGATGGTCGATTGCTTGATGACGACCTGTTCCTCTAACAACGCATTGTTCGATCGGATCAACGTTCTCATTTTGTCATGCATTGTGTTGAATTGGTCTTCGATGGAGTGAAGATTCCCCACCAAGACCTTGTTCTCCTCGGCCAGAAGCTCCTTGTCCTGCACAAGCTTCTTGGCATGACCGTCGAGACTGATGAACTCTTGTTGAAGTAAAGAATATTGTTCTTTGAGTTCGGCAATCCGACGATCAGCCTTGGTCAGCTTGTTTCGGGTATCGGCGTGCAGGTCCCTCTCCCTCTTCAGTTCTGAATCACGACCTCGCAACTCGGCTTTGAGAAGCAACACATCATGTTTCAGTTGATTTTCTTTCTTAGTAGATCGGGCAAGAGAAGGGATAGCCCGAGCAAGGATGGCGTTGGCCTAAACACAAAAGACACATCAGATATGCAAAACACAACATAGCGATAAAGGAAAAAACTTTAAAGCTGATCAAGAATACCTGAGTTTGAGCTCTGATATAGGTAACCAGATACTCCTCAGAAGAGTAATTCTTAAACCGTTCGTCATCACCCGGGAGCTTGAAGTGCTCGAACAGGTTGAAGGGGAATACGTCCGAAGGACTCTTCAGCCAGCAAGTGGTCGGTGAACCTTGGGACGAACTGGTTTTGGAAGTAGGAGTTGATCCCGAGATTGGGCCAACAACAGCATCAACTGGGTCAGGGCCTTCGATCATACGGGGCTTCTTAAGTGGAGGTTCGAGAGGTCGATCCTCTGTCTCCTCCGAATCCTCGACCACCGTAACTATTGTAGGGGTGGGGCGCGCTTGGGCGCGAAGAGAGACAATGACTTTAGATGGGGCCTTGGCAGAAGGTTTCTTCGCCTTCTTTAGCAGTGCCATCTTGTCAGCCCGTTTCATTTTCAGAGGATTTTTGGATGGGGTTAGGTTGGAAAGGGAAGAATAGGACACATAGAAAACCGACTGGACAGGGGTTCGGAGAAAGGAAGGCCTCATCATCTCGGGAGAGTCATTAGAGAGTCATTAGCAGCAGGAGGGTGAATGGGTTCGGCAACGACAGGCAGAGGGGTCAAGGCCGCATCAGCCTCATCAGGCTTGAAGATAGTCACTACAACGGAAGATAAAGAGGTTAGTAAAAAAAGGAAGCAGGAGGTCGGGAGGGTAAGTAAGAGAGCTCGGGATTATTACTTACAGCCATGTTCGTAGAGCCAAGATTCGTTGGACACAATCCCCAGACCCTAACTAGTTTGCTTCAGCAACGAGTAGAACTTCTTGAAGGCGGCAGAGCGACCCTTCGGGAACTTAGTTACCTTCATGATGGAATCCTCGGGACAGGCCCAATTCGGCAAGAGGTTGAGGTCGGTTTCCTTCATGAAGAACCATTGTGAATGCCACCCTTTATTGCTCGAAGGGGTCTTCATGAAGGTGGCTACGGTTTGCAATTTTTTTTAAATTGATTTTACCATTTCAAGACTTTTACGAATTATCAAGTATTATTATCAAACTCAAGGTAATCCATTGCCACCCTTTATTGCTCGAAGGGGTCTTCATGAAGGTGGCTCAACCGGTTACACGGTTCAAATGACGAAGGCCAGGTTCCTTTGATCGTCCAACAGAAAATAGGACGAAGAAGAAGTCCAAACTGCGAGTGATCCCAGCCTCCTGGCATAAGGCGATGAAACTAACCAATTGGATGTAGGAGTTCGACGCCAGCTGTGCGAACCCGATCCTAACCAAATAGAGGAATGAAGAGATGAATTCATGAAGAGGGAACCGAACCCCATACTTCAGAGCATAAATATGGACAGCCATCCAATCGCCTTCGGGACGCCAGAACATCCTCTCGTTCGGCTCAGCTACCCGAAGCTTATACTCTTGGGGGATATTGAATACGGCTCGAATGTCGGACAGCTGGGATTGAGTGATGGATGATTCAGTGTTGATAACAACGGCTCGGATTCGGATTAGAATCAAGCGCCTCAATGTCGGACAGTGATGGATGATTCGGTGTTGATAACAACGTAGTCGGTCTCGGAGGCATAGAGACGCCGGATTCCAAGCTCTCAGCAGGGGATGTCGGTACGGGTGCCGTGCTCGGCCAAGGACCAAAGTCGTCGAAAGCGAGAAAGTAGGTGGTCCAAGGTCGAGGTGGCCGGTTGTGGGGGAGGATCACTAGAGTCAGCCATTTGATTGAGGATAAACAAAGGCAAAATGATGAAGTTTGGGAAAGGATTAGGAAGACTGGAATCAAAGGACTGGTGGAAATGGAATACTCGCCGGAAATCGCCCTTGTCGGAAAAATTTGGTGAGAATTTGAAATGGATAAAAGCTCAAAAAAGTGACAGTGATGGGTGATAAGGGACTTATATAGCACGTCTGGCACGGTTTCTAAGGCGGCTATTTATGGCAGGTGGAGCCCAGCCTTGGAAAAACGTGTACCGGCTCATGAATCGAAGAGAAACCGTTTGGGTTCCCAAGACGGCTCATCATTACCGGACGTGACTATTTATATTCGTGTCCTTTCAATTCTCATGTCATAAATATCTTATAACAAGAGACTGGGGGGCAATGTTCGGGAGTGTTTTACCGACCACCATGTTGGCTGTAGGCCTGGGTTGGAATCGATGAGGTTGGGCCGATATGGCCGAAGGCATATAAGGGGTCGAGGACGTTCGGGTTCGGATACCCGAGCCTAATAGGCCGGGATCCGGTTGTGATCATGGAGATCGGGGTCGGGTTTTCGCGTCCTTAGGACCGAGGCCCAGACCGGTGCTTATGATGCTTGATGGGTTGGGCCTGTGCAGTCGGACAGCCCACATGCAGAGTTGGGAGTGATAAGGGGATTACGTGGTTAAGGGTCCTAACCCTAATCATATGTTGATAAGGCAACTCCAAAGGTAGTATTGGAAAGGAATTCTACTTGCACCTTTTAAGGAGATTGTGTTGGATTGAAAGTAGTATGCACACAAGCCAATCATATTTGATGATAAAGCATATACTTTGTAACAATCTTATTCATTTATTAATAAAAAGTATTAATTTATTAAAGGCTTTTAATTATCTACATGATGCTGTTTTATAATATGTGATAAACCCATAGTTTTAAGCAATGCTTTTAGAATAATGATGATGATCATTCTAATGAGATCTAAATTCTTAGAAAGCTTAAAACTAAAATAGTTCCCAATAATTGGATTACTAAATTGGGGATTAGTGAATCCGGATAGATTGGTACATACGTTGCTTGCTCATTGGATGAGGATGATTGATCTCATGATCATTTGTGTGGAGACACTAAAGCAAGTATGTAGGTGCTTATTAGAGAATAAGTTCACTGAACGTGGCTCGCTAAGGAATACCTAATGGAGTTTTACTTTTTTCGTCAATAGGAATTCTGTAGTGATAGTAGTCAAGTGATCCTTGGACTTGAGATCATCATAAGTATCTTGTGTATGATGAGTTATACTTTGACTTATTCCTTAAGACCCTTAGGGTATATCAAAGGGTATGCTTGGGTATAATAAGTTGTACATGGAGATAATGTATGATCAATAAAGAATCTACCACTTCTATTAAAAGAAGAGAAATGTCCTATGTGATTCGATAAATGACAACCCGGTAGTCCTTGGCAAGGCAGAATTAAATTAGAAATGAGTTTCTAATTTGCATTATTTAGTGTTGTGCATTTAACAGTCGAAATACATATAATTAAATAAAATAAGACTTGACTGAAATTCCATGTCTTATATTTAATTGGGACATTGTATGGTGGAAGGATTGAATTGTACGGTAACTATTTACTCAAAGGTTCTTTTATGATTAATGTTGAAATCTATATTATCTGGAAAGTCGTTGATCGCTAGGGAGGCTTATCCCTATTGTAGAATAAATATTATTTATTTAAATAAATTAATTATTTAATTTATTTATTTAAATAAGATTAGAATTATTCTAATTGATTTATTCACAACCTAGGTTTAATATGGAGAACCTAAAGGGTCACACCATAAAAGGAAGAATAATTATTTAAGAAGTTAATGGCATAATCGTAATAATATGTTAAGTATATTTAATTTAATCTATGGTGATAGAATAAATTAAATAGCTTAATATTTATTATTTAATATTTTAGAAATATTAAATATAAATTAATAAGAGGAGTCTTATTAATATTATTACAATTATTATTATTATTTTAATTTCTAAAGAGTTTAGAAATTAATTTAATATAAGTACTCTCATTTATTCCTAATAGGATTAGGAGGGAAAATTAGTTAAAGGAGTTTAATTAATTATCCCTAATAAGATTAGGGAGCCCATTTAATTAAAAGAGTTTAATTAAATAATACCTTATTTTATTAAATAAGGTTACCCGATATCTTTATAAGAGAGTCTTATATCGGATATCAAAATATACATAATTCCAATGGTTGGAGAATGACGATCCTTTTCTATAGAGATAGAAAAACTAGGGTTTACAACCACCCATCTTCTTTGAATCCTTCTTCTTCCTTGGTGGATCACCTCTAGAGGCCAAACACTTGGGTGGCTAACGTTGATCGAAAGGAAGGAACCAAACCCGGTGAATTCAAGTTGAAGCGTGAAAGGATTTGGAGGTGAACTTATACCTGAGGAAGCTCGATCTTCAAGGGTATGATTTTATTCTTTATCTTTTCGTTTAATTAATAATTGTGCATAAAGGGTGATCCGGGTATATGGTTTGTAAAAATTTTAAACTCTGATTTTTACACGTTTCCGCATTATTTTTGCAATTTGATTGCGTTCTTGAATATTACAAACCTAACAGGATCCAAATATAGTTAACTACCATATTTAGGAGTCATGTTCCGACTCGGAGAGGGACTCTTGGGAGATGAGAATGGCTATAAATACAAGGCTTAACTACAATTAACAGGTAATACATCTTTGGGCACTAAACACTTAAGCCTCCATTGTTAAACCTTGTGAACGGCCTGTACTTATTCTCACACCGGGCTATCCCTCGGCGGCATGGCCGTCAAGCTTCTGTGTGATCTGTTATTGTGCAGGTTTCAGCGCGTGGATTCTGTGATTGGACGCGCAGACAAAACTTGGCGTTAACAACAACCAAAAAAATATAATTACACCACTGTTTATGCCTATGTGTTTTCATTGAGCTTGTGCCTCATTTCCTTTTAAGAAATTATTAATTCTGAAAATTCCCAGTCAACTACGAATGTGTCGTAAAAATGGATCCTGATTGCATGCAGTTGCAAATGGGCAGTTCATTTGGTCTCTCTATAGAAACAAGTTTCATTTTATGTTGCGCGAATTCAGTTTGCAACTCTCTGCTATGCAATTATTATGCAAATCCAACTCTGTGCTATATAAAATACAACTTATTTCTATAGACTGCCAAAATGAACTGTACATTTGCAACTGCCTGGAATCAAGATTCCATAAAAACAGGAGAATAGGGGGAAAAGTTGCAAAAAATTCATTGAAATCGAAGTTGCAAATAAGTTTTGAGAATCACCTTGTCAACTTTGTTTCCAACAAGCATCTTAATGCACTCTGGATTAGTTGAGTAGAGATCAATCTCCTTGGTCCATACTTCAGACAAATTTGTAAATGTTTCTCGCTTTGTTACATCATACACTGTCACAGTTCCAACCACAAAAAGGCAAAAGTTTTAGTTACACAGAATTCTCCATATCACAAATTACAAGATGAAGGAATAAATTGTTTCTTCCAGTTATTATTAGTTTTTGCAGGACTCCTTGTTTTCCTCTATTGTAATTTCTTTCCCCTCTTTATTAAAGTTTTCAAACATAAAATTATAAAGATTGAATGGCATTTTGATTATCACATAAAGAACATACAAAGTATAGAACATAGATTTCCTTTTTACCTTTTGCCACTGTAAGTATAATCAGATATTTTTTCATTCTCAAGATTGAATGACATTTTGATTATCACATATAGAACACAGATTTCCTTTTACCTTTTGCCACTAACTGGATATGTTTTACACTCAAGAATGGCATTTTGGTTATCCCGTGTAGAACAAAAGATTTTCTTTTACTTTTTGCCAGTAAAAATATAACTATTGAATGCCAACAAGAAATATCTACTGGAAGGGGAAAACAAACTCAAAGATGAGTGAGTTGTCAACTCATTGGTGATGTCAACCTAAATTACCTAGAATGTGAGTAGGAGAGCTACGTGGGCCTATTTGTTTACATGCTTTATAAAGTTAGATGATGCTCAAGGATAATTATTACTCCCTCCGTTTCATAGTTATAAGTGATTTTTCATTTTGAGATATCTCAATATATAAATTACTTACTATTTATAAAATTTAGTTGGTTCATTATTTTATTTTTATGCCCTTATAATAAATATTCAACCATTATTCTTTTTTTGAAGAAACGCATTCAATGTCATTATTTTTATCACCACATTTAATGTTGTTGTACTCCCTCCGTTCATAAAAGATTGTCCTTTAAAGTTTTGACACATAGATTAAGAAAGTATCATTTACCAAGTAAAATTTGTTTAAAATTCCATCACTACCCCTCTATGGAAAGTTGAAAACTATTAATACAAGAGAGAGAATTTATTGGGACAATGAGAGAATGTAGGAGTAATATAAGAAAGTAAATAATGTATTCTTCTTGAAAGTTGTAAACGACAAACATTTTGGAACAAATTTTTTCTTCTAAAACGACAATCTTTTAGGAACGGAGGGAGTATCCTCTTTGGTTAAAGTTCTATGGTTATGAACTTTAATGGTCAGTACATGTCAATCAGTGAAGTTGAGAGTTCTAGTGTGATAAGTAAGGAGTAATTAACCTATTTATTAATTCCATATTAAGAGGTATATGTGGAAAATTATGTTAAAAATTGTTATTTAAACTGATTTTCTTAAATTATGTACCAAAAAAAATTAGCCACCAAAATTAGAAGATCATCTCCAAAATTAGACACCATTGGTTATATAGGGTATACGACTTTCTTCTTAAAACTAGAACCAGCATACTTCCTCCGCCTATAATATATTTATTATGATGTTTTAGTTGATTTTATTTTTTAAAAATAATTTGACGTTTTATATAATCTAGGACTATGTTTGTTTGCAATGATTATAATTTTGAGATTATAATTTATGGAATTATAATTCGAAAATTATTAATCCTAGGATTATAATAACGAGATTATAATTATAATATCAAGACTATTAAGTCATTTTATAATCTCTATACTAATAATATTAAGTCTAAATTTGAAAACAAACTAGACACTTGGGTTAATTTTCTTATCCCTAATTCTTGCAAACTAACATAGCATAAAAGAATTAGCCACAATTTTTCTAAAATTACCCCACATGAAAAAATGTTACAGATGAGAAAGTATGAGATAAGTATATGATAAAGAGTATTATAGACAATTAATATTACAATTAATGTTATACAATCATTTTCTTAATTTTTATGCACAACTCTAAAACGTCATATATTATGAGACGGGGGGAGTAATTTGCTAGCATTTTAATGAACAAATCATAATTTGCTACAGTGCTCTGTAGCAGTTTAACTCAAAGTCAACTAAAAGAACACACCAGATACAAGTATGGTTTTTGAGGTTTTATTTTCATAGTTTTGTAAAGGCAAAAAACACTTTTACCCCTTGTGGCTTTTTAAAAAAAAAATTAATACACGTAATAGCTGATCTGGGTTTCTTTTTCTCTTCTTCAACAAAACCATTCTTCATCTTCATCTTCATCTTCATCTTCATCAAACAAAACCATTCTTCATCTTCATCTTCATCTTCATCTTTATCAAACAAAACCATTCTTCATCTTCATCTTCATCTTCATCTTCATCTTCATCAAACCCAAATTGTCTAGAACACTACAATCAAACATCCCAATTATTTATCTGTATTTTCTTCATCCTCTTTGCAAAGTCGAACAAATTTTGTAATTGTTGGGTCGTGATATTTCTCCTATTGGACCGAATGGATTGGGCCTACATATTCAGTTAGTCCATTGGGTCTTCATTATTGGGTGTTGACATTATTGGATCTAGTCACTTTATTATCTTTATTAAGTCCTTCTAGTATCGGACCCAATCAGTGGGTCGACCCATCATATATTTAAATATCTACATCTTTGACTTGTAATGATGAAAAAGCATGACGGTTGACTAGAGAACCTGCCATGCATTAATGTGGATGGGATTATAACCTTACGTACGTGGTGGGAGCGATGACCAAAAGCGTTGGATAAACTATATGCGATCGGTGGAACCCATCGGATCAAGGGGTGTGTCGGGGTAATAGTGGGTGTACTAATGTAATCCGTGCAAAGAGAGTATAACTTAGCAAGGAAGTCTTCACAAAGAAGTGCGCTCTCATACACTTCTTCATTCATAATCACATATACACAAAGAATTATTTTTTCTCTCTCAAGACACTAGACATTATATTCCTCCATTGTTTAACCTTGTGAACACGTATACTGACTCTCACGCCTGAGTTATCCCCCGACGGAACCGCCGTCAAGCTTGTGGTGTTTATCGTGTTTACTGTGCAGGATCAGGGCGTCTTACGTGATTGGGACGTGGCGGAAGATCCTGGCGTTAACATTGGCGCTAGAAGGAGGGCTTTTTCTAGTGTTCTTGAGCTATCAATCACAATATTTCCAGTTGTTCTACATCGGAAGTTATGCCACCAATCAGGGGGTTCTCGTTCGAGATCCCACGGCAAAGCCCGAAGATGGTTGGTCTTTGTTGCTGATAAAAAGCAGGATCATGACCGAAGGCAAGTAAAAGGCACCCCGCCCATAATTCGGCATCGAAGTGGTCAGGCTGATAAAGATGATGGTCGAAGCAGAGTAGATGAAGACCCAACAACCATTTCTGTTTGGATAGAAGAGGTAATCGCCCTATTGGTCTTGGGATGATGGTCAAGCGAGTAGATGAAGACCCAATGGCCATTTCTGTTCAATCGAAGAGGGTAATCGCCCTATTGGTCTTGGGATGATGGTCAAGCGAGAGTAGATGAAGTCCCAATGACCATTTTTTCGATTGGATCAAGAGGTATCCCATACTATCGGTTTTCGGGATTATGGTCGCAGCAGACGAAGAGACTGATCCAGGGAGCCTGCACCTCAGAATACAAATAAGGCATACTGCCTCGAGTATCCTCATCACCGTGACGGAGAGTTTCACCGAAGTATATCCGTAAATCACTCTCCGAGAGTCCTTTGGGGCACACCGCCTATAGATACTTTTCTTGGAGATGCCCGCCCCAAAGGAACATCGGAGTTCAGATTCAGCACACAAAATGCACCCATATTCCTAAGCATCCGAAGAGGATACCTCATCCTAGGGGTTCTCGGGACTATGGCACAAACGGATGAGGGAGCAATTCAAGAATATATTCATCCGAGAATGCAAAAAAGGTACTCTGCCTTGAGTGTTCTCGCCGCAGCGAAGGACTCGTCACCAAAGCAGATCAATAAGCCGCACTCTTGGAAATTCGAACACTTCGGTAAATATTTCCAAAGTCGGTTGACATTATGGTCGGACAATTCTTTTCTGAAGCTAATAATAGTTAAAGAGAAGCCGAGGAATCTGACAAAGCCGTTGCAGTTCTTCAGCAGAAGCAGAGCTCGTGGACATTACATGCAGATGGATATTCTATTTTGGACATCAGTACAGCAGGCTATCAAGGGGTCGATCACAATAACAATTCCGTTGCTGATGCATTATCGAAGTTGGCCACTACAGATGCTTATAACTTTGATGGCAGATGGCGTCTTTCCTTCGGATCAGGTGCTGGCAAAGAAAACCAAGTACAAGAGTGTCAATTTTGCTCTCATTGATGAGAATTTTTATCGAAGGACCTTTTTTCGTCATCATTACTCAAACATTTGGTTCCATCCGAAGTAGAGTATGTTCTTCGGGAAGTTCACAAAGACATCTGTGACGATCATTTGACCCGAAGTTGTTGGCCTACAAAGCACTTCGGCAGGGATATTCATGAAAGAACCGAGAGTCTGAGATGATTTTGGTGGCTCATCCACATTCACTTTTGCACTATTGATCCTGGTCCTATTTGTCCTAAGGTCACTATGGTGTAAGGAGGTATGGTAGGACTCATTTGGCCATTCGATGGTAGCCCAATGTCCTTATGATCCTATATTGATTTTACCCGTGGTGGTAAATCAATGGTCACTATGGTGTAAGGAGGTATGGTAGGACTATTTGGCCATTCGATGGTAGCCCAAGGTCCTTATGATCCTATATTGATTTTACCGGTGGTAAATCAATGGTCACTATGGTGTAAGGAGGTATGGTAGGACTCATTTGGTCATTTGATGGTAGCCCAAGGTCCTTATGATCCTATATTGATTTTACCGTGGTGGTAAATCAATGGTCACTATGGTGTAAGGAGGTATGGTAGGACTCGCTGGCCATTCGATGGTAGCCCAAGGTCCTTATGATCCTATATTGATTTTACCAGGGTGGTAAATCAATGGTCACTATGGTGTAAGGAGGTATGGTAGGACTCGCTGGCCATTCGATGGTAGCCCAAGGTCCTTATGATCCTATATTGATTTTACCAGGGTGGTAAATCAATGGTCACTATGGTGTAAGGAGGTATGGTAGGACTCATTTGGCCATTTGATGGTAGCCCAAGGTCCCTTATATGATTCTATATTGATTTTACCGGGGTGGTAAATCAATGGTCACTATGGTGTAAGGAGGTATGGTAGGACTCACATTTGGCCATTTGATGGTAGCCCAAGGTCCTTATGATCCTATATTGATTTTACCAGGTGGTAAATCAATGGTCACTATGGTGTAAGGAGGTATGGTAGGATTAAACTTGTAAGACCAGAAATTTTTAAATAAAAAGGAATTTTCTTTATTTATTATTTTGAAATAGTAAGGGTTGATTTGATTAATGTGGATAGTTAAGGGTTAAATACATAAATATTTCAAAATAAGCAAGTGGTTATAAAATATTCATTGTTGTTGGGAATATTCGTTTGGTCGTGGAATATTAAATGTCTTGTTGGGAATATTAAATTTGACGACAGCGATGACCATGTGTGGGCCCCAAAACGGAAAGCGATTGGATGAAGAAAGCGACAAATATAAGTTGTTTTTAAATAATGGCGTAGTTATTACCAATTAATCTTTGTTGGAATACCCGGTGGTTAAAACACACTAATACTGGCGTTGTTGAACAAAGTAGCACCAGATTGCACCAATTATTGATTCTTACGTGAAGAAGACACTACTCAATAATGGTTACGTAATTCTTTATTCGATATTTTATTGAGTTAATAATTCTTTGTGTTAATATTTTATATTCTTTGTTGTTTCAATAATTGTCATTACACGGTATTTTCATTATCGAGCAATAATTCATATTATCTGAATAATATTATTAGATAACATTGTTGGCAATGTCTAGAAAGTTCTGTCTAAGGAGAGGTTTGGTCACCTAATTGCGCCAAGAAGAAGAAATTCTTATTCGAAAGCCCCTCTTTCTGAACGCACTGGTTGTCAATATTGTGATTCGTAATATTATTTGTGAATAATTAATTATTGATTTATATGATGAGGAAAATATTGATTTTATGTGGATATAGATGGAAAATTTTAAAATGACAATTGTTGAAAATTAATATTTTATCTTTTTCTGATAAAATAATTTATTTAAATATATTATTTTAATAATATATTAACGGTGATATTTTTACAACGAATGTGGGATATATGAGTATACGAGGAGGAAGAGTATTTTTGTTGCAATAAATGTTTAAAACATGTTAAACATGTCGGTGGACCCCATTTATTGACTGAAATTTGATTATAGCCTGTAAAATCGCCCGTTTATGGATTTCGGTCAATTTCTGTTTGGAATTTAGAAAAACTTTCTTCTGCAAAGTTGTAGAGAATTGAATTTCCTATAAAAACTCATGAGATTTGAATTTTCTGATAAAAGGGCTATTTATTATGAATTATTGAAGTTCGAAGCTCCGAAATAATTGATTTTGTAAGTTTTAATTATTTATTTTATGAAAAACGTTTTTATCATTTCTTTCTAGAAGGTTGGCATGTGGGAAATGTTGGGATCTGATTTCCAAAGAGGCGAGGAAATTTATTAATAATAATATATTTTATTAAATTTTACGCTTTGGTGTTCTAAGCATTTTCCTATAAATAGGGTGCTTAGGTTAGAATTGAAAATCACACCGAAGCTGAAGTTTTCTCTCTATATTATCGGCGTATTCTTGTGAGTATTTTGAGTATACTTTGAGTATTGCTATATGGTGCAAGTCCAAGTCATAGCTTTATATCCGGTGTTTCAATTTAGAAATCTTGATCTTTCGAGGTAAGGGATGTTATTTTCTTCTCAAATGATATTATTTCTTCAATATCATTATCTTTGAAATGTTGATCAAGTTTTATCAAATTTGGAACTTTTTCATGTCGGGGTTACTATTCATGAGTTCTTATTCACGAGTTACTATTCATGAGTTACTTATTCACGAGTTCTTATTCACGATAGTACTATTCATGAAGCGTGAAGATGTTTTTGTGGAATTTCTATCTTTTGGTGTCTGGAGTTACTATTCACGATATCTGAGACTATTCACGATATCTGGCACTATTCACGTATACGGTGATTATTCATAGAAAAATAAAATTTCTTCTTTTTTCGTCCAAAACATCTATTACGGATACTAACTCGATTGTATCCATGTTTTGATCATTCTTGAATTTTACACCACTATGATTATTTTTGAGGTATTTTTGGACGTGGATAAAACCAAGTACGAATCCTTAATCCTTAATCCTTGTCATTTTGTTTCTTTGGATTCGTTTCTTTAAAAAATATTTTTCATCATCCTCGGTCTTAAATGATGATATTATGGAATATCTTTGGCTGTAGTGCAAAGATGAATGATTTCTTAAGAATATCTTTGGCACGTAGAGTAAAGATGAATGATTTGAAGAATATTTTTGGCCGTAGTGCAAAGATGAGCAGTGTTTAAATGAACATGACCAAGTGATGAATATCTTTGGTGCAGAGTGCAAAGATGAATATTTGATTCCGGATGTATATTGATTGATGTTACAGGGATAAAAGATGAGCGATGAACTTTTAAATTCATACATAGAAGATAGTAGTTTGCATTCTCTACTTAACTCTTCTAATGAATTATTATTTCACTGCGAATATTGATTTAAAATTTGTTGTCTATTGTATTCTATTATATTTTTCCTGTTGAAGACTAACGATAATTTGTTGTATATTATCTTAGTCATAATATTCTTTTCTTGAGCTAGTTGAGCTCACCCTTTTCCTTTTTGTTCCATTTTTCTCGGGAGGCGAGAATATAGCAAGTATGCAGTCTGGGGTATGGAATGAAGGTTTTAGAAAAGGATTGTTTAGTAGTCCTCACCATTTTTGTAAAATAATGTATCAATAAATGTGATGAGGATTTATTTGAGTATAGATATTATCTAGAAGATAATATTTGTATTCAAACTCACAGTTTCTTGTTGTAATAATAAAGTTGTAGTTATTTACGTACCATGTATTGACAACTCAGAATAGGTGATGTATACCTATTTTGGGGGTGTCACATCGCTGGCCATTCGATGGTAGCCCAAGGTCCTTATGATCCTATATTGATTTTACCAGGGTGGTAAATCAATGGTCACTATTGATCCTTATATCTTGATCCTTATATCTTGATCCTTATATCTTGGTCCTTATATACTTGTTCTACTACGAGTGGTAAGCAAGATTTCGATGGTGCAAGGAGGATCATCCAAATTCACCTCACATGGATCGATCTCACACTTCGGAAGCGATAAGTATACATTACTTTATTTTGTTCAAGTGTTGAGTTTAGTTCATTCAATATTGTTCATTAAATTCTATCCATTAAATTCGGTTCACTTCATTTCATAAATTAAGCATTATCGCCTTATCTAGTTCATGTCCTAAGTTAAGTTCATACAATTTAATTGATCATTGAATTATTGACAAGAAATGTTCATTCGAAGTAATAAGGCATGAAGTTGATATTTTAAATATTAAGCTATTCACAACAAGTTAGAATTTTTTACGAGAAAGTTCTACTGACTAAAGATAAGGAGAGAGGTCATCCTCGAGCTTCTTCCTTGTCATCGTCACCATCTAAAGAGTCTAGAAGAAGGATCTACCTTGGCGAGCTTTTTCTTGCCTTTACTTGGCAGATTTCATACCCTTTGGCATACATATATGGACGATCTTATTATTCAAATTTCGGGGATTTTACGTCAGATCTCACTGTATCTCCTTACGAAAGTCTTGATCGATGGCGGACCCAAATCTCTAAGGGCCAAGCTCTTTGAGCTCTTCTTGAGCTTCGACGATGTACCGGATGCTTTGATCCTTTAGCTCGACAGATCGGCATTTATATCAGTGATGACCCGATGAGTGGCCTTGGTCGTTTTCAGTTCTTCTTTGACCTTGTCGATATCCTTCCGAAGGCATTCATTGTTGAGAAGAACAATGTCAAGGTTGATTCTTTTCTTTTGCCAAACATAAACTTCAGAATGGCTTTTTCCCTTCGGTATTCCCTTCGGCATTCTCTTCGGCATTCTCTTCGGTATTATCTTCGGTATTATCTTCGGCATTCTCTTCGGCATTATCTTCGGTATCCTTTTCGGCTTTTTTGTATTTGGGACGGAAACACACGAAGACAATGTTTACTTGCAGATGACCAATATTAATCGATCAGTTCAGATTGATGGTCAAATCTCAACTTCCTTTAGTCTGGTATATCACTCCTTCACCCATCAGTTCCATGATGGAATTATTGCCGAACCGATGATCATCGATGTCGCTCTGACTTTGGGCCTAGATTGTAAGAGAATAGTTTTTGTGGCGAAGGTTTGGGTTGTTCGAGAGGCGGTGAAATATTTGTTGTTGTATGTTTATTTGGGCGGGCTCTTTAAATGGACTTCAATCTTAATTTATGTTGCCATTTAATGTTCAATTGATGGGCTTGGTGGTAAAGTATTTTGGGCCTTCATTGGTCTTATATTAATTTCTTTGTGTCTGAACCGATGCCATTTATAGTTTCTATTAAACCTCCTGTTTAATAGAAAACTAGAAGCAATGTTTGGTCGTGATATTTCTCTATTGGACCGAATGGACGGGCCTACATATTATTAGTCAATCCATTGGGTCTTCATTATTGGGTGTTGACATTATTGGATCTAGTCACTTTATTATCTTTATTAAGTCCTTCAAGATCGGACCCAATCAAATTGGGTCGACCCATCATATATTTAAATATCTACATCTTTGACTTGTAATGATGAAAAAAGCATGACGGTTGACTAGAGAACCCGCCATGCATTAATGTGGATGGGATTATAACCTACGCCGTGTGGTGAAGCGATGACCAAAAAGCGTTGGATAAACTATATGCGTTCGGTGGAACCCATCGATCGAGGGGTGTGTCGAGGTAATAGTGGGTAGATCGTAATCGAAAAAAAGAGAGAGTATAACTTAAATGAGGAAGTCTTCACAAAAAGAATGACGCTCATACACTTCTTCATTCATAATCACATATACACAAAGAATTATTTTTCTCTCTCCGAGACACTAGACATTATATTCCTCCATTGTTTAATCTTGTGAACACGATATCGACTCTCACGCTCGAAGTTATCCCCGTGAACCGCCGTTCGCTTGTGGTGTTTATCGTGTTTCATGCGCGAGGATCAGGACGTCTTACGTGATTGGGACGTGACGGAAGATCCTGGCGTTAACAGTAATCAACATGCCATTCCATGGAAAAGTTATTAGATCCACTTGAGAAGGAAAAGGATAAACCACAAAATAGAAATCCCTAGATTCAAACTAACCCACCAAGAGCAACAAAACTATAGCAACAGACAATTTCATAAAAAAATGAAACACAAATTTATGAAAAAAACCCATCGGTCCGATTTCACCACATGCTCCAAACTTCCGAAACGCCTATAAGATTTTCCCCTACTCGAACCCTCATCATTTCCGGTTCGGTACCCTTTTCTCCCACTCCCTTCGCATTGCAAACTTGAAGCAGCACTGTTCCCGGTCCGGTTCAAGGCCCTTTTGATAAGCTCCTTCCTTACCTCCTCTGGCAATCGTAACGTAAATCGGTCTACATTGTCACCAGACTGAACCATCGAATGCCCAGTTGAATGCGACCGAGGGAACTTATTCCCAAATAACTTGGAGCGAACCGAACCCGACCTCGGCGGCCGATTCAACCGAAAACTCCTCTGAATCTCACGTTGACGGTGATGGCCGATCAATTGCTCTCAGACTCTAATGTCTATTCCGATGTCATCTCCGGAATGTTGCCCCTCAACACTTACACCCGGATCAAAGGCAAAGTTCAGATTTTGAAATTGTTCAGAGGTGGAGGAAGCGAGGCTAGGGTTTTAAGAGGAAGAAGAAACACGATTTTGATTTTGATTTGCTTCTGTTTTTTATTTTATTTTGTTTTTGTTTTTATGTCTAGTTATTAATAGATTTTAATATTTTTAATTGCAGTGTTTCTTTTATGTTTTAAGCTTAAATTTAATAATTTTATTGTATTAATATTAATTTTTAAAATAAAAATAAAAATTAAAAAAAAGAGGAAAAGAGATAAATGAAAAGAAAAAATTATTAAAATATTTATTTTAATTTTATTATTATTTTAATCATTTTTTGCCACATAATCAATGATTTTATTTTATTATTATTTTTGTATTGTCACATAAGAAAATAATATTTTTTTAATTTTTTTTTTAATGTCACGTGTGTAATTATTTGATGTCCGTCCAAAAAATTGGACGGTAACTTGAATCTTCATTTTTTAGAAAGCACAGTAGTCCAATAACATATTTTTAAAATTCAGTAGCTAATTATTTACAAATCGACAACCACAAAGGATAAATGTGTTTTTTGCCGTTTTGTAAACTAATTTATGTCTTAAGATTAAGAAGAACCATTCTATAAAACAAATTGTTGACAATTACCGTTACTACCAAAAAAATAGTTGATAATTATTCTCGGAAGTAATTATAGTTAGAGGACATGATTTGTGATAATTTTTGGGATCTTATTTTATTTATTTCTCAGTAAAGTATAACATTAGAGAAACTATAGTTTGTTAGCTTGTACCACCAAATCCTACCATCCAATTTAAGGGGTTGGTGTAGATAAGAACTAAAGGTTTGTTAGCTTCTAGTCTTCTACTACCAAATCCTAAGCATCCAATTTGACCCGTAGCCGGAGGGGTTGATAGAGATAAGAATGAAAGGTCAAAAAATGGTAGGGAGCCAATGAACCACAAACATACTCCAAATCAAATATTTTTTATAATAGAACCATTACGACGTGAATGAATATTATAAATATTAAAATTTAAGTAATAAATAAAGGGCACGCAAACCTATCATAATTATAAATCTACTTTTCTCATCGTAAATCTACTTTTCTCATCCAACCAACTTAATTATGACAGAGCACGGCAACCCAAATAAAATACTTGCATGATGGGGAATCTGTTTTGTTTTTGGTACAAACGTTTCAAAAGATTGTAAACTACTACCTCCATTCTTTAATATAAGTCGTTTTAGAGAAATATTTTTATTTTAAGTTATTTGATAATTTTAAATAATTATTAATTACTTAGTTTCTAATATTACCTTACCCTAAGTAATAAATATAACTTTGGTTCTCTCACTATTTTTTTACCAATAAATAATACTTTTTTTTTTCAATACAAGAGTAATATAGACAATTAATAGTATATTTAATGTTTTACAATCATTTCCTTAATACTTGTGCATAACTCTAAAACGACCTATATTAAAGAACGAATAGAGTATCATTCTAAAACACTAAATTTGACAATCCACAAACTTTTTCCCCTATTTACACGAGGTTCATTGCACAAAAACGATTACAACTATGTTTTGTGATTTACAAATAAGGGACATCTTCTTATATATCCATTGACTGTACAATCAATAGTTAAGATCAAATCTAATGAAGGGCTAGTTGATTCTTTTAAAATATTTTGAATACTAACAAACATACTTGACATATGCGTCAATCTTGAACACAGCTAGAAATGTACTCCTTCCGTCCCTATTTAAATGACCTTTTAAAATTTTTTATTTGTCTTTAATTAATTGATGTTTGTTCAAATCTAGGAGAATTAATGATAATTTTTCCAAAAATTACCCCTCATTACTCTACCTATTTTTTTGGTACTTTAAACTCTTGTGCTATGATAAATTAATGATTTAAAGGTATTATAGACAATTGAATACTATATTTAATGTTTTCCAATCATTATCTTAATTCTTGTGTCCATCTCTAAAACGTCATTTAAATAAGGATGGAAGAAGTACAAAAAATTCTAGGGAATACCGACTACTATAGCCAAACTTGCTTTATGGGTGTTTAGTAAGCAATGATATGGTGTAAACTTCTTGAAAATTGCACATTTTAACTATTCGTTCCGTTCTTAAAAGATTGTCGTTTAAAATGTTGGCACATGAATTAAGGAAATGTCATTTACCAAGTAAAATTTGTTTAAAATTTCATCACTACCCCTTTATAGAAAATTGAAAACTATTAATACAAGGGAGAGAATTTCTTGGGACAATGAGAGAAGGTAGGGGTAACTTAGGAAAGTAAATAATTTATTCTCTTCGAAAGTTGTAAACGACAAATTTTTTGGAATAAATTTTTTCTCCTAAAACGACAATCTTTTAGAAATGGAGGGATTATATCTTAACTCAACAATTTCTAACTACTCCCTCCGTCCCAAATTATCTGCTGTTCTAGAGTTCCACACAGATACCAATATGTGTGATAAAAATACTAAAATACCCTTATTGGTGAAAATATGAAAAATGTGTTTAAAAAAGAGTGCATGAAATAGTCTGTAGAGAGAGGAAGAGAGAGAAAGTATGAGTGTATTAAATAGACAAAAAGTCTGCAGAGAGAGAAAGTATGAGTGCATATATATGTGTGGAGAGAGGAAGAGAGAGAAAGTATGAGTGCATTAAATAGACAAATAGTCTGCAGAGAGAGAAAGTATGAGTGCATATATGTGTGTGGAGAGACTTAGAGAGGATGAGAGTAATGACTATCAACAATTAGGGTAAAGGGGCAAACTTGAAAAATAAAAGGAAAAAATGCATTGAAATCTTAAAAAAGCAGATATTATGGGACAAATTTTTTTTTTACTAAAATAGCAGATAATTTGAGACAGAGGGAGTATATCTTAATTACTATTAACATTTAAAAAAGTTATTTTCTACACATCAAGTTTTGAAAATATATTTAATACTACCAACTAAGCAATTTGAGGAACCTACATCTACTATACACTATAACTAGGCCTGATAAAATATAGTTACGGGTTGATTTTGATTTTTCATTTCGTTTTCGTTCTACATACTATATCCAACCACGATCAAAGTAACATAAGACAGTGAGAAAAAAAAAATTCTTTTTAGAAAGTAATCTAGATACATCAGTTGATGTGGCCCATTTCATTATTTTTTTTCCAATTACAAAATAATGGGCCTTTAAACTGTCTAATTAATTTCCACAATACCCTTGGCACACAAGTGAGTGAACTATGTAGATGTGCTTAGCTTTACGGAGGCTTTACTTCATTCATAGTTTATATTTGTTTGCAAGTACTATTTTTCATTGGGTTACAATACCATGGACTACTACAATCTTAGGACTAGTATTCTATATTTTATTTTATACTTGTAAAAAAATATTCATGTGTTTGTTTAGAAGAGGATTATGATGAGATAGGTAGGTAAGGGTATTTTTGTTCTAAACTTTAAATGCCAAGGACAATTATGTGAGGGACTGTTTAATACTTAGGTTGAGGTCGTATTAAATAGTACCTTATTTTAAATTATTATATTACCCTTGAATTAATAATCCTTACAAACAAACGATGAGTTCTCTCTCAAAATTAAGCAAACATTAGAATGTGTAAAAAGGATGTGAAGATATACCCATAATGATTCCTTGTGCTCCTCTGTAATATGAGCTTGTCAATGTTCTGAATCTTTCCTGTCCAGCTGCACCACAAAACATTCAGATTGAAGCTTTTAAATCCAATTTTCCCCCCAAGGAAACACAGATTTGAGGTCCAATAAGTTCCTCATTAATTTTTAAGAGGAACTAATAATGGTATTCATGATACACTGGACACGCAGCGCTGATTCGCTAATTAAGCAGAACTAAATCGGGTACGAAAAACGCTACCTACGATAAAATGTACAAAATATTTAGTTCTCATACTACGATTCGGAACGATAGTACCTGATACGCGGAACATATGACAAATAAAAATTCCCAAGTAATAACCATGTTTCTACCCATGTCTAATGTAGTATCCCAAAACGTAATTATAAAATGAACCAAAAGGAAAATAATGAATAACAAATGTGGCTTAGAACCATCAATAATTATAGTGAAGCCTTAAAGACATTGATTAGATTCAAGAACACAGTAAATAATTAGATGCATAAACTTTCTTAGAACCTGAGAATCACATCATTAGTTAATTACCTGTATCCCAAATTGCAAGCTTTAACCTTTTACCCCCAATATCAGCATATTTTACCTTGAAATCAACACCTACATGAAAACAAGAGGTCTAAAATTGTAAAGAAGAGAAAAACAACTACTACCTCCGTTCCTTAATATAAGTCGTTTTAGAGAACTATTTTTATTCCTTAATATAAGTCGTTTGAGAATTTCAAGTAAGCATTAATTGCTTAGTTTTTAATATTACCCCAAGTATTAAATGTAACTTTGGTTCTCTTACTATTTTTTGTCCAATAAATAACAATCCCTTCTTCCAATACAAGGGCGATATAGACAATTGATATTATAGTTAATGTTATACAATCATTTCCTTAATACTTGTGCACAATTCTAAAACAACTTATAATAAGGAACGGAGGGAGTACTATCAAGTAACACTTGGTAAACACAAACTAGCAATATCACTTTAAGTATCTGACAACAACACATTTAATATAAACAGAGTGAAAGTAGTATGCACACAAGCCAATCATGTTTGATGATAAAGCATATACTTTGTAACAATCTTATTCATTTATTAATAAAAAGTATTAATTTATTAAAGGCTTTTAAATTATCTACATGATGCTGTTTTATAATATGTGATAAACCCATAGTTTTAAGCAATGCTTTTAGAATAATGATGATGATCATTCTAATGAGATCTAAATTCTTAGAAAGCTTAAAACTAAAATAGTTCCCAATCATTGGATTACTAAATTGGGGATTAGTGAATCCGGATAGATTGGTACATACGTTGTCTTGCTTCGTTGGATGAGGATGATTGATCTCATGATCATTTGTGTGGAGACACTAAAGCAAGTATGTAGGTGCTTATTAGAGAATAAGTTCATTGAAGCGTGGCTCGCTAAGGAATACCTAATGGAGTTTTACTTGCTTTTGTCAATAGGAATTCTCTGTAGTGATAGTAGTACAAGTGATCCTTGGACTTGAGATCATCATAGTATCTTGTGTATGATGAGTTATACTTTGACTTATTCCTTAAGACCCTTAGGGTATATCAAAGGGTATGCTTGGGTATAATAAGTTATACATGGAGATAATGTATGATCAATAAAGAATCTACCACTTCTAATAAAAGAAGAGAAATGTCTATGTGATTCGATAAATGACAACCCAAAGAGTCCTTGACGGCGAGAATGAAATTAGAAAGGAGTTTCTAATTTGCATTATTTGAGTTGTGCATTTAAGAGTCGAAATACATATAATTAAATAAAATAAGACTTGTGGTAATTCCATGTCTTATATTTAATTGGGACATTGTATGGTGGAAGGATTGAATTATACGGTAACTATTTACTCTCAAAGGTTCTTTTATGATTAATGTTGAAATCTATATTATCCGGAAAGTCGTTGATCGCTAGGGAGGCTTATCCCTATTGTAGAATAAATATTATTTATTTAAATAAATTAATTATTTAATTTATTTATTTAAATAAGATTAGAATTGTTCTAATTGATTTATTCACAACCTAGGTTTAATATGGAGAACCTAAAGGGTCACACCATAAAAAGGAAGAATAATTATTTAAGAAGTTAATGGCATAATCATAATAATATGTTATGTATATTTAATTTAATCTATGGTGATAGAATAAATTAAATAGCTTAATATTTATTATTTAATATTTTAGAAATATTAAATATAAATTAATAAGAGGAGTCTTATTAATATTATTACAATTATTATTATTTTAATTTCTAAAAGAGTTTAGGAATTAATTTAATATAAGTACTCTCATTTATTCCTAATTGGATTAGGAAGGAAAATTAGTTAAAGGAGTTTAATTAATTATCCCTAATAAGATTAGGGAGCTTAATTAATTAAAAGAATTTAATTAATTAAAACCCAATTCCTTAATTGTTAAGGTGGGTTGCCCACATCTATAAATAAGAGGAGTCTTATTATGGGTGATGGGTGTTGTTGACTTTTACAACGACATAATTCCAATAGTTGGAGAGTACGCCCTTTTTCTATAGAGATAGGAAAAACTAGGGTTTGAGCCAATACCTCTTCTTCTTGAATTCCTATTCTTCCTTGGTGGATCACCTCTAGAGGCCAAACACATGGGTGGCTAACGTTGATCAAAGGAAGGAACCAAACCCGGTGGATTCAAGTTGAACGCGAAAAGGATTGGAGGTGAACTTGTACCTGAGGAAGCTCGATCTTCAAGGGTATGATTTTATTCTTTATCTTTTCGTTTAATTAATAATTGTGCATAAAGGGTGATCCGGGTATATGGTTTGTAAATATTTTAAACTCTGATTTATCTCGCTTCCGCTTAATTTTTGCAATTTGATTGCGTTCTTGAATATTACAAACCTAACAGTGGTATCAAAGTCAAACCTTTATGCGAATTATTAATTGTTTTAATTTGATATGTGTATTGATATGTGTTTAGAACAATTTAATTGGGCATAATTTTATTGTATAAAATTTAATTTACATTGCCGAAAAAAAAAAAATTCGGATTTCGTGAGTCACGCCCACATAACAAGCAATCAACCATTGGAATTATTAATCCTTGCTTGTCCAGTATAATTAACGTGGTACTCAAGATTTTCATGGTGGCCACGTGGGTTTTCAGTATAATTATTAATCCTTGATTTTCAGTATAATCTGCTAGCAGCACGGTTTTCAAGGCAATATCATGGAAATATAAAATGGCAGCAAAATGATTTGGTTATAATCATACTTCATGGAAATTTGTTAAACACGAAAATCAAGGAAGCCATATTACAAGCAATGCACGGAATCATTATAAGGAAGTCTGGGCATTTTATATATATATGATATATATGTACGGATATAATATATATATATATATATATATATATATATATTATATTATAAAACCGCACGGTTTTTTTTTTATATATATATATATATATTCGGTTATTTTATAATATATTATATATATATAATATATTATTCTTAATAATTTTATAATTAAAATAATAATATTTATTTTAATTTTAAAATAAAAAAGGTTTATTTTAATCTTAAAATAAAAGGGTTTATTTTAATTTTAAAATTAAATTTCATGCTAACTAATTAGAGTTGGAATTGGATTCCATGATAACTAATTGGAGTTGAAATTGGATTCCATAATTTCCTTAAATAAAGGAGTTTATTTAGATATGGAATAAGATTTCATATTATTCAAAATAAAGGAGTTTTTTTGTGAATAGGAAAGAGAATCCATGTTTCCTTAAATAAAGGAGTTTATTTAAATATGAAATAAGATTTCATATTATTCAAAATAAAGGAGTTTATTTGTGAATAGGAAAAGAATTCGTGTTTCCTTTAATAATTTTTTTTTATATATATGGAATTGGATTCCATAATTAATTAAAATAAAGGAGTTTATTTTGATTAAAATTTTGATTAAAATAAAATAGTTTATTTTATTCAAAATTTGATAAATTAAAATAAAATAGTTTTATTTTGATTTAAATTTGGATTAAAATAAAGGAGTTTATTTTGATTCAAAATTAGATTTTATACCAACTAAATGTTGCCCATTAAATGATATCAATATATATATTAAATGTTTATTATTCATAAGATGAATGTTATTTATTGATGCATATGATGATGTGTATGATAATAAATGGGATTGATTATGGACTATTGACCAATGTGATTGGATTTTATTTTAGTTGGATGCATGAATGTATGGGTTTAATTAAATGGGTTCACAGTGCGTATCTCGTCTTCTCTAATTTTTCTTAATGTAAATTCTATTCTCCTCCTATGTACTTCCCCTTGACTGCTGATCAAGGTTTCTATTTATTTTAAAATAGTTATGTAATAGGAATAGTTAGAATTAAATTTTGAAGAATTAGAGATCAAGGAGCAAGGAGCGCTTGAAGACCCGTTTGTAATGGAGCCCGGGTTTAAATGTAATAGTTATATTTAAATATTATTTCTTGCACCTCAGGGTTTGACCTTTTTGGCTCACTTGGTGGCTCTAGTGAACCAAACTAGAATAAAAGTCCATAATCAATCCGGGTAGAATATAGTATTCTATATGTGCATGCTTATACTATATATATTATATATTATGCAAACATGCTTCGCATGTTAATTAATATGACGCGTATTTTATATATATATATGTATACGCTAAACAAGATGAGACAAATTAATAACAAACCCCTCAATTTTTATATTAAGTCCTAAGCGTTCAAAGATATTTGGAATATCGAGCGTCGCTTTCTAGCATGATAAAATTAATAGAGTATTAAATATTTAATATGAGTTTGTTGTGTCACCACAAGGCAAGTATTAAGTATTTAAGATGTTAATTTATCACATTTGATGCTTATAAAGAAAATTGAACAATATTGTTTTGTTGTGTCACCACAAGGATGATATTTTTTTTTTTGAATATATGGAGTGCTAGGTCGGACTTAACTTGGATAATTTTGATTCGGATGTGCCACCACTTGATCAAAATAATCTAAGAGGCAAAAGAAAAGGAGTTGCATAGTTGATGTAATTGACAAAAGTTGTCTACCTATTTATTTATATATAGTTTGTTGTGTCACCACAAGGCTATATACATTTGAAATGGGATCCTTATTCTCACTAGCAAATCTTTAATTAGATTTTTGCGAACTATATAAGTGAGGGTAATATAGTTTGAAGAAAATAGTGGGAGATACCAATTTAAAACAAGACCTAAATTATTTTGGTAATTAATAAAAGAATGTATGTTAAAATGTTGTTAATTACAAATTCATTTACAGAATTTTACAATGTCTAAAATTACTATCACTGCGAAGCATATTAGATGCTATTTAACCTTAGGAATCGAATTAAGCGGATTGGTTAAGGAATTTGAGAATAGTTCTCATAGATGAAAAACAATCTTATGTTCTTATGTCGCCTATCCCCTCGCAATGGTTGCGCATAATGCCTCGAGGAAGAGATTGCTACTTTTAGAAAGTGGCAAGATGATGCACTGATTGGCTCAATGCATCATGCTCGCATCCATGAGTAACGAGCTTTCAGCGTCAAGATGAAACTATGGATGCTTCTACTATATTCCCGCACATCAAGTAGTTGATGGTGAGGAAAGTAGGACTGATAGATATCAGATATCTAAGGAGCTCTTCCGATCTAGAATGGCCAATGGCACTATAGTAGGTCCTTAACATTATCAATTTGATTGATCAATTAGGACAACGAGTTTTGTCATGGATGGAGAGTTGAGCCAAGATTTGATCTTGCACTCATTCAGGACTCCTTTCACATTGTTGTGAATTTTTCATATGAACAAGCTAGATATCGCCTCATTTGATTTGCTTAACATATTGAAAAATGTTGAGAGTCACTTTCCAACCAAGAAAAACCAAGTCTTACTGGTAGGGGCCAAAGGATCTTCTGAAAAGAAGAACGATTCAAAGAAGGTAAATGAAAAGGCAAAAACAAAGGATAATAAGAACAATACTGATACGGATAGCAAAGGAGTTTGCTTCCACTACAATAAGCCTAGACACTTGAAAGAAACTGCGAGAAGCATCTTGCAGAGGCTAACCAAAGAAGCTTAGTGAAGTTTGATTTAATACGCTTTTTTGTTCATGATTGAAATAAATTTTTCTTTAAGTCAAGGTTCTACTTGGGTATTGGATACCGACTTTGGTTATCATAAATATAGATTTATGAAGGGACCAAGCAGAAGTAGAAAGCTAAACAAATATAAGTAATCCTATGTAAGGAAATGTAAAGGTTGCCATATTAGCCATAGAAACTTATAGTTTAGCAATGCCTCTGACGCAAATCAATTAAGTCAATAAGTTGTTATTGTATTCCAGTTCTTGTTAAAAAAAATTATTATTTCCATTTCATTGTTGGACAATGAAATTTTTGGTATTATAATTAAGAACAATTGTTGTTCTATTTATAATAATAATGTTTTGTATAGAACTGGAATATTACTTAATAAATTTTGTATACTTGACTTACATAAAAATTATTTTATAAATTGAACAAACTAGTATAAGAAAAGGAGATGATCATTCAAAGAGTTGAATGTATGTATTTGTTGAAATACAAGTGTGAATTATTTGAAAGGTTCAAAGAATTCAGAAATGAAACAAATTGGCAAAGTATTAAGATTCTTTGATTAGATCAAGGAATAAATACTTGTACAATAAGTTTCTAGATCATCTCAAATGGTTTTCTCATAATGGACACATCCTGATACGCAATAATTGATTGATGTATCTGAATGAAAAGTCGTACCTTGTTGGACATGGTGCGGTCCATAATGATTTTACCGACATTCCAATATCCTTCTAGGATAATGTCCTAGAAATGGCTGCATATCTACGAAAAGGTAACCTCAAAATCCAGCCCCAAGACTCCATAAAAGTTATGGACAGGGAGGATTCCTAATCTTAAGTAAGTATGTTAAGATAAGGGACCATCCAACTTATATGAAAAAGATTTCAAAGGATAAGCTTGTGACAAGATTTGACAAGTCTGATTTGTGGGACATCCTAAAATAAGTTTAGGGTATACGTTCTATAATCCTACATAGCAAAAAGGTGTTTATTATGAAACACGCTACCTTCTAAGATAAAGGTGTTTATCATTAAAAGGGCTAGTGGGAGGATTATAGATCTTGAAGAGTTCAAGATCCACAAAACAATATAAGTCGAATAAGAGGAACACGTAGATAGATTCTATTGTACCTACAATAGAATCATAAATGCGGAATAGTCAAGAAGATACCTAGGAGGTATGGATTCATCATGGATGATGATGATGAGGTACACATCATAGAAGATGATGATCCGAGTTACATACGATGAGGTAAGAGTTCTAGTGTGTACAAAAGGGGTCGATTGGGAGCGTCGTGAAATTTCTAGTAGAATATGTTGATATACTACGAATGAGGAATTACATACCAATGCTACAATCAGTAAAGATAAAGTTGTCTAAACAATCCTCCATGAATGATTTGGAAGAGTATCTTAATTGGGGATATAAATCTATATAGATAGATTTAAGAGGATGCTCGACTTAACCCAAGGAACGTATATTCATTTGATGCTAAAGTCGTTTAGCATGGAAAACTCAAGAGATGTCTCATGTCGATGAGCTATGGAGTGTATCTCTTAATAGTCCCCAAAGACTCGAAAAGAGAGATCGCATGAGTAATTATCATGTATGCAATGAAATATACGAGAGACGATGTTGATCGGTCATATTAGGAGAAGTTCACCATGAGTTAGTGAAAACATCTTAAAGTTCTTAACCGGCACTAAGGATGTGATCATATTCATGGTGGTTCTAAATTAAAACTAGAGGGCTTAATGACTCAAGTTTTTCGAGATGCACCAAGATGATGTGAAAATCCACTTTAAGGTAAAGCGTTATCTTGACGGTGGTGCGATGAATTGGAAAGGTTCCAAACAATCAAAGAGTTCTTTGGTTTAGTGATAAAGACAAAGTATATAGCTATAAATGAAGTCGCAAGTTGATTGTTTGGATTAAAAGTTCATTCTGAGAACTAGGAATAGTTCCCAAGTCTCATCTTGGATCTAAACATGTGTTGTGGCACTTTCATTTGATTATTAGAATCATTGAAAGATGGGAAATTACTATAGAGATAGTGGACTCTCATGAACAACATTACATATCCATTAACTAAAGCTTATCCAAATGACAGGATAATCGTCACTTAGAGAAGAAGAGTATAAGATACAATGACGATTGGCTTTAGTGCAAGTGGGAGATTGAAAGTAGTATGCACACAAGCCAATCATGTTTGATGATAAAGCATATACTTTGTAACAATCTTATTCATTTATTAATAAAAAGTATTAATTTATTAAAGGCTTTTAAATTATCTACATGATCTTTGTTTTATAATATGTGATAAACCCATAGTTTTAAGCAATGCTTTTAGAATAATGATGATGATCATTCTAATGAGATCTAAATTCTTAGAAAGCTTAAAACTAAAATAGTTCCCAATCATTGGATTACTAAATTGGGGATTAGTGAATCCGGATAGATTGGTACATCGTTCTTGCTTTCATTGGATGAGGATGATTGATCTCATGATCATTTGTGTGGAGACACTAAAGCAAGTATGTAGGTGCTTATTAGAGAATAAGTTCCTTTGAGCATTGGCTCGCTAAGGAATACCTAATGGAGTTTTACTTGCTGTCAATAGGAATTCTGTAGTGATAGTAGTACAAGTGATCCTTGGACTTGAGATCATCATAGTATCTTGTGTATGATGAGTTATACTTTGACTTATTCCTTAAGACCCTTAGGGTATATCAAAGGGTATGCTTGGGTATAATAAGTTGCATACATGGAGATAATGTATGATCAATAAAGAATCTACCACTTCTTAATAAAGAAGAGAAATGTCCTATGTGATTCGATAAATGACAACCCAGTAGTCCTTGGCGGCGAGAATGAAATTAGAAAGGAGTTTCTAATTTGCATTATTTGGAGTTGTGCATTTAAGAGTCGAAATACATATAATTAAATAAAATAAGACTTGTGAAGAATTCCGTGTCTTATATTTAATTGGGACATTGTATGGTGGAAGGATTGAATTGTACAGTAACTATTTACTCAAAGGTTCTTTTATGATTAATGTTAAAATCTATATTATCCGGAAAGTCGTTGATCATTAGGGGAGGCTTATCCCTATTGTAGAATAAATATTATTTATTTAAATAAATTAATTATTTAATTTATTTATTTAAATAAGATTAGAATTGTTCTAATTGATTTATTCACAATAGGTTTAATATGGAGAACCTAAAGGGTCACACCATAAAAGGAAGAATAATTATTTAAGAAGTTAATGGCATAATCGTAATAATAATATGTTATGTATATTTAATTTAATCTATGGTGATAGAATAAATTAAATAGCTTAATATTTATTATTTAATATTTTAGAAATATTAAATATAAATTAATAAGAGGAGTCTTATTAATATTATTACAATTATTATTATTTTAATTTCTAAAAGAGTTTAGGAATTAATTTAATATAATTACTCTCATTTATTCCTAATTGGATTAGGAAGGAAAATTAGTTAAAGGAGTTTAATTAATTATCCCTAATAAGATTAGGGAGCTTAATTAATTAAAAGAATTTAATTAATTAAAACTCAATTCCTTAATTGTTAAGGTGGGTTGCCCACATCTATAAATAAGAGGAGTCTTATTATGGGTGGTGATGGGTGTTGTTGACTTTTTCAACAACGACATAATTCCAATTTGTTGGAGAGTACCTTTTTAGAGATAGAAAACTAGGGTTTGAGCCAATACACCATCTTCTTGAATTCTTTATTCTTCCTGGTGGATCACCTCTAGAGGCCAAACATATGGGTGGCTAACGTTGATCAAAGGAAGGAACAAAACCCGGTGGAACCAAGCGAAAGGATTGGAGGTGAACTTGTACCGAGGAATTCAAGGGTTGATTTTATTCTTTATCTTTTCGTTTAATTAATAATTGCGATAAAGGGTGATGGTATAGGTGTAAATTTTTAAACTCGAGGAAGCTTCGACTTTTTTCAATTTGGGTATGATAACAAATTTATCGATCTTCAAGGGTTATATTTTCGTTTAATTAATAATTGTGCATAAAGGGTGATCCGGGTATATGGTTTGTAAATATTTTAAACTCTGATTTATCTCGCTTCCGCTTAATTTTTGCAATTTGATTGCGTTCTTGAATATTACAAACTTAACACAGAGAACATTCATAATATTTCAAATATAATGTACATTAAAAATTATAACACCAAAAAATGCAGTCAATGGAAGTTGACTATCCAACTTAAGGAGAAATAAAGTTTTAGTTCTCAAATGGATAACAGTGCTTACTTAATTTGTATGGAGGAAGAAATGAAATATTTGGTTGCTGAGAAATTTCGAGAAAAGTAGTAAGCACAAAAAATAAATTCCCAATCATCTATATTATCACCTATTTCAGAAAGGCACTACATTTTTGTGTAAACTGTAAAGCATTGATCAAAGTTTAATACTTGGCTGTATGGGAAATCATCTTTCCAAATGTGCATAATCAAGAAAACAATCACCCATATAACAAGAAATGAGCACCTACAACTACACACATAAATATGGGGACTAATCCATAGCCACAATTGACTATCTAATCAACCCAATTGCAGTCGTTCATTGCAAGATCAGACGTTCTATATGGTCAACTCATGTAAATGTCCGAAATATTATATGGAGCGATGCAAGACAGATTTAAGATGAAGGATTAATGAAAAATTATGAAAAAATAAATTAAGATTTAAACTCTACATCTAAATCACTAGGATCTCTCAAGTCTATCAACTCTAAGAATTAACATTAAGATGGATAAAATACCTCTACCGTAGTAATGATAATAATCAACTTCAATATCAATAGTTTATAATCTACATGACTTGCGGGGATTACATCACTATTGAAAGTAATTCAAAATATTAATATGTTGGGGAATAATAAAGTACTAAACCACTCAGATACCCTTATTAATAATTCACAATCACTAATTAATATCCTAAATCTCCACTAATAAATAAATTATATCAATTACTTTCACATCAAACATAATAAACACTCCATATAATAAATATAAAAATTTTTTCTTTGTTGTTGACTTAGAGTCCCCATCATAGAGGATGAGAAGAAATATGATTGAACGATTTCTTCAAATTTGAATAGATATTTTTGTCACATCCCACATATTATATGTGGACCAAGGAAGCAAGGATTTGTTTGTTAAATATTTATTATTTTTCTCTTGTAGTATCTATTTGTTGAATGTTTTATCATATATTTATATAAATAAATATATACATAATAATAAAATATCAAACGACTCCACCACACCCGACTTTCCATTTTTAAGATTTGACAACTCTTTGTAAACTCATATGACGCACCCACCATTGAATAGTAACTTAAACTAATATACATCAGACATATATGTCAAACGTGGACAAAAATCACTTTTTATCTATGGATGATTGGGTAATAAGACGAGATTTGCGAAATAAGAACTATGTCTATGGATCAGTGTATATTCAAGTAAACATGAACTGGGTCTTCAATGCCATTTGCTTACCTATACATATACATATATAGTGACGGTTGAATATATATATATATATATATATATATATATACACACACACAAGTAATCATTCCTAACAAATACACTGTTTTACGTCTGCTAATAATAGTAACGGACGACGGTATTATTTTTGGTCCTGTTATTTGCTATTAATAATAGTAGATGTGAATTAATCTTAACTTTGGTTATATATTTGTTAGGAACATGTGACTCATTATAAAGAAGTCACTGGAAAAGGGCTAGTCTTGGAGCGTGAGTGAGAATGAGCGGAAGCGAGCGACGAGCCTTAGCCTTCGTGGTTGCACCAAGGTCTCGAGGCGGTCTTGGGGGGGTGAAGCCTCTGCCAGATGGTATCTTGCCTTTGTTAGCTTGAAGAGACCGCATTTGGAGCTAGCAGAAGGTAGCGGCGCTTGTTGCCTCGGCAGGAGGCGTCTGGACTAGTAAGCTTGTGGTATGCTTCTGGAAGTCCTTGGGCGAAGGTACTGCGGAAGCCCTTGGAGCAATAAGGGTAGTGGATATAACTCTATTTTGCTAGTTGTTAATTGGATTGGATATTATGAGTAATTGACGATAATATGAAGTAGGGTTGGAATATGATTAGTAGGTATATATACTATCTATTGTAAAGCTTTATGTAACCAAGGAATGATCGATAAACAATAAGTCGTCGCCTGTGGAGTACCCAAATTGGGGAACCACGTAAATCTCTTGTGTTCTTCTTAATTCTCTATCGTTTGTGTGCGTGTGTGATCCTATAATTCTAACAATATTAAACTATAGAAATTATGTATGTTTATTTTTGATTCATAACAAATATATATATATATATATATATATATATATATATATAATGGAAAAGGGTGGGAATATTAAATTATACCAATAGTGGCGGAGAGATCTTCAAAAGTGTCGGTAGTGAAAGAGAGAAGGAGACTGCTCTTGCCAACGCCAGAGTCGCCGATCATTAACAGCTTGAACAGGTAATCATACTTTGAACTTGGCAATGAATTTAATGATTTCATCTCTCTCTGTTTGTCTCACTATATATACGTGTATGTACCTGAATCTCTGTTTTTTAAATTATTGATTGCCAGAAAAAACCAATCGGAATTCCCAGCAATGTACGTATTAACCTAATTAATCAAATCTAAATCACAGTGTCAAACAAATTAGCCCACATCAATATGTTATCAAAATCTGTGTGTTCATGTTTAGTGGATGACAGAGAGGATTAAGAAAGAGAAGGACCTGGTGGACAGGGGAGAAAGAAACTGTACAGGAATCTCGGATCAAAACAGTGAGTGGGTTCGCGGTGTCAGTTAGATAGAGAGAAAAAAAATAAGGAAAAAAATAATCAGCTGTGACTAAATTTAAAACGACTTGTAAGATAAAATTTAAAATAGCTTACAAGTCATTTTAAATTTTGACTTATAAATAAAATAGTTTGGTACCATTTTAACTTATAAGTAAGCAATTAAGTTAAAACAAGTCTTTGAAGGTGAGTGACTAAAATGACTTATAAGTTAAACTAAATTGTAAACATTTAGTAAAATAAGGGCAAACAAAGTTTTTATATTTTGTCAAACCTACGTATTTTAAAATTACTTATAAGTTAGTTTGTAAGAAGCAATTCAAAAAACTTACAAGTCAATTTACAAGTTCAAAAATAAGTTGCATACAAACACTTAAATAGTAAAAAACGGCTTATAAGTACCCCAGAACATGCCCTAAAGGAGGTCTATTTTAGGAAAATGATGATTTATATATGTAGACTAAATTTTTTTCAAAATTTAATTGCAACTGATATAAAATTGTAACCGCTAAAACTGAACAATAATGCCTAGACTCATCTTTAAACCTTCCCATTTTGTGTATCTATAATTCTATGCACGACAATTAATATTGACATGAATTAATTGTCATAGGTAACAAAATTCTTATTTTTATCGCGACACAAAAATCAATACCATAAAAAGAAATAGGCATTTTGTGGCTTTATGTAACGTCACTTCAAATAAAAAATGACTTTGATTTTTACGTAACTATTCTTCCGTTCCTAAAAAGATTATCGAAGTATAATTTTCACATAAATTAAGATGATAAAAAAATTAGGAGATAACTTATATTTTTTTTCTCAATCTACCCTTATCATCGAGTAATGTGATAGGTTGATATTTGTATCCATTAATATATTTAATTGGGTTTTTGGTAGAGACAAAATTAGTGATGTGAGTGGTTGATTATTAAGGTAAGTAAAATAGGATAGTAAGTCAAGGGTAATTTTGTCCAAGTAAAATACACGTTTCTCACTTTACTCGACATCGTTTACAAATGCATCACTGAAGTGAATTTTTTTACGGTCAACTCATTGAACTATACGTTATTTACAAAAAATAATTTTGTCGTCTATGTCTGTTAACCATTTAACAGAAAAATGACGTGGCAATACATGGCAATACTGGCAATCGATTAAATATATTACATGGATTAAATCCCTAAATCCCTCAACCGACTAAATCCCCAAAATCACTCCAACATCATTTGTCCTTCAGCATCAGGTAAACCGACGATGAAGAGAAATTGAAGAGAGGAATCAAAACACTTTCTATCCCCAAAATCATTCTCAAATCGATTCCAACTCCCGTTTCCTCCACATAGAGCGACGAAGAAAAGAAGGCAATTAAGAGAGGAACTAACTTGAACTATAGCGAAAATAGCTTCACAAATCGCGTCGAAGATTGGGAGATGCCCAGAACTCCAGTGACATGCCGATGTGAGATTGTCGCACCGATGTGAGGGTAGCTTGGAAAGAGGGAACTGCTGATCTGGGAAGAAGGTTCATTGGTTGTTCTCATTTCAAGGTATGTGACCTAATTTTTTCTAGCTGGGCTCTAGTGACCTAATGTTTGTTGTAATATTTAACAATACCAAAAGTTGATCCGGCGTTGTTAAGTATTTGAGTATTATGTTTGAGGAGTTATTTGAAGATTTTAAAAGCTGACGATTTCAAAGAGAGGATGGCTATCTTACTGCATTTTCACACTTAGACCACCAACATATGACTAGAAGTTGCAATTTTTGTAAATTGTAAACATTTAAAGCTATCCACTTATTGTATATACTATGGGAGTCTAAGATTCAACAACTTCAAATTTTTCTACAAAAAAGTATTGATACATAGAGTGAAATGGAAGATTGTTATGTTTTGACTGACCTAAATACCCAATTTCATGCTTGGTAAAATCATATATTTGTTGTATGTTGTAAAAGCATATCTGTTATGGGTTTGATGGATGGATTTGTGTGCAATTGATTGCAGGATAACATGTTGTGTTATAGGTTCTTTAAATGGTGTGATCCTCCATTTACAGAGAGATCAAAGGGAAGTGATATTGCAGCTAAAGGGAAAGATAAAAAAGAAGCAATGAAAAAAATTCAGAGTTTGATGGAAGTAATAAAGAAGATGGAAAATGGGAACACATTGATGAGAAAAGGTGATATAAACAATGAAGAAATAAATGAAGAAGAAGATGTTTTGGCGCTGCAAAGACAAGGGCAACAATTGAGGAAGAAAATTGACAAGCAAAGTTCGATGGAGAAGAAATTATGGATTGGTATAGTAGTTTCTTCGATTTTGTTTTTCATTCTATTGCAACCAAATGTGTAGATTTTTATATTTGAATGTAATAAAGGATTAAAGTATGTATTGAAGGTTATTTTGCCAAGTATGTATTGAATGCTTAATGTTGATTTTGATGGTTGGCAAGTATGTATTAAATATTGATTTGGCTTAAAATGTGAATGCATGTTTAATATTGAATTGAATGCTTATTTGGCAAAACTGAAGCAGAGCACTGAATTGATGTTTGGTTTATTATGACTTCATGTTTAATGTGGCTGTAAGACCCCAACTTTCATAAATAAAGATTATTTTTCTTTAAATATCATTTTGAATATTATGGTGTGGATTTGATATAATGTTATAGTTGTGGGTAATATTTATAAATTTTGCAAAGTAAGCAAGTTGTTATAAAATATTCGTTTGGTCGGGGAATATTCTTTTTGTCGGAGAATATTCGTACGATGTCACAATCATTGGTGGACCCCACAACAAAATTATTGTCGGAGTTAGAAAACGACAGAAATATCTTTTTATAAAAATAACGGCGAAAGTTTTACCGTTAACTGTAGAAATACCCAGCGGTAAAAGTACAGTAATACGCGTGATTGCATAGTAGCACGCAGTATTGATTATTGATGCTTACGTAAGAAGCCACTCAGTTATACTCAATTATTGCTACAATAATTGCTGCATAATATCTCATATTATTGATTCAATTATTATCACAGTATCATCTACATAATATTTTATATTATTAAATTAATAATTGAGACGACAAAGTTATTCATATTATTATTTGCAATATTGACGATGTCTAGAAAGTTCTGTCGAGGAGAGGTTTGGTCACCTAATTGCGCGCCAATAGGGAGAAATCCTTATCAGAAAGCCCCCTCTTTCCTGGGAATGATCTGGTTATTAAATATTGTGAGTTATAATATTAATGATGAATAATTGTTGAAAGATTAAATATGTGTTGATTGAAGGTAAAATAATTTGTGGTAATATTTATTCAATCTTTGATATAAATAAGAAGTCTGTTATGAGACATTTGTGGTAAGTTTGGTTTATTCTACGGGGGCCCATATGTCGTCATTTAAGAGTCACTTTCGCTAATAGTAATTGCCTTTACCAGACGTCAAACCACTTGCCGTTTTATATTACAAGCATCGAACTAGTTGTCGTTTCACATTACAGGCGTCGAACCAATTGTTGTTTCACATTATAGGCGTCAAACCAATTGTCGTTTCACATTACAGGCATCGAACCAATTGTCGTTTCACATTATAGGCGTCAAACCACTTGTTGTTTCACATTACAGACGTCAAACCAATTTTCTTTTCACATCACCAGTCATCAAGCCACTTGCCTTTTTCACATTGCAAGGGCTAAGCTAGAAATCTTCTATAAATAGAAGCTTATTTCTTCTTTCATTCTCACCAATTCACTACGACTCACAAGAGAATTCTATAGAGAGAGAATCAGAGAGAAAGAAGAAGAGTATTACATTACTTACACCATTTCAAAGATATCAATCTCCTACTAAGGTAAGGGGTATTATTTCTTTCGTATTCATATAGGGATATTATTTTTGTTCAATATTCGTATGAAATAATATTTTCTTCCATACTCTGTAGTATGTAAGTAATATTATTTCGTTTCAGATTCTGAATTCTACACTTATGTTGACAAATATTGCTTAGGCTCCTTGAAATTAGTAGAATATCCTTGAAATTTGCGCTTCATCTAGTATCGTTTCACAAGGATATTTTTTTGATATTCTTGTTAAAGTTTAATCTTTTCATGCCGAAGTACTATTCACGGGGTACTATTCACGGGGTACTATTCATGACAAAAATTAATTTCTTTTCTGTCCAAATTATTTTTGATACAATATTATTCTTGAATTTTACTCCACTAAGCAGAATAATGTTGCCAATTTGGACATTATTGAATTCTGGATAAATTGAATTATAAATCTTTAAAATTTATCATTGCTATCATTTAATTGAATTCTTATATCATTGTCATCATCCTCATGATTATATTATGATGAAAGTCATCTTTGGCCGTAGTGCATAGATGGACTGTTGATTGGTATGATTATGACTAGGGATCATTCGGTATAATCATGACTCGAAATATTACAAATGATGTGGTAAAAGTCCTCATTAGCCGGTAGTGCATTGATGGACATTTGTTGGTATGATCATGACTATTAGTGATAAAAATGAATATCCTTGGCCCGTAGTGCATGGATAATTCAGTGATGTGGATTATTTATTTAGCTGAGTCCCAACAATAAAATTGATGATAAACTTTTAAATCATAGAAGATAGTAGAAATCATGCTCTACTTGACTCTTCTAATGGAGTGCTTGTTCCGCTGCAGTTAAACTTGGTGTTTATTGTATTTTATCAGTTTAACACTGTTGAAGGCTAATGTTAATTTTCTGCATTATCTTAGTTATAATATTTTTTACTGGACTAGTTGAGCTCACCCTTTTTCTTTCATTGTTCTCTTCAGGAAATGAGAATATAGCTGGGATGAGTCGGGAAATAGAGTGACGGTCCAGATAGGTGGATATAGTAGTCCTCACTATTATGTGAAATAGTGTGATAATAATTGTAATGAGGACTTTATTTGAGTTTTGATAATCTCTACGAGACATTATCTGTGTTGAAACTCTCAGCTACGTTTTGTCATACTGTATTCGTACCGTATAAAAGAAGTTTGTATTTAAATTATGTACCATGTATTTGGCGACTCAAGATGGGTGATGTATACCTATTTTGAGGGCGTCACATGGCACCAAGAAATGAATGTAGCAAACTTATAATGAATATGAGACCAACCTATGCTGCTAACAAACAAGTTATTAAGACAACTAGAAAAATACAAAAGTAAAGCATGAACCATAAACACCCCTGATTATAGAGCAGTTCAAATTACAGAGCATTTACATAACCAAAATGCTTTAACAAAAATAACATATGTTCATAAGTACCTTGTCATGAACCATAACAACTCATTACAGATCATTACATATTCCAAGCATTCAATCTCTGTAAGAATACATAGTAACCAACACACAACTAATATGCATTCACCAAAATCACAGAACCAAAATGTATTATGTGACGCCCCCAAAATAGGTATACACCACCCATTTTGAGTCGCCAAATACATGGTACAGAAAACAACTACAACTTCATTATTATAATTGTCGTGCAAAATACGACAACACATATACTATGACTTTAAATATAAATATTATCTTCTAGACATTATTCAAACTAAAATAAGTCCTCATTACAATTATTGGAACACTATTTTATAAAATAGTGAGGACTGCTAAAACAACTGACTGGAAACATCACTCTACACCTCAACTAGTTCCCCCTATATTCTCGCCTCCTGAGAAGAAAAATGGAACAAAAAGGAAAAGGGTGAGCTCAACTAGCCCAGTAAAGAATATTATAACTAAGATAATATACAATAATGTTATCGTTAGCCTTCAATAAATCAGATAAAATATAATGGACAACCAATTTTAGATCAATATTCGCAGTGGAAATAACAATTCATTAGAAGAGTTAAGTAGAGAAGAAAATCTACTATCATCTATGAATTTAAAAGTCCATCATCAATATTTTATCCTTCTAACATCAATGAATATACATCTTGAATCATATATTCATCTTTGCACTACGGGCCAAAAATATTTATTTGTATCACCAGTTTGTCATGTTCATCTCAACATCTGTTCATCTTTGCATTACGGGCCAAAGATATTCATCAGGTATTCATCTTTGCACTACATGTTAGGTTTGTAATATTCATGAACGCAATCAAATTGCAAAAATAAGCGGAAACGTGTAAAAATCAGAGTTTTAAAATTTTACAAACCATATACCCGGATCACCGTTTATGCACAATTATTAATTAAACGAAAAGATAAAGAATAAAATCATACCCTTGAAGATCGAGCTTCCTCAGGTACAAGTTCACCTCCAAATTCTTTCGCGTTCAACTTGAATTCACCGGGTTAGGTTCCTTCCTTTGATCAACGTTAGCCACCCAAGTGTTTGGCCTCTAGAGGTGATCCACCAAGGAAGAAGAAGGATTCAAGAAGATGGGTGGTTGGCTAAACCCTAGTTTTTCTATCTCTATAGAAAAGGAGCGTACTCTCCAACCATTGGAATTACGTATATCTGATATCTGATATAAGACTCCTCTTATAAAGATATCAAGTAACCCTATTAAAATAAGGTATTTTTAATTAAACTCTTTTAATTAAATGGGCTCCCTAATCTTATTAGGGATAATTAATTAAACTCCTTTAATTAATTTTCCCTCCTAATCCTATGAGAGTACTTATATTAAATTAATTCCTAAACTCTTTTAGAAATTAAAATAATAATAATAATTGTAATAATATTAATAAGACTCCTCTTATTAATTTATATTTAATATTTCTAAAATATTAAATAATAAATATTAAGCTATTTAATTTATTCTATCACCATAAATTAAATTAAATATATATAACATATTATTACGATTATGCCATTAACTTCTTAAATAATTATTCTTCCTTTTATGGTGTGACCCTTTAGGTTCTCCATATTAAACCGGTTGTGAATAAATCAATTAGAACAATTCTAATCTTATTTAAATAAATAAATTAAACAATTAATTTATTTAAATAAATAATATTTATTCTACAATAGGGATAAGCCTCCCTAGCGATCAACGACTTTCCAGATAATATAGATTTCAACATTAATCATAAAAGAACCTTTGAGTAAATAGTTATCAAGTACAATTCAATCCTTCCACCATACAATGTCCCAATTAAATATAAGACATGGAATTCTTTGTCAAGTCTTATTTTATTTAATTATATGTATTTCGATCCTTAAATGCACAACACCATATAATGCAAATTAGAAACTCCTTTCTAATTTCATTACGCTTTTCGCCAAGGACTACTAGGGTTGTCATTTATCGAATCACATATGACATTTCTCTTTTTAATAAGTGGTAGATTCTTTATTGATCATACATTATCTCCATATACAACTTATTATACCTAAGCATACCCTTTGATATACCCTAAGGGTCTTAAGGAATAAGTCAAAGTATAACTCATCATACACAAGATACTATGATGATCTCAAGTCTAAGGATTACTTGTACTACTATCACTACAGAATTCCTATTGATGAGCAAGTAAAACTCCATTAGGTATTCCTTAGCGAGCCAACGTTCAAATTGAACTTATTCTCTAATAAGCACCTACATACTTGCTTTAGTGTCTCCACACAAATGATCATGAGATCAATCATCCTCATTCAATGAGCAAGCAACGTATGTACCAATCTATCAGGATTCACTAATCCCCAATTTAGTAATCCAATGATTGGGAACTATTTTAGTTTTAAGCTTTCTAAGAATTTAGATCTCATTAGAATGATCATCATCATTATTCTAAAAGCATTGCTTAAAACTATGGGTTTATCACATATTATAAAAGCGACATCATGTAGATAATTAAAAGCCTTTAATAAATTAATACTTTTTATTAATAAATGAATAAGATTGTTTATATAATAAATGAATAAGATTGCTTTGTGCATACTACTTTCACTACAAGCCAAAGATATTCATCAAGTATTACCATTTAAGACTAAGGATGATGAAAAATATCTTAAAGAAACGAATCCAGTGAGATAAAAGAACAAAAATTAGGGATTCGTACTTTAGATAATTCAAGTTCAAAAATGCTTCGTAATAAACCATAGTGGAGTAAAATTCAAGAATGAAGATCAAAACATAGATACAATCAAAGATAGTAACCATAATAGACATCTTGGATAAAGATGAGAAAATTTCATTTTTCGGCGAATAATGTCGTGTACCTGAATAGTGCCGTATACATGAATAGTAACCCCGACACAAAAAGATAGAAATTCCACAAGAAAATCATACTTCGTGAATAGTACTCGTGAATTGTACTGTGACACCCCCAAATCCCGGTACTTCATTACCTCAAGATTTGGTGTTCACGTAATCAAAACATTCATATCTAGCTACCCAATTATAATAAATTGAATAATAAAAACCTTGCCATATAGGATTGCTTTAATAAAAACATTATCTCCCAGGTTCTCTAACCTTTAATACAATCATTCAAGTGCAGAAATTAAATCATTACATCACATCATTATTAAAAGTCTATCATCAACGATAAAACAAAATTACAAATCTTCATCACTTGTAAATTTTTCCCTTTCTTTTGCTAGTTGTAGGTTTATCTACCTTCTCATTCATAGCTGCAATAAATGTATAAATATGCAAGAGTGAGCAAACAAAGCTCACTTGAGATAAAAATAAATATCTTTACAACATTTGCCAAATAATAGGCTCAATAGAACTGAATAATATGTTCTATTAACATTTCAATACTTGCCAACTCATAGGCTCAATAGAACTGAATGATATGTTCTATTAACATTCTTACATATACTACTGAGGGTCAAATGATCATGAACCATGTCCACAGTTATAAGTAATCTTTCAACTTTAACTTTAACAGCCATATGACTATAAGGACTCCACGTACTTAGGGGGATCAATCATTTGTACAATGTATTGTGCACAACCATTTCAACGCTAAGCGTAAACCCCTAAACATAGGGTTCATCTCAATATTTAGAGTACAAGTCCGCACCAAAAAAAGTTTGGTTTGGATAAGCTTTCAAGGGTAATTTGAAGTTTAACGATCATAACCTCGGGAACTAGTTGAATCAACAGTGCTTGATAACACAATAGTTGTTTAATAACAACATAACTTAGAACATTTGAGAATCATTGGTGAACTGACTATATTCTAGACTCATGCTTGAAATAAGTAGAGAGCATAAGTATTGATCAAAATAAAGAATGGTAAACCTTGGCTTGAACAATAATAAGCTAGGTCTATAATCTTATCAAATTAGAATTTTAGTTACCGAACATGCATTAGTTGATAGCAAGCTGGAAACAATGCTTACTCCACATGTAATAAAATATACAAAGTGATTGAACCATTCAACACGAGGAATTAAGGTTCAAGAACATTTATTGTAAAAGATTAAACTAAAGAAACTTGTTAAACTATAAACAAGTTAGAGTAAGTCAACAATGATTAGAATTCCAATAATTTAGAATTAAAACAAGCTCAATGTAATAGATAGGTTTAGAAGCTTTCTTAATCAAAAGAATGAAGTTACACAATGTAATAATAGAAACAAGTCAACGAAAGTATAGAGTTAGAAAAACTTGCACAATATAATAAACGAACTAGCTCAACGAAAGTGTAGAGTTAGAAAACTTGCCTTGAGCGTAAGCTATAAAATTAAACTCACGATCACCTACACATAATTTTAGAACCACAATACCTATTAGACATGCTAACATATCATAACATGTTCATTACCATTCACATTTCAAAAACTCTAAGTGTTTTACTTCACAACACTTGTCTAACATTCTTTATGTATACTAAATTACCACATAACGCGTTTTTGATTTACTAATATTTTTGCAACTTTGATCATACTAACCACAACTCACTATGTTATGTTAACCTTAAAATTACACATTTAACATGCTAACACAATTTAAGACCATGTTATGACATTTTCAAAAATCTGCAGAAATAATGTGAGTCGGGATCTCAAATCGGGGTATGGTAAATGACACGCCATATAAAGGCTTGGGACCCACAGGCGTTAGGCTTGTATTTTACGCCTTGGCACTGGGGTCTTGCTTCTTGGTGTTGTTAGACAGATGCATAGAAGGCTATGAATAGTAGCCGACTTTAGCCCAACAAACATAAATGTCACCCAATAGACAGTAATATTAATAGGTATAATAAATATACAACTATCACAAACATGATTGCTCACATTTACAACCAATTAGCATAATTTAACTCTAACTAAAACTATTTTAATTTCTCCAAATTCAAGTTTTCAAACAAAAACTCCATTTTCGAGTTCCTTCACAAAATTGAACATTGTGATTTCAATTCTTGTCCAAATTACCTCATTCAAATTACGTTATAATCATATCTCATTGAACTAACATATGCAAGCCTCAATTTATAGTTTAATATAAGAATTGACCATCTAAATTGGTACTTACCTAAGCCATACAAAGAATACATACACTGTCAAAATTTTCTTCCACTGTCAAACGAATTTAGCATGCGATTTTCTTGATTGACATAAACTCTTGCATCATAAGCATGTATAATCACAAGTAATCCATTGTAAAGCAACAATTCAAAATATGAAATTCACATAACTTGAAATTTTACCGTAAAACCCATATATATATATATATATAAATATATATATCTAATACTAATGTTGTGTAAAAATACCTTGAAGTTGCTTGCAATCCTTGTTAACTTACTGAAATGGTTGTAAAATTCCTAGGTTTCTCTCCAATTCTCTCCCAATTCTCTATAATTTTTCTCTGTAGCTTAGACAATATAATAAAATGTCAATTACAACAAAACCAACGTATAAATTATAAATATACTAGATTTATTATTTTAATTTATTTAATTATTTTAAAAATCTAGAAATTTCGAAAGCCATAAGGCTTGTTTGGCAAACCCTTTTATTTTTTTTAAAAAATTTATATAATAAGCCTTATTTGTTAAAACTAAATTAAAAACTACTTTAATTTATTTTAATAACTCCTTACAATATAGTTATTTGTCACACTATATTAATCAAGCTTTCATTTTAATTTAATTAGCTCAAATCACGATTAATTAAATAAATCCTTTAATCAAATAACACAATACAAATAATTAATCATTTTAAATGAAATATCAATATTATAATAATTTCCTTACTTCATTAATTATTTATTTAACAAACAAATTATTAACCAAATAAAATTAAATTCATCAAACAAATATTTATTCAACGAAAAACACATCTATTAAATATTTATATAAATCAATAAATATTTAATGTTACATTTAAAATTCTGGAATGTTACATCATTCCCTCCTTAAAAGGATTTTGTCCTCAGAATCACAATTCAAACAATCAAATCATCACATTCTTCCTTACCTACAAAGATTCTATCCCCAGAATCGAAGACATAGATTAAACAAATAACTCAGGGTAACTTTTCATCATTTCAGTTTCGAGTTCCCACGTTGCCTCTTTGACATTGTGGTTTCTCCATATCACATTCACAGAAGGTATCACTTTATTTCTGAGCACTTGTTCTTTCCTGTCGACTATCTGGATAAGAACTTCTTCATAAGACAAATCTTTATTGAATTGCAATGGTTCGTACTCGATCACGTGTCTGTAATCGGGTTTATACGGTCGTAATAACGAAAATTGAAAAACATTATGAATGTTTTCCAAGTCTGGAGGTAGAGCTACCTTATAAGCCACTTCCCCCACTCTTCGTAGTATCTCAAACGGTCCAATAAATCTTGGGCTGAGCTTTCCTTTCTTGCCAAAACGAATTTTCCCCTTCCAAGGAGAAATTTTTAGGAAAACGAAATTTCCTACTTCAAATTCGCGATTTTGCCTATGTTGATTGGCATACTTTTTCTGTCTGTCTTAGGCTGCTACCAATCTTGTCCTGATGAGTTTGACAACTTCAGTAGTTTGTTGTACCGATTACGGTTCTAACGGTTGGCGTTCACCAAACTTCATCGGCCTGACAGTGGAGTTCTGCACTTTCTACCGTACAATGCCTCGTAAGGTGGCATGCCGATGCTCGCGTGGTAACTGTTGTTGTAGGAAAATTCTACCAATGATAAATGTTCATCCCAGTTTCCTTTGAAATCCATGATGCATGCCTCAGCATATCTTCCTACGTTTGGATAGTTCGTTCACTTTGTTCGTCGGTTTGCGGATGGTATGCTGTACTCATTCGCAACTGTGTTCCCATACATTCTTGTAGTCTCTTCCAGAAGTTTGATGTGAACCTTGGATCTCTATCTGACATAATTGACACTAGAACTTCATGTCTTGACACGATCTCTTTAACGTTCAGTTTCGCTAGCTGATCAAGATTAAATCTAATCTTTATTGGAAAAAAGTGTGCAGATTTTGTTAGTTTGTCCATTATCACCCATATCGTATCGTATCCTTTCTAAGTCGTTGGAAGTCCTACCACAAAATCCATTGTGATGTGCTCCCATTTCCATTCCGGTATTTCCAATGGTTGAAGTAACCCGCTTGGTCGTTGATGTTCAGCTTTCACCTTCTGACACGTCAAGCATTTTGCAACACATTCTGCAACGTCTCTTTTCATATTTGGCCACCAAAAATGTCGCCGCAAATCTTGATACATCTTTGTACTTCCTGGATGAATTGAATATCTTGTGTTATGTGCTTCGGTCAAGATTTCGTCTTTAAGCTCTGGCACTGCTGGAACCCAAATTCTTTCTTCGAGCCGTAGTAGTCCTTCAGTATCGATCTTGTATTTTGCTTCACTATCGTCAATCACTTTCTCTTTGATTGTTTCGCATTTTTTATCTTGTAGTTGAGCATTCTTCACTTTGTCCACCAAAGTTGGACTGACATCTATCTGAAATGGTCATTCATCGTATTCCTTTGGAAATTTGATTTCCAATTCTAGTTTTGTCATTGCTGAAATAAACTCCTCCTGAGTAGTTATCAACATCAACTTCTCCCGACCTTTCCTGCTCAAAGCATCTGCAACCACATTCGCTTTTCCCGGATGATAAAAGATCTCACAATCGTAATCCTTTATCAAATCCATCCATCTCCTTTGACGCATAATCAGGTCCTTCTGTGTGAAAATATACTTCAGACTTTTATGGTCTGTGTAGATTTCACATTTCTCTCTATAGAGATAGTGTCTCCATATTTTGAAAGCAAACACTACTGCAACCAATTCCAAATCATGAGTCGGATAACCTTTCTCATAATCCTTCAGTTGTCTTGATGCATACGCAATAACTTTGCCGTTCTGCATAAGAACACATCCCAACCCTTTATGTGAGGCATCACTATACACCACAAAATTTCCTGTACTATCTGGTAATGACAACACAAGCGCCATGCTTAATTTCTTCTTCAAGTCCTAGAAACTTTCTTCACACTTCTCCGTCCAAACAAATTTCACAGTTTTCCTTGTCAAATTTGTTAATGGAGTGGCTATCTTAGAAAAATCTTGAATAAATCGTCTGTAATAACCGGCTAGTCCCAAGAAAATCCTCACTTCCGACGGTGTTCTTGGTTGTTCCCAATTTATTACAGCTTCCACTTTTGATGGATCCACGGAAATCCCATCTTTGTCAATCACGTGTTCAAGAAATTGCACACGATCTAGCCAAAATTCGCACTTAGAGATTTTCGTGTACAACTTTTCCTTTCTTAGTGTTTCCAATGTCAAACATAAGTGTTCCATGTGTTCTTCTTGAGTTTTGGAATACACTAGAATGTCATCGATGAATACCACTACAAACTTGTCTAAGAATGGTTTAAACACCCTATTCATCAAATCCATGAATACGGCAGGTGCATTGGTTAAGCCAAAAGACATCACCGTAAACTTCGTAATGTCCATCTGGGGAGTTACGAATGCCGTTCGTGGTATATTCTCCTTCCTCACTTTCAACTGGTGATACCCACTTTTCAAATCTATTTTCGAGAAGTATTTAGCACCCTTCAACTGATCAAACAAGTCGTCTATTCTTGGCAATGGATATTTGTTTTTAATAGTGACTTTGTTTAATTCTCTATAATCAATGCAAAGATGCATTGACCCATCCTTCTTCTTCACAAATAACACTAGCGCTCCCCACGGTGATAAGCTTGGTTGAATATACTTCTTGTCTAACAATTCTTACAACTGTACCATCAGTTCCTTCATTTCTACTGGAGCCATTCTGTACGGGGCCTTCGATATCGGTGCTGTCCCCAACACTAAGTCGATCACGAACTCAATTTCTCTGTCAGGTGGAAGTCCTGACAAATCCTCTGGAAATACATCCTCAAATTCCCTCACCACTGGTATCTCTTCCAGTTTCACATTCTTCTTCTGAGTATCGACTATGTAAGCTAAATAGCCCACACAACCTTGACTCAACAATTTCTTGGCCTGCATAATTGTTAGACATTTCATTTGTCTAGGCGACTTGCTACCATAAAATACTACCTTTGACGAGGTCATAAGGTTTACACACTTCTTTTGGTAATCAATTACCGTTCCATATTTGAACAACCAATCCATTCCCAAAATAACATCAAACTCTCCCAATCTAATCGGAATCAAATCTACCATCAAGATATTCTCCTTAATGTTCACCCTACAGTTCTTGTATATGAATCTAACAGGAATTATCTCTTTATTCGCAATTTCTATGTTCAAAGGGAAATTCAATTCTTCTTTAGGCAATTCTAACCTCTTAGCAAATTCATCAGAGATAAACGAGCAAGTAGCACCCGAATCAAATAATACATAAGCATCCATATCATTGATTGGGATAATACCTGACACGACATCTTTTGATTACACAACATCTTGTACAGTTATGTTGAAGGTTCTAGCTGTGGGTTTGTTTGATGCTGTACCTAACCCTAGCCCATTCCCATTTTGGGCGGAACAGATCTACTAATTCTTTGATTCCAGTTAGTAAGAGGGATTTTGAACTAAGAAATAGACCCTAGAAGCTAAAAAGGTTATCTGAGCAATTGTAATAATCGAGTTCATTGATATTCTGGTATAGTAGATCTTTATCACATATACAATCATACTCAATTCAATGGAATTGTTTGATCCGAAAGGAGATCTTCTATAATTTACTTGCCGAGGGGTTATTTCTCGGTTTTGTCTAATCATTAATAACTTGATTATTTTTAGATAATAGTAGATAGAAACAACGCTTTGTGAGAGTCCTATTAAAACCAAGAAATATAGGTATGCCTTCCATCCACACCGGAATAAATAGAGTTTTCCCAAAAAACACGCTAGTGGAGGAAGACCTCCCAGGGATAAGAGACATAGGGCTAAAAGAGAGCCAAAAATGATCTTTTCGTGTATAATCCTGCATAATCTCGAATGTTATCAGTTCCGGTACATAGACCAAATAATACAATGCAAGCAAAAGTTCTTAGATTCATGGAGATATAGAACAACATATAAGTTATCATGCTTGCATATCCATCAATTGAGTCTCCAACAATTATTCCAATAATTACATATCCGATTTGACCTATGGACGAATATGCAAGCATACGTTTCATGCTTGTTTGAGTAATAGCAATGAGATTCCCCAATACTTACCTCCATTGCTTCTGGTTGTCACTCCATCCTTCTTCTTAGGGCATTCACGAGCAAAATGATCCTTGGATCCGCACGTGAAGCACACGTTCTTCTTAGGTTGAGTGCAATTTGGGGCGATGTGACCCTCCTGGCCACAATTGAAGCATACTCGTTTCCCCATCAAGCACGCACCCTTGTGAAACTTCCCGCATGTAGCACATGCTTCAAACTTCTTGTTTTGCTGGCTACCCTACTGGTTTCTAGCACCCACGTTTCCATTCCACTTCCTCTTCAAGTTGTTGTTGTTGTTTCCACCACTACCACCTCCATTCTTAATTTCCACCTCATTCTTCTTCTTCTTCTTCTTCTTCTGTTCCTGATTGAACTTTGTCACTGCCTCGCCTCCACTTTCAGCGAGTATTTCTTTCTCCATCACTGTTGCGAAAGTCTTCAATTGAAATAGGGAAACCCTACTGTACAACCAGGGCTTTAATCCTTGTTCAAATCTCTTCGCCTTGCGTTCGTCCGTGCTAACTTGATAAGGCGCAAACCTCGTCAACTCGTTGAATTTAGCGGCATACTCGGATACCATCATCGTACCATGCTTCAGTTCCAGAAACTGCACTTCCAACTGACCCTTCAAACTCTCGAGAAAATAGGTCTCGAAGAATATCTTCTTAAACCTATCCCAGGTCATTATCCCTGGTCCTTCTCGAGTTTTATTGGCCTGCCACCAATAACTAGCTTTTGCTTTCAACATGAATGTTGCGAAAGAAGTCTTCTGATCATCTCCTACCCTAGCAACATCGAACACCTTTTCTACCTCCATAATCCAAGTCTGTGCCTCGACTGGATTCACCGACCCACGAAATTCAGGTGGTCCAACCGCCTTGAACTCTTTAAACGTTGTTCCTTGGTTCTGTGGTTGATTCTGCAATTCTCCTGTCAATAATGTCACTAATTGTTGAACTGGGTTAGCATCAATATTGTCGTTATTGTTGGTTCCTTCGGTGGTTCTCTGTCGTGGTGGTTGACGTCTGGGAGGCATTTTCTGTTTAAAAATACACTCATTAGGTTCTTATTCAACTCTTTTAAGTAATTTCTACTTAACTTGCCTCCACAAAAGAAATAACCACATAATCACGTAACACTTTGAATAAAATAACAACTTTTATTTATTCATAACCTCTTTGAAAACATAAAATAATAGCATCACTGCTATTTACATTACTTTCCTGAACTACAAAAGTTTCAGGACAACATCATCGTTATATCCCATAGGTTACATAACACTTGGGATTTACAATTTATTTAACATTTATTAATCGCATAAAAACTACGATTTTCTACTAAGATACTGCTTAGCCTTACTATGTTCTTCCTCCATAATCCGAAACATTGTTCTGCGATCTAATACGTACGATGGCAGTGTCTCGAACTGAATCGGATAACCCATGACCCGATCTTGAGCTCGATTAACCACAATGTTGAATACTCTATTCACCTCTTCCATCTTCATTCTCTTTGCCTGTGCGTCTTTCACTGCTATCCCGGTTCATTGAAACATCTCCTCATATGCGTCCTCGGCTCTTGCCCTCTTCGTAGCTTTTTGCCTTAGCTTATTCTTCAATTCAACGACCTCCTCGATCAGTTGTTCTTTCTCTCCTTCAGTCTGTTCTAGCTTCTCCTCGACATTAGTCAGTCGTTCCTCACGATCTTGGATCTCATCATCTTTTTGTGTCATTGCAGTCTGTTGTTCAGCTACTATTTCTTGCAATTCCTCGACTGTATCCTGAAGTTCCACGTTATGGTCGTAGACTTTATCGTACATTCGAGAAGCTATCGAGGTTAGTGGAGTCTCCACCTCCTCATCCTCGTCATCCTCATCCTCCTGTGGCAACTCAACGGGATCCTCCTCATCCGTCTCCACATCATCATCCTCATCTTCAACCACTGTGACCAACGGGGCTAACTCCCGTGGCAGTAGTTGTTCCCAACTAACATAAATGTCGCGAGGCTCCTCATCTGTAGGCACTTGAGGTCTATCCACCCTATCCTGACTGGATTCTCCGACATTAGTCATCTTGACAACAAAATTTTTAGTTTTAATCATTAATCATTACTACTCGACACTCACGAGCATATAAGTATAAACACATAATCACACAAGTGTTTTATTATTTCTTCCTTAAAACTCGATAAGAGTTAATCACCACTATCTTTTCAAAGGTTACTTCCTAAGGCTTTTCCCCACCTAAGGTTCATAACCTAAAGCTTTGATACCAACTTGTGACACCCCCAAATCTCGGTACTTCATTACCTCAAGATTTGGTGTTCACGTAATCAAAACATTCATATCTAGCTACCCAATTATAATAAATTAAATAATAAAAACCTGCCCATACAGGATTGCTTTAATAAAAACATTATCTCCCAGGTTCTCTAACCTTTAATACAATCATTCAAGTGCGGAAATTAAATCATTACATCACATCATTATTAAAAGTCTATCATCAACGATAAAACAAAATTATAAATCTTCATAACTTGTACATTTTTCTCTTTCCTTTGCTAGTTGTAGGTTTATCTACCTTCTCATTCATAGCTGCAATAAATGTATAAATATGCAAGAGTGAGCAAACAAAGCTCACTTGAGATAAGAATAAATTTCTTTACAACATTTGCCAAATAATAGGCTCAATAGAACTGAATAATATGTTCTATTAACATTTCAATACTTTCCAACTCATAGGCTCAATAGAACTGAATGATATGTTCTATTAACATTCTTAAATATACTACTGAGGGTCAAATGACCATGAACCATGTCCACAGTTATAAGTAATCTTTCAACTTTAACTTTAACAACCATATGACTATAAGGACTCCACGTACTTAGGGGAATAAATCCTTCGTACAATGTATTGTGCACAACCATTTCAACGCTAAGCTTAAACCCCTAAACATAGGGTTGTTCATCTCAGTATTTAGAGTACAAGTCCGCACCAAAGAAAGTTTGGTTTGGATAAGCTTTCAAGGGTAATTTGAAGTTTAACGATCATCAACTAGGGAACTAGTTGAATCAACAATGCTTGATAACACAATAGTTGTTTAATAACAACATAACTTAGAACATTTGAGAATCATAGGTGAACTGACTATATTCTAGGCTCATGCTTGAAATAAGTAGAGAGCATAAGTATTGATCAAAATAAAGAATGGTAAACCTTGGCTTGAACAATAATAAGCTAGGTCTATAATCTTGTCAAATTAGAATTTTAGTTACCGAATATGCATTAGTTGATAGCAAGCTGGAAACAATGCTTACTCCACATGTAATAAAATATACAAAGTGATTGAACCATTCAACCTGAGGAATTAAGGTTCAAGAACATTTATTGTAAAAGATTAAACTAAAGAAACTTGTTAAACTATAAACAAGTTAGAGTAAGTCAACAATGATTAGAATTGTAATAATTTAGAATTAAAACATGCTTAATGTAATAGATAGGTTTAGAAGCTTTCTTAATTAAAAGAATGAAGTTACACAATGTAATAATAGAACCAACTCAACGAAAGTGCAGAGTTAGAAAAACTTGCACAATGTAATAAACGAACTAGCTCAACGAAAGTGTAGAGTTAGAAAACTTGCCTTGAGCGTAAGCTATAAAATTAAACTCACGATCACCTACACATAATTTTAGAATCACAATACCTATTAGACATGCTAACATATCATAACATGTTCATTACCATCATTCACATTTCAGAAACTCTAAGTGTTTTACTTCACAACACTTGTCTAACGTTCATTATGTATACTAAATTACCACATAACATGTTTTCGATTTACTAATCATTTTTGCAACTTTGATCATACTAACCATAACTCACTATGTTATGTTAACCTTAACATTACACATTTAACATGCTAACATAATTTCAGATCATGTTATGACACTTTCCTAAATCTCTGAAATACAGTCTTTAATGGGATCTCAAATCGTAGGGATCAGATCTCAAATGTTATGAGGTATGGTAGCAACAAGAGCACTAATTAATTAAAACTATTGTTCTTACAGTACTAAGCAATTTGCATTTATTACTTAACTTTATCTTTGGATCAAAGATTATATGGTTTGTAAAATGCATATTGTTGGTGTTGATGAAACGCTAGAAGAAGAGCTATGAGCATTTAGCCCAACAAACACAAATTTCACCCAATGAGATGGTCATAATATTAACACGTATAATAAATATACAACTATCACAAACATGATTGCTCACATTTACAACCGAATTAGCACAATTTAACACTAACTAAAACTATTTTAATTTCTCCAATTCAAGTTTTCAAACAAAGCCCACTTGAGATAAGAATAAATATCTTTACAACATTTGCCGATAATAAAATAATAGGCTCACATAGAACTAAATAATATATTATTTTAACATTTTCAATACTTACAATTTCATAGCTCTAAATAATAGGCCCGAATGATATGTTCTATTAACATTCTTAAATATACCACCTTTGAGGGTCAAATGACCATGAGCCATGTCTCTGATTATAAGTAATCTTTCAACTTTAACTTTAATTGATCATATGACTATAAGGACTCCACGTACTTTGGGGATCAATCCTTCCGTACAATGTATTGCGTTTACAACCATTTTAACGCTAAGTGTAAACCCCTAAACAAGGGTTGTTCATCTCGATGTATTTAGAGTACAAGTACGCACAAAAAAGTTTGGTTTGTATAAGCTTTCAAGGTAATTTGAAGTTTAACGATCATAACCTTGGGAACTAGTTGAATCAACAATGCTTGATAACTGATAGTTGTTTAATAACAACATAACTTAGAACATTTGAGAATCATAGGTGTGTGAATTTCGACTATATTCTAGACTCAGTGCTTGAAATAAGTAGAAAGCATAAGTATTGATCAAAATAAAGAATGGTAAACCTTGGCGCGAACAATAATAAGCTAGGTCATAATCTTATCAAATTAGAATTTTATTCACCAGAACATGCATTAGTTAAAAAGTTGATAGCAATTTGGAAACAATGCTTACTCCACATGTAATAAAATATACAAAGTGATTGAACCATTCAACACGAGGAATTAAGGTTCAAGAACAAAAAGATTAAACTAAAGAAACTTGTTAAACTATAAACAAGTTAGAGTAAGTCAACAATAATTAGAATTCCAATAATTTAGAATTAAAACAAGCTCAATGTAATTGATAGGTATAGAAGTTTTCTTAATCAAAAAAATGAATTTACACAATATAATAATAGAACCAACTCAACGAAAGTGTAGAGTTAGAAAAACTTGCACAATGTAATAAACGAACTAGCTCAACGAAAGTGTAGAGTTAGAAAACTTGCCTTGAGCGTAAGCTATAAAATTAAACTCACGATCACCTACACATAATTTTAGAACCACAATACCTATTAGACATGCTAACATATCATAACATGTTCATTACCATTCACATTTCAGAAACTCTTAAGTGTTTTACTTCACAACACTTGTCTAACTTTCATTATGTATAATAAATTACCACATAACGCGTTTTCGATTTACTAATCATTTTTGCAACTTTGATCATACTAACCACAACTCACTATGTTATGTTAACCTTAACATTACACATTTAACATGCTAACACAATTTCAGACCATGTTATGACACTTTCAAATATCTGCAAAAATAACAGAAGTTAGGATCTCATATTGTAGGTATGGGCAATTGCGCCATACAAAGGCTTGGGGAATACAAGAATCGGTATGCCATTTTACGCCTTGCTAGCTTAGGGTGCATTTTGCTGTTGATGTTCAGACAGATGTAGAGAAGGCTATGAACAGTAGTCGACTTTAGCCCAACAAACATAAATTTCACCCAATAGACAGAAATATTAACAGGTATAATAAATATAAAACTATCACAAACATGATTGCTCACATTTACAACCAATAACACAATTTAACACTAACTAAAACTATTTTAATTTCTCCAAATTCAAGTTTTCAAACAAAAACTCTATTTTCGAGTTCCTTCACAAAATTGAACACTGTGATTTCAATTCTTGTCCAAATTACCTCATTCAAATTACGTTATACTCATATCTCATTGAACTAACAATTGCAAGCCTCAATTTACAGTTTAATATAAGAATTGACCATCTAAATTGGTACTTACCTAAGCCATACAAAGAATACATACACTGTCAAAATTTTCTTCCACTGTCAAACGAATTTAGAATGCGATTTTCTTGATTGACATAAACTCTTGCATCATAAGCATGTATAATCACATGTAATCCATTGTAAAGCAACAATTCAAAATATGAAAATCACATAACTTGAAATTTTGCCGTAAAACCCATATATATATATATATATATATATATATAAAATACTAATGTTGTGTAAAAATACCTTGAAGTTGCTTGTAATCCTTGTTAACTCATTGAAATGGTTGTAAAATTCCTAGGTTTCTCTCCAATTCTCTCCCAATTCTCTGTAATTTTTCTCTGTAGCTTTTCTTAGGCTTAGGCTCAGACAATATACATAATACGTAAAACTAAACTGACAACCTTAATAAAATGTCAATTACAAAAAAACCAACGTATAAATAATAAATATACTAGATTTATTATTTTAATTTATTTAACTATTTTAAAAATCTAGAAATTCAACAAGCCATAAGGCTTGTTTGGCAAACCCTTTTATTTTGTAAAAAAATTTATATAATAAGCCTTGTTTGTTAAAACTAAATTAAAAATTACTTTAATTTATTTTAATAACTCCTTACAATATAGTTATTTGTCACACTATATTAATCAAGCTTTCACATTTTAATTTAATTAGCTCAAATCACGATTAATTAAATAAATCATTTAATCACATAACACAATACAAATAATTAATCATTTAAATTGAAATATCAATATTATAATAATTTCTTACTTCATTAATTATTTATTTAACAAACAAATAATTAACCAAATAAAATTAAATTCATCAAACAAATATTTATTCAACGAAAAACACATCCATTAAATATTTATATAAATCAATAAATATTTAATATTACATTTAAAATTCTGGAATGTTACAAGTACCGTATTCGTTAATAATGCCGTATACGTGAATAGTGCCGTATACGAGAATAGTAACTGTAAGACCCCAACTTTTATGAATAAAGATGAATTTTTCTATAAATATCATTTGTGAATAATTATGGTGTTGATTTTTTATAATATTATAGTTGTGGGTAATATTTATACATTTTGCAAAGTAAGCAAGTGGTTATAAAATATTCGATTGGTCAGGGAATATTCATTTTAACAGGGAATATTCATACGATGGCATATTACATTGGTGACCCCCACAACGGAAATTATTGTCGAAATGAGAAAACGACAAAAATATCTTTTTATAAAAATAACGGCGAAAGTTTTACCGTTAAACTGTTGAAATACACGGTGGTAAAAGTACAGTAATACGCGTTGTTGTATAGTAACACACAGTATTGGTTATTGATGCTTACGTGAGTAGTCACTTAGTTTTATTCAATTATTGCTACAGTAATTGCTGCATAGTATCTCACGTTATTTGATTCAATTATTGTCAATATCTTTTATATTATTAAATCAATAATTGAGACGACAAAGTTATTCATATTGTTATTTGTAATATTGACGATGTCTAGAAAGTTTGGTCGAGGAGAGGTTTGGTCACATAATTGCGCGCTAATAGGGAGAAATCTTTATCAGAAAGCCCCCTCTTTTCTGGGAACGATCTAGTTGTTAAATATTGCGAATTATAATAATGATGATTGTTAGTTCCCAGAGGCACAATAGTTATCTAGAAGGGGGGGTTGAATAGATATTTTAAAATTCTTTTCGAAATACTTGTTAGTTTTGATAATGACTTAAACACAACGGAATTATGAGTTATTTGTTTCCCCTTTAAGATATAACAAGTTAATGAGAGATAAACAATTATAGCAGTTATGGAGTTATAGCAATCATGTAAAAGACATAGTATTTTAAGTGGTTCAGAGCACTTAAAGTTCCTAGTCCACTCTACTACTCAAGACCAGCAATATCCTAGTCCACTAAGGATATCTTTACACTTTCTGAATCTCACAGATTCTTTCAAGACCAACAATCTTGAAACTTCTTAGTTCATTTTTGAACTCTTCAAGTCCAGCAGACTTGGTTCTTCACAGTTCGCTTAGAACTCTTCAAGTCCTTCTAACTTGAAAACTTCTTACTTCACTTGATAGTAGTTGATGAGTTCTTGAATGGTGCTACTCAGTTGCTGTTAAGCTCTTATTCAAAAGAACTGAGTAGCTAGGCAAGCTTTCTCTTTTCAGATCGTAGAGTTGAGCGTTGAGTGTTCTTCAGCATTTTTGTTCAATGCTTGCTTGATTACTTTCATCTGCTGAAGCTTTGTATATATGATGTCTTTGAAATGTATCCGTTGAAGACATTCGTTGAAGCATTAAATGCATTTGACATTTCTGAGCTTTGATGGAGACTTTCTGCACATCTTCGATTAATGATCGGCCCATCGTGAAGCATCGCTATCTCACCTAACACACGAAAAGGTGTTTTCACTTTGAAAGCAGTACTTTCCTTAGCTTCTTCAATACATTTCTTTGTTATATACCAAGGATGACTGTTGTGTCATTGGGACTCCTGAGGACTTTAACGTCTATAGCTCATTCCATATTTGTTGTGATTTATCTTTAACAAAATGGACGAGGCTCGATGCTTCTGACACATACAAATGAAGCTCTACGATTCTGATCGTGGTGTCTTGCCACCTTGGTGCTTGAACTGATTCTGCTAAATGAGAACACTATAATTTCTCTTAAGTACTGATACACTACGATCTTCACTTGCTTGACTTGCAGACTCTACGCTTCTAAGAGCACACTACGACCTCTTATTTGGCTCGGCAAACGTTTGGACTACTCTACGACTCCAGAGAGGCCCTTCAAAGTAGATACACTACGATCCACGATGCTCTACGATTCTGCCTTGTCTTCTGCAATCTCTTGATCATCTCGATAGACTATGATTCAGTTGAAGCCTATCTATTACATCTCAAGATATAGATAAACCTAACAGCTTTGATCTTTTCTTCTATACATTCATTTACAAAATGATAAACATTAAAGTCCAGATCAACCTAACAAGTTTGATCTATCACTAAGTCCTTGTACATGTGTTCCTTTGAAGGACTTTACATATAATCATGAATATTTACTTACAACATCAAATTTTAAATATGCAATCTCCCAACAATCTACCCCTATTTGATGTTGACATAACCAAGGAGATTTATACCATGATTATTAATTTCTAGATGAAGTTGCTAGAAAGTAAATATGACTTAGTGTTTCAGTGAGCAGATGAAACCTCTAGAGAATAAGCATGAATTTATTGATGTTTGTAAAGACAAATATTACAATTAAGCTTAGTTATATCAATAAGAAATGAGTTTCAACTTATCTCTATTTCTTCTGCATTTTGTTCCTTGGAGGATTTGCATACTCTTGAGCTCTTCTTCTCCTGCTGACTTCATCTCTCCATGCTATATCTTCCATCTCACTCTGACTTAGCCTTGGCGAATGATCGTGTCTATTCATAAATGCATGATCTCCAATTTGCATTCTTAGACCAGTGGTGGTCACTTCTTATGAGCTTGGAGAAGGCCTTTGACTCCTTAGTGGTTGTGCCATGAGAATTTGCTACTGTTCAGGTCGTGGAGACTGATGGCAAAACTGTCTTGCAGGAGAACTTGTGGGATCACTTCTTGAGAAGTGAGCAATTTTACCTTTACCTTTGCCTCCTTTGCCTTTTCCTTTGTCCCCTCCTTCCCTTTTATTCTCCCCCTTTATATCAGCATCAAGGGTTCGAATATCTTTAGATAGGCGAGTCATGCATTGTACTAGTTTATTGAGTTGAGTCTGAGATTGAACAATGTCTGCACGATTTTCCTGAATCAGAGAGTCAGTTCGAGTTTCTCTTTTTTGCAGAATGGCCAAGAAATTTTTTGTTTGTTGCATTTGACCCATGGAGAATGCTTGGAATTATTTCATTTGGGTCTTTAGACTCATGAGATTTTCCATCAGAAGTTGATTTTGGGATTCTTGAGTATTTTGTAAAATAAGAACAGCATCCCTGTGCTTCTTGGCAACTAGAAAGTGGATTTGATCTCTTTCATTGATACTCTGGATCATCTCTTTTATTATCTCCCTAAGCTTCTTTGTCAGTTCAGAACTTAGGTTGCTTGGGAGAGTATTGGCAACATCAATCAAATGAGTTAGCTTTATGTGAACAAGTTCAGAGTGAACTTCAAGATCTTCTTGTATGTCCTTGGTCACTTTCTTAGTTGCTTCTGAAAACTCCGTTTTGGTAGGGAGATCAATTATAAGTTCAAGGAGATGCAGATTATTTGGAGGAGAGGCCCTTGTGTATTGATTTTGCATAGTGAAAGAGAGCAAGGTCGAGATTGAAATACTCATTAGTGGATGAGGATGGGATATCTGATGAAGGGGCTATTGTGTGGGGTTGAGCTTCCGGAGGAGGTGACTCTATGTCTTGAGCATGTGACTCTACGATTAGATTTGGATCAGTAATCATAGAGTGAGATATTATAGGAGATTTGATCAATATAAAGTTGGGCATATTTGGTTCATCAGGTATAGAATGCTGGGATTCTGTAACTGGAAATTGATTGAGTGGATGAAGTATCACTTCCAACCATCTTGGTGATTCATAGAATTGATTGAAAAATGACGGTGGACAGTGATTTATCCTAAAAGAGACATGAATAGTTTGTACCTCATACCCATTTTCTGAAGATGGCTGTTGGTGATCAGCTTTCTGGCAAAGTTGAATTTGCCTGGGAATCCATGAGCTAGCACCGAGATTGCTGGATAGGCTTTGAAGATCCAGAACATGTGATCCCAAGAGTTGAGGATTTGTGCCATATGAAATGGCATTATAGATAGATAGGAGAACAATTGATTGTAGTTGGCTCTCAGATGTCCATCACAGCCCATGTGAGACCCCAAATTTTATGAATAAAGATTTAAATTACTCGAAATATTTTTTTTTAAATATTATGGTGTGGATTTGATATAATGTTATAGTTGTGGGTAATATTTATAAATTTTGTAAAGTATGCAAGTTGTTATAAAATATTCATTTGGTCGAAGAATATTTTTTTTATCGAGGAATATTCGTACGATGGCACAATCATTGGTGGACCCTACAACGAAAGTATTATCGTAGTTAGAAAACAACAGAATTATCTTTTTATAAAAATAACGGTGAAAGTGTTACCGTTAAAACTGTTGAACTACCCGGTAGTAAAGGTACAGTAATACGCATGGTTGCATAGTAGCACACGATATTAATTATTGATGCTTACGTAAGAAGTCACTCAGTTATACTAAATTATTGCTACAGTAATTGCTCCATCATATCTCTCATATTATTGATTATTGTCACAGTATCATCTGTATAATATGTTATATTATTAAATCAATAATTGAGACAACAAAGTTATTCATATTATTATTTGCAATATTGACAATGTCTAGAAGTTCTGTCAAGGAGAGGTTTGGTCACCTAATTGTATGCCAATAAAGAGAAATCTTTATCGGAAAGCCCCCTCTTTCTTGAGAACGACCTGGTTGTTAAAAATTGTGAGTTATAATATTAATGATGAATAAGTTCGTGTTGATTAAAGATGAAATTGATAGTTTCATTGTGTTGGGATTATTAGTGTTAGTGGAAATCGACATTTATTTCGATAGTAATTGATGTCTGGAAGTTATATTGACCAATCGGGTAATTAATCGGGTAAATGAGTATTTAATTGCTATTAATTCATATGCTTATAACTATGTGTTCACATGTGTGTACTATTGATTCACATGATTTACTATTAGGGGAGTTGGTGCAAGATTTATAATACTTGCATGAATAAGTTAAAAATGGAGGTATAGATGGAGGTACTATACTGTAATTAGTTTTTTTCACATGATTATATTATTGAGTCAAATGAATGAACTATTAATTCACATTATTTACTATTAGGGGAGGTGGTGCAAGTTTGATAATACTTGCAGGACTAAATTAAAAATGAAGAAAAAGAGGAAGGTATTATACTGTAATATTTTGAGCCCCAAAACGTGCAATTATCGAAATTATATTTTCCTATAAATAGAAGTGTCGACGTCGGGATTTTTAGATGTCCCTTTCCGTTACTTGTTCTTTGGTGTTCTCATTTTAGGTGAGATTTGTTTGAAAAAACAAGTGAAAAAGGTCAGAGCATATATAATATCGACGATGGACCGTTAAAAGTCGTGATTGGTTTTTAAATGGTTGTACCAACACAACCGAGAAAAGGTTTGCACATTGACCCGGTGATGTGACTTCGCTAAGCGAAGTCAATTGAAATCGAGATTCATTAGGGTCCAGGGGACTTGGTTATCTTGTGAGGGAAGGTGTTAGGCACCCCAGACATCCGTGTTACCACGGTGACCGCCTCTTTTCAAGAAACTATTATCTGAATGTGTGTGTGTGTGGGTCAATGTGCTGTTATTTGAAAGTAGAGCGAGGCCTCGTTCGCACCTATATACACATGGTTTGAATTTATGTGAAAAATTCAGTTTTAATAAGATATAGCAATGAGGTTTTATAAAAAAGGTTTTTTCAAACCCTGATGCTCAATAGTAATTGAGACCTTTTACACTCCCATTTTATTAAGTGTTCGGCTTGATTGATTTTATTTTACAAATGCGAGGCATCCCGTACGAAAATAATGTACAAATAATGCCGACTTCCTCATGGGTATGGAAACCATCTGAGGAAATTCAGACACCGCAAAATAATTTACAAAAGTCGCTTACAATTTGAAAATGTCCTTCACGGAACCAGAATCTAGATCCAATAAATTTGAATCTGTGATCACATGATTCTTAGACACCTGAATACTACAATTTGTATGAAAGCGATGGCGGTATATATAAAAAATTTGTAAATATATATATCTGAAGGATCACCAACAACGAAGCACCTCCATGGGGGATCGAAATTTAAATAAAGTTTGTAAAAGCTAGCAACCATCATGGAGGAAACTCCAGGCCGGACGAAATGTAAATGAAGCTGTAAATACGATCAACTGCCATGAAGGAAACTCAAAAGGACGAAATGTAAATAAAGGCGTAAAAGCGATCAAGCGCCACGAAGGAAACTCGAGCGGGGCGATATATATATATATATATATATATATATATATATATATATATATATATATATATATAAAAGCAATAAATGAGATGTAAAATCCGGGCTCATCGAGCGAGTTCGACAACAGTTCATATATATATATATATATATATATATATATATATATATATATATATATATATATATATATACAAAAGCGAAATAAATGCATAGGATGTAAAATCCGGGCTCATCGAGCGAGTCCATATATATTATATATATATATATATATATATATATATAAAAGCGAGTAAGCGCTTGTAATCAAGTCTAGGCTCATTGAATAAAGTTCGACACAGTTAATATATATATATATATATATATATATATATATATTAACTGTGTCGAACTTTGTTGATGAGTTTAGATTTCGAGCGTTTATTTGCTTAATATATATATATATATATTAAAGCAAATAAACCCTCGCATCAAAATCAGGCTCAATCGATATATATATATATATATATATATATATATATATATATATATATATATATATATATACTAGCTGAAACAAAACCACGAACCAAAGTCCGGGCAAATGCGCGCAACACGACTCTCAACGTGAAGAAGGGTGTGTGCAGAGATGAAGAGAAAGACTCTAAAGTATGTGAGAAGGCTTATAGTTGACTGCCAAAGAAGACTTCTATATCTTTAGAGTGGGTAAACACTGGCTTTTGTAGGTACAAAAGGGCTATATATGAGCTCACAGGTGTTTAAAATGAGAAAGTACACTGCATGGGGTGAGTGCAGAGCAAATTGGGCAGGGCTTCCTCGCCATTTTCTCTTGCAAAATGGGCAGCCCAAGCCCTCTATTTATAAACAATTTAGCCGCAGGTGTACCTGTGGCTGAGCCGCAGGTGTACCAGAGGCAACCCGGGTGGGCCCGGGTTTTTTGGGTCGGGTCGTCTCGAAGTACGTACACTCAGGCACTGTAATGTCCACTCGAACTTTAAGAATTTCAATTCGGGCATCTGTTTGAGGTATACAGGACCTATTTCGGACCACCGTTGTCGAGAGTTGTACGATGGCATTAGACTAGAGTTTGTACGATGTCATTGAAGATGGGACGATGCCCTCCGGTCTTTAAGCTTCAACTTTCATCCGTTACCCCACACAATAGTCACTCGGGATTGGTTAGTCTTATGGGACATCGTTGCGTAGAGATGTTGAGATGACGTGGCGTGGCATCGCGTTGGCTAGATGACGATGTTGCCCCTCACCGGTGTTATCACGGATTAATGATAAAGCGAGACGTTGCTCGAAGCTTCATTTGAGATTGGACCTGCCGCAATTTGTTGAAGGTCCTCATTGTCATCTTTGAGGTGTACTGTCTTCCGATGTTATCGCGGGTTGGTGCAAACAGTGTATCTCGTTGTGGGCGTAGAGATTGAAACCGGTAAATATTTAAAACAAGCATTTAGGGGTTATCATTTAAATCGCATTCCTTGGGGTTATCACCAAGGTTGGTGGCTATTCCATGGTTGGGACCGAGACCGGATACCTTGGGGTTATCTTGAGATTAATCGGTCTTCTCCGGTGTGTGTTCCAGTATTGGATCCGCGCCTCGGGGTTATCTCTCGAGATTGGAATTGTTACTCTATAGTGTGATCCGGTTGATCTTTGAACTTCCCAAGCGAAGTCCAGTATGGATATGGATTGTCTTTCGTGGTTCCCTCTTAAAGATTTAATCTGTCCTCCCGCAATGTTAGTGATGATGAATACGAGAAAATTTAGAGTGTCTACAGATGCGCCTCTTTATCATACTCATGCATGGCGATGCATGGGTAGGATAAAGAATCCTAGACACTTGAAACGCAACAAGACAAACATGGTACTGTATGTAGCAATATGATACAAATGTATGATGCGTGTATGCGGGTTGTAGCCCAACATGTCTTTGGGGATGATTCTTTGGATCCTCGTTGCTTCAATTGGGGATTGGCAATGCTGACCATATTTGATGTGTAAGCCGAATCTGTTAGGATGTTGATGTTGGAGTTATCACCGAATTCCTGTGTTCTTGATAACGACTTGATCCTGAAGATGTGCCTCTTATGTGTAAGAGATCTGTGGGGATAAAGCTTGATTTGTTTGAGGATGTGTATAACATATTCCATCATCTATCCTCTTTGATAACGTTGACCTCTCCTGGTTAGTATCGCCAGGTCATGTTAAGATTCTGTTGGATTTACTGCCAACATCAAATGCTATCAAGGATGCCTGACCTTCGTTGACGTGTACTTCATCGACATGTGAATCAACGACTAAAAAATCTTGTGGGATATACTGTCAAGGCCGCTTGACCTTCGCTGACGTGTGAATCAATGGCTGAGACTCTGTGAGTAGATCGTCAAGGTTGCTTGACCTTCGCTGACGTGTGAATCAACGGAACATTGCGTTGTGACCCCCGCCGGGGATCCGCTGGGGGAATATGAGTAATCGCGCATGAAATCCTCGAATAGCTCTAGAGCTCTGATAGGTTTAATCGCTATCGGCTAAAATAACACCAAGGTTGCTTGACCTTCGTTGATATGTGTGTCAATGGCTTGAATGTACGTTGTAATCCCCTGTCGGGGATTCACATTATAACCCCCGTCGAGGATCTACGTTGTAACCCCCGTCGGGGACCTACGTTTTAACCCCCGTCGGGGATCTACGCTGTAACCCCCGTCGGGGACATATGTTGTAACCATCACTGATGTGTGTAGCAGCGGCTGGTCATCGGATGGTTTCCGATGCTCTGTTGGGTTTGCTTCCAACGGTTATCATGATGTCAAGGTTGCTTGACCTTCGCTGATTTGTGTGTCAACGGATGAGCACACGTTATAACCCTTGTCGGGGACTCACGTTGTAACCCCCGTCGGGGACTCACGTTGTAACCCTCGTCGGGGACTCATTTAGGGTAATGACCCGGAGTTGGCGGTATCGGACCTGTACAAGGTATTACCGGATGTGGTTTGTAACAAATGAGATCATTGGCAGAGTGTACCTCGTGTTCGGGTGACTACTAATGAGTGATGTGCAGACTCAAGGTTTTACCTGAGAAGGCCAGGATTGTATGCTGTTTTGCTCAATCGCGTGGCGTTTTTATTCTTGATTTGACTTTTCTAGTCCCCAAGAACTCCTTTGCAACTCGAACTGGACCGAGCCAGAGGGGTGGGACCCATATAGGGGTGCAGGTGCTCTCTCTGCGTGGCAGTGTAGGTGAGCTCGACTACCAACCGTGGATGATAAAATCCAGCAGGTTGGTCTCACAAGTCATTTTCAGTTTTGCGTGCTAAGGGAAATCCGTGAGCCTCCTTCAGATCTGCTGAGTTCGGGCTATTTTCTGCAAATTCTGTCACCGTACAAGTGTTCTACACTATTCTGGTAACGTATGCATGTATTTTTTCCAGTTTTTATCCGTTGGATTTCGGGTTATAGCATGAAATGCATCTAAACACATAGTAGTGATTATGTATGCACAAATGACTTGATAAAAAAATATTCAACATAGTAAATGTTAGTATTAAACCATGCTGAACATAATGATGTGAAAAAATTTGACTTTTGAGACAGTCAAATTGGCACCTTTTTCTGCTATTTTTTTTGTCCTATTTGAGGTCCAATGAGCAAAGGTAGAAAGGCAAAGTGCTCCTGATATTGAGGTTAACCTTATGTATGTATGAATTTGATTTTTAATGCATATATTATGTATATGACTTTGGGGCAGGTGTGCTGCTGAATGGCCACCTAGACATGCCTATGTGCATGTGGATAGTCCTATTTTCAAAGGGGACTATGGCAAAAAAAATTTCAAATGTAGGCATTGGGTAGTCATGCATTTTAACTCTATTGTATGTTAAAGTAAATGCATGCATGCATATAGTCATAAATGTTTTTTAGAAAGCTCTAGGTAAGGAAATACCACACCCTTTCTGAGGTGATTTGGAGACTTGTTGTCTAGATATTATGGATCCGGATCAGCTGAGCAGTTCTCACAGGACCACTTTTGGCGTACGGCGGAGGGCTTCTGAAGTGCCTCATCCCCATTCTGTCAGACAACCTCGTTGGTTGGTGGAGGCCGTGATTCGTCCTGTCTGGGCAGACGTGCCAGACGTCAAGGACGAGGAGACGGATATTCCGATTGAGGATCCTGCTCCTGCTGCACATGTCCCTCGTAGGGAGCTCCCGAGTATTCGGTGGCAAAACCCAGAGTTGCTGGGTGATTTGAGCAGACATCCATCGATGTATTTGCATGCTAACGAGGTATGGCGTTAGACTTTGATCTTCCTTCTTTCCTATTGATGAGGAGCAAAGGGTTTTGATGTTGATCTGCATTTCATATAGGTTCCGGGTTTTACACAGCCTCGAGGGAACTGGTTCAACATTCACTCCATGTACCAGGCGCTTCATCCTGACTATAGAGCGGTAGTGCATGAGTGGGGATTCGGGGCATTCTTCTCCATCCTTCCCCGTCGTTGTCCCTGGGGTTACCTCAGGGCATTGTCTGAGCGATGGTTTCATCAGACTCAGTCACTCCATCTGCTGGATTGCGAGGTGATGATGACGCCGATGGATTGGCGATTTATCATAGGTATGGAGTTTGGAGGGGAGCCAGTGCCTTGCATGGCGAATATTACCCCTACTGCCGTCAGATCCTTGTTAGGAGTTCCGGTGGAGGCGCTTAAGGGCAGGACTGTCCGTTCAGGTCCTTTGAGCGTAGATGCTATGAGAGGGCTTTTGAGTGAGCCCATGCCTGATGATGTCAGAGTCAGGGATCGTATTCTTCGGCGATTGTTCGTGATGATCATTAGAGGCTGCTTCATAGCAGATAACTCTTCTACGGTGTCGTTCACTTCTACGGGGGATATGGTTCCAGGATCCTTGATGATGACGGATTGGATAGCTTGTGTCCGAGATCCGACTCATATGACCCAGATTGATAGTTTGACCCGACAGTTGGACCAGACACATATATTTATCCGGCATTTGGGCAGAGATCCAGCACAGGCGGATTTGTTTGTTCCCTCTAGCTCAGGCGCTGGCCCCTCAGATGACCCATTCGGTTTTTCCGGCACAGATCCTCCTTTGTATAGGCCTGACATCCCTGTTGATAGAGATCCAGTGACTCAGGAGGAGTTACATCAGGTGGACAGGATTGATGATGTGGACATCGACACCTTGGTCTTCTTCTGATGTGTATTCTCGTTATATCTTTTGATAGGCCTCTATTAGATATTGGATGGCTGTGCCCCATTCTCACTATATCTTTTGATAAGCCTCTGTTAGTAGTAGGGTGTTTGTGCCCCATTTCCTGTATTGTAGTCATGCATTGAGATGATGTATTAGATGATGATATACTTAGGAATGTATGCACAGTTTTTCCATTCCCTATATCATATTGTCATCCATTATTTGTTATGCATGTATCATGTTATGCATATGTATGTATGTCCAGAGATATTCGGCATTGAATTCGGATGGTCATATACCACGGCTACCGCATGAGATGTCTTCTTGACGATTAATCAGTATAGATCATACCCCACCATTATTGGTGGCATTGGGTATGCGATTGTGGTATGATAGCATGTCACCACCAGACAGGGTGACTGTAGATCATTTGCTGCAGCATACCATGACTTTTTTGATGGTTCAGGTTCTCGCAGGGTTTGTGGATGGGATGCTAGAGCATTGGATATTGGATAGGCATGTTTTCCGATTCGGGACCCACGAGTTGACTCCTACTCTAGAGGAGTATGCACGATTGATGATGCTGCCATTAGACAGACCTTGCGTGCACCTGGCTTTGGGAGACATGAGTAGACGATTCATGAGTCTCACTAGATTGCGGCGTAGAGTAGTACAGGATGAGCTGACATCTAGCCATGTGATATCCCAGCGTTTTCTGTATGACAGATTTGGCTCGGAGGATAGCTATTCACGATATTCTGGGGATTTAACCGCACCGGAGGATCACTGGCCTTTGGCCAGGGTTGATGTACTGTTGCTGTGCGTACTGTTATATATCTATATGCCACGATACATGGACGAGATAGACATTGGTGTCATCATGGTTGTGAGAGCTCTTAGAGATGGTCGTACAATTGTACCTATGATTGTAGCAGAGACCCTATGGTCAGCATCTTACTGCTGCACTTATTCGACAGGAGTGTTCACTGGGAGTTCGGTCATGCTGTATGTGTGGTTTATGTCACACTTGAGACCGATTGGCACTCTTAGACTGCATGGATATTGCTTCACCCATGATGTAGCTATGTCATACTCCTTTCAGCCATCGGAGTATATAGATGCTCTGTCCTGGTCCATATTTTTGGTAGATATCGGAGATCCATTCAGCATATTGCCGTGTTCGGGGCTTCGCTCACCATACAGCTTCATTACTCACGCCCCGGGCATGAACTTCCTCCCTCTGGCTGGCTTGAGGGGCGTGACTACTTATCACCCACTATCCGTGCTGTCACAGTTTGACCAGTTCCAGGACTTTCATCCTTTCGAGGGGGCGATATGTCAGCGTTCACCTTCTCGATATCTCTCAGCAGAAGACCGATCGCGCGTGTATGCTTGTTGGGATCAGCGTGAGATAGCTTCTTTTTCTGTCAGTCATCCAGGTTGTTCTGTAGAGTATTCCGCATGGATGGAGACAGATATTTTATTGGCTGCGGTAGTGTCCACAGTACCGGATAGTGAGCCAGATGATGTAAAGCCCATGGAGGACATCGATTCCTACATCGAGGAGGAGCCCGCTGCTGGGTTGCCAGCATTTCTTCCGAATTCTCCTAGTACCAGTACTGTTGTGATTCAAAGATTTTCTAAGACAATACCTAGAGCGAGTCTTCATCGATGACCTTTGAGAGAGATCGTGGTCGATTTATGATGTCGACCGCCTTGATCGTGCATTAGCTCGCGAGAGATATCATTTATTCTTTGGCGGGATGAGGCCAGGTCAGCCAGAGATGCAGTGATAGTTGAGCGGGATAGTGCTATATCTGCCGGGATGTAGCTGTCACAGATAGTTCTGCCGTGAGGTCCCTTACCACTGGCATGATCGCAGAGATGAGCACATATATTGATGATCATATGGTCACCATGCAGATGGTTGCAAATCTGTTGGGTCGTGTGGATATTCTCGTACAGGAGACCATAGCTTCACCTCCATCTTCTGAGAGGGACGCCATGTTGGGCTTGTTAGCTCGCATATACCCTGACTTGTAGATGAGCTTGTATTTTTCTGCACAGACTAGCTTATCCATTTTGTCCTGTACAGTTTACATTGTATATATCAAACATCATTATATATATGAAAGGGAAATATATTTTTGGATCACTTCCCTTTTAGATATGCCTTGCTACGTGCTTGATATTTTGCCTGCTGCTTCAGGGCTTGTGATCTTGATGTATTCTGAATTCCTCCTGGGTGGATGGACATTGAGTTATCTCTGGATAGTTCAGAATGGATCATCGATCTCTGTGTATCCCTATCATCTTTGGTGTTTGGAACTGGTTTCTGAATAAAAATATGGAGAGGAGTGTGGCTTTCCTCTCTGAGATTGACCGCACCATAGATGGTCGCCAGTACTTCTATTTAGGAGAAGCCTATTTAATTCCATCTCTTATGGATTGATGTTACTCTTCAAGGTATGACCGTAGCTTAGATGGTCGCCGAATCTCCTATTTGGGGAGGAGTTCAGGTAATTCCATCCCTTTGGTCTGAAGCCAATGAAATGTAGTGGATTGATGTTTGATCCCAATACCAATTGACAAGGGTTTGTGTTTTGGTAGGGAGTGAGACCGAACCATGAATGGCTGCCTACGTACTCCTATTGAAGAGGAGATCAGGTCTGCGTAGTTCGAACCTGGTGTAAGAGGTTCAACGCTGTATATGGTAGAAATGGTGTAGGAATGTTTTTGTTGTTTTTGTTTTTGTAAGGGTAGAAATGTTTTTGTTGTTTTTGTTTTATTGCGACCGGGCCATGTGAAATGGTTACCTACGTACTCCTATTGAAGAGGAGATCAGGTCGACGTAGTTCGCCCCTCAGGGTGAGACGAAAAGCGTAATCCCATGTGCAGGTCAGAGTGCGGGGAGGAGAAAGTTTAATCCTAGGTTGAGGATAAACTGCAGGTATGAGAAGTTTGATCCCATGTATGGGTAGCCAAACTGCAAGTGCGAGAGGTTCAATCCACGGTGGGATGACCTAAGTCGTAGGAACACAAAGGAGAGCCAGGCTGCTGGCTTGAAATGTATGTTTCCCTAAGGGGCAAAGTGTAGAAAAGTTGTAGGTGGTAAAGGGTTAAAAAACCGAAATGACTGGTGATCTAATGGTTCTGCACCAGGGTGTTTGCGAATTACTTTAGACATAGTACCGTTTCACGGCGTCTGAGTTGATGAGTTGTGGAAATTCATCACCGTCCATTTCTTGTAATCTGAGAGTGCCTCCTGTCAATACTTCTTTGACAACAAATGGGCCTTCCCAGTTAGGAGCGAATTTTCCCTTAGATTGATATAACTTACCATGGAAGATAGTCGTGGTTCGCCTTTCGTCTATTAGAGACAATTGGTGATACCTGTCTTGTACCCATTGGTCTTCATCCAGCTGAGCGTCATCAGAGGCAATAGGTCAAGCCAATCTTTGTGGTTGGCGGACATCTTTTGCATAATCTTCTTGATGTTTTTGTTAGCTGCTTCAACAGCATTGTTCATCTTCGAACGATAGATGACGGAGTTAAGATGTTTGATGTGGAATTTACTGGCCAATTCCTCCATCATTTTGTTGTTGAGGTTCTTGGCATTGTCTGACACAATCACCTCTGGTTGTCCGTATCGACAAACAGTTCATTTAGCTGGATTCAACTTCAAGTTGTACTTACGCAACCTGTTGAACAACTTCCTGAGATGGTCTATATGGTCATCCTCCTTCCGAGACTTGACAATGATGTCATCCACGTAGATCTCAATCTCTTTGTGCATTAAGTCATGGAAAAGAGCCATCATAGCTCGTTGATAGGTGGCTCCGGCATTGATAAGGCCGAATGACAACCTTCTATAACCAAAAGGTTCCCCAAGGCGTGATGAAAGCAGTCTTCTCACGATCTTCCTCAGCAACCATGATCTGATGATACCCCGCAAAGCAATCAGCAAAGGAGTACATATCGTATTGCGCAGTATTATAAATGAGAATGTGGATAAATGGCACGGGAAAGCTATCTTTTAAGCAAGCTTTGTTCAAGTCCCAGTAATCCACGCAAACTCGCACCTTCCCTCCAGGTTTAGGTACGGGCACGATGTTGGATATCCACTGAGGATATGTAGACACCATGATGACGCTAGCTTGAAATTGTTTCACAATTTCTTCTTTCACCTTTAAACTCCACTCAGGTTTCAATCGCTTTGAGCTTCGCTTGATTGGCTTAAATCCTCTTTAATGGGAAGGCGATGAAGGACAATATCGGTGGACAAACCCACCATGTCTTCATTGAGACCATGCAAACACATCTCGAATTGGGTTACTAAGCGTAACCATGTCATTCCGATTGGTTTGGGGTAAGTTTTTGAACCAACTGGATTAACTTAGGGCTTTCTAAGGTTCAGAGATTGAAAGAAGTGGTTTGATCAAGGTTGGGTTTGGGTTTGTCTTTGACCCATTCTTGAATTTCTGGAGGCACCTCAATGTCATCCTGTATATCCATCAAGGCGGAATTCATCTCTACATCAAAGGTACAATCCTTATGGAGAAGAGGCACTGTATCAGCAAGTACAGGCACATCTAAACTCAGAGTCCTGAAACAAAATATGCTTTCACTGAGTATATATGAAATGTGTTGATCATACACAGTGTTAGCATATATCTTGGCAAAATAAGTCGCTAATCACCGCATGGAAAAAGTAAGCAGTTATTATATCTACAGGGAAGAAAGAGTTTATGCCCGCTTTATCCTTGTCGACCAATGCAAGGAATGTTGTTCCAATTGGCAAGGGCAAAATCTGGGTGGACCGCAGTGATGGAGGGATTTTTATCATCCTCCTTGTCCCGAATGACGGCCATTACGTCTGGGCAATCATCGTCTGGGGTATATCTGTTGGTATGTTCGTTATGAACGATGATACGTATGCCTGACATCATTCGGATGACGTCTTGCTTGATTCTTCGTTCCTCCTCTTCCACTGCGGGATTTGGAATAAAGACTTATTTCTCCTTTACCGGTATCGGCTTGGGAAATAACATAGCCATTACATTGGCTGGCACCTTTATAGGAGGTTGTGCGGACTCAGAGTTTGAAGGCGAAGATGAACGCCGCATAGTTGAAGCTGAAGGAATCTGCTGATGCTTATGAGCATTCCTATGACTAGAACTGGAAGAATAGCGTAGCCCAGTTGTTCCAGTTTGCTTGGTTAATCGAATTGGATATTTGATACCCTGGCAATCTTTACCCAGCCCTTGTCCCGATTTATGACCCAATGACATCATTTCTTGAGTAGCCGACATTACCTCGGCAGAAATCTTAGGTTCGGGCAATAGCATTCCAATAGCATGGTATTGGGTATTGCTTATTTCCAAAGCATAAAAACTGACTAGTTCCACATCTGCATTGGCATTGATTAATGGTATGTCTCCGTACTGAGGAATCTCCGGTTCAGCGTTGACCGTGACCAGGCTATTATTGATAATGTATTTCAAATGTTGGTGAATAGTGGAGGGGACTGCGCCTGCCATGTGAATCCATGGTCGTCCCAAGAGCAGGTTGTATCCTGAATCTATCTTGAGCACATGGAAGGATATACAGAATGTGTGAGGACCAATTTTGATTGGCAACTCAATTACTCTGACCGAATTACGGCGGGCTCCATCAAAATCTTTGATGATAGTATGGCTACTCTGAATTCTGTTGAGATTGATATTCATCTTCACCAATGTAGCATATGCACAGATATTTAGAGAGGAACCTCCATCTATCAATACTCCAGCTAGCATGTATCCGGAGGACAAGACCGCAATGTGCAACGGTTTGCAATGACCGGTCCCCTCGGGCGGTATGTCATCATCAGTGAAGGATATCACATTGTTGTTGAAAATGTGATCAACCATATGTTTAAATTTTTCCGTATCAACTGATGTCGGCAGATAGGCTTCTTCTAAAACCTTCAACAAGACCTTCCGGTGATCCTCGGAAGTTAGGACCAAGTCCAAAATTGATATTTATTGTGGAGCTTCTTTTAAGCTTAAAACCACCTTAGCTTCGTGATGACCCATAGTGCAGAGGAATTTTTCAATTTTCTCCATGGGTATTTTCCCCTTTGATTTGGTGGTAGACTTCATCACCCGTTGGGGAAGATACAGTGGATTTTCCTTCGACACTGTAGCAGTTGTATGTGAGGTGGATCCTTCACCTTCTCCATAATTCCGCGGAACTTTGCTCAAGCTAACAATGGGATATTGTGTTCTGTACGGCAAGTTGATTGGCTCGGGAGCGGTCACTTTCAAAGGATTGTTGCTTCCCGTGAGTTGAATTGTTGGTATTGTGAGTAATGTGTTAATCCCATCAGTTTCAGTGGATATGACTGCTTCCACACTCTTCCACTTAGTAGGACCTGAATTCTCACTTGCACGTAACACAGTATCGTCGTCCGCTAGGCGCAGGACACCATTGTCGATTAGATTTTGAATAAGGTGGCGGAGTGCCCAACATTCTTCTGTGCTGTGACCGCGAGACTAGGAGTGATATTGGCACACTCCATCAGAGTTGTACCGTCCTGAACGGGGGTTGATTGGAGGTAGAATGGAACTTATCCTTCCTTCATTGATTAACATATGAAGGATTTCCTCCATAGGTTGGCCCAAATAGGTGAATTCCCTCTTGGTGGCAAAATCCCGACGGGCCTTGACATTTGCTCTCTTTGTCACTTTGTCTTCCAGCATTTCATTTTCTGAAAGTGATGAGGGAATATTCATGACAAGAGGTAGGAGACTGGCATTCTCCTGGCTGATTAATTGACATGTCACTTGATGCTGATAAGTCACCAATTCTGTCAATTGTTCAATTTTTTTGCATAAAGCTTTCATCTTTCATTCCATTGTGAACTGGAACTTGGCATAATTTCATTTGTCATCACCGTCTTTGAGGGTCTGGGAGGATTCACAGCTGAAATTGGAATTCTGTCCGCTATTCCAATTTATCATGTTGACCTCTTCTTCTTTATGTTGAGGAAGAGGGTTGTCTTGAACGTGAGGCTGATCTGGTTTGGTGACCACGATCTCTCCGTTGTCTATCAGGTCCTGGATCTTGTGTTTCAAGGCCCAACAATCCTGAGTATCATGTCCAGGAGCCCCGACATGATAAGCAAATTTCCGAGCAGCATTGAAACCCCGTCCATTAGGGCAGGCTGGTGGAAGAAGATGCGTAATTTTCTTCTGTGTTGTCAGAAGATTAAGAATGTTCTCGAGGGTATCCCCCAAGGGTGTAAACACTCGAGGGCGTTTGACTTCTCCACCTTTCGGTATTGGAGGGTTCGTAGACTGTGCTTGAAAAGGAGTGTAGTTTCTCCTTTGAATAGGCATGTTCTGATTGCCTTTTTGCCCCTGTAGTATCATGGAAACATCTTCTTCTTTCTTTTTATGGACCCTCCGGGGGTTGTTCCCATAATTTCCAGATTGGATGTGATCAGCAATAGCTTTGAGTGCAGCTAGGTCTTGAATTTTCCCGAACTTTAATCCCATCTCAGCCATCTCCCCATGTTTGACCATTTCAGAAAATGGTTTGCCGATGCCGGATAAAACTCTCTCATAGAAAGGAGCTTCTTGTATGTCTATGAAAGTTATGACCATCTCTGATTCTGTCATAGAAGGACTAACTTGGGCAGCCAGGCGTCTCCACCTTTGAGCATACTCTCTGAAAGACTCGTTAGACTGTTTCTTGATCTTGGTAATTTGATACCGATCAGGAGTCATCTGAGTTTGAAAGCTGTATTGAGTGAGGAAAGCATGTGCTAACTCTTCCCAGCTATGGATCTTTGAATTGTCTAATCTTGTGTACCACGACCGGGCTTCTCTAGTTAGACTTTTTTGGAACAATTGCATTCTAAGCTTTTCGTCCTCTGCATAAGATCTAAGTTCCCCAATAAACACCTTTAAATGTGTGTAAGGATCTCCTAACCCGTCATATTTTTCAAAGTCAGGATTTTTAAATTTTTCTGGATAATGAACACCAGGGAAAATACACAGATCAGCATATGAAACACTCCCGTGTGTTCCAATTCCTTTGATAGTACGAAGGGTCTCTTCCATTTGGAGGACTTTCTTTTTGATGTCACCAGTGTCTGGATGTCCAGTGGGATGGGCAGCATCATGAGTTTTGTTGGTCGTCTCCAACTGCAGTTCAGGTATTGTAATGACCTGGGTTCCTCCTTATGTGGAGGATTCAGCATGTACGGGTATTTTCTGACACTGAGTAGACTGGTGTAATTCTTTGAGTAGAACAACCAAATCTGTAATTTGTTTGCTTAATCCGTCGAATTCTTTGCGAGAAACTGGATTAAGTTCAGTCTGGTCGGATGACGACATGATTGATTGTAGGCCTGTTGCCTTTTTGGACTTTGACCGGGTAGTAGGTCCGATTGGTTCCCTGCAAAAGACTTGTATAGTTTAGTCTTTAGGGAATGTATATAATAACATGCTATGTGATGTGTCTATTTTAGGAATTTTATCCTGCAAAACGGATGTCAGCTGTTTGTAGCATGTTAATATGTATGTGTATACATTTCTTCATATTTCTCATTACATGGAGATAGATATGGAATGTAATTACAAGTAATTGTGTTTACAAGTAATTTGAAATGAGAGCATGAAGAGACTTTCCTCCGTTTTGGGTTTATCAGAGGATGACCTATCTTAGGTTACTCTCGCGACTTTTTGGCATTAAGGTTCCCAAATCATCGCAATCTACTTGACGGGAAGTTAGTCCGGTCTTTCAACTGGAGCGAATTTGGGTGGTGCCTTTCCTGAGCCTCGGAGAATTAGTCTTCTCACGAGTCCAGTAATCAAACACCGACGGGATAGCCTCCTAGTGGAGGGACCACACAACATACATTCACATACATCGCGTCTCACCGTATGAAAAATGATGACATGTGCGAAACACTAATATCACAAGCAGATATGGTGCGAAGCACTAATATCACAAGCAGATATGGTGCGAAGCACTAATATCACAAGCAGTTATGGTGCGAAGCACTAAGTGCAATAAGGAAATGCATTCGTACACATTTATCAAAACGTAAATGCAACATCCACACACAAGCAGATAATAGTTTTGAAAAGATTGTAATAGCGGCTTAAGTCCTCTTACTGGTGTCCCCAACAGAGTCGCCACCTGTCGATGTCGGGATTTTTAGATGTCCCTTTCCGTTACTTGTTCTTTGGTGTTCTCATTTTAGGTGAGATTTGTTTGAAAAAATAAGTGAAAAAGGTCCGACATGTATAATGTTGACGATGGACTGTTAAGAGTCGCCAGTTTGTTTTTTAAATGGTTGTACCAACACAACCGAGAAAAGGTTTGCACATTGACCCATTGATGTGACACTGCTAAACGGGTCGGTAAAATTGAGATTCATTAGGGTTCGGGGACTTGGTTATGCGGAGGGAAGGTGTTAGGCACCCCCCGACATCCGTGTTACCACGGTGACCGCCTCTTTTTAAGAAACTATTATCTGAATGTGTGTGTGTGGGTCAATGTGCTGTTATTTGGAAGTAGTGCGAGGCCTCGTTCGCACTTATAAACACAGGGTTTGAATTTACGTAAAAAATCAGTTTTAACAAGATATAGCAATGAGGTTTTATAAAAAAGGTTTTTTTAAACCCTGATGCTCAATAGTAATTGAGACCTTTTACACTTCCATTTTAGTAAGTGTTCGGCTTGATTGATTTTATTTTACAGATGCGAGGCATCCGTATGAAAATAATGTAAAAATAATGCCGACTTCCTCATGGGTATGGAAACCATCTGAGGAAATTCAGACACCGCAAAATAATTTAAAAGCTGCTTACAGCTGAAAATGTCCAACACTGGAACCCAATCTAGATCCAATAGGCTGAATATGTGATCACGTGATTCCTAGGCACACAAGATACTACAATTTGTATGAAAGCAGTAAGCAGGTATATATATAAAAGCTGTAAATATATATATACAGACATGATCACCAACCACGAAGCACCTCCATGGGGGATCAGAAATGTAAATACAGCTGTAAAATCTATCAACCGTCAAAGAGGAAACTCCAGGCGGGATGAAACGTAAATGAAGTTGTAAATACGGTCAACCGCCACGAAGGAAATTCCAGGTGGGACGAAATGTAAATAAAGCTGTAAAAGCGATCAAATGCCACGAAGGAAACTCAGGCCGAATTAATATATATATATATATATATATATATATATATATATATATATATAAAAGAAATAAACGCACCGGATGTAAAATCTAGGCTCATCGAACAGAGTTCGACAACAGTTATATATATATATATATATATATATATATACAAAAGCAGAGTAAACGCACCGGATGTAAAATCGGGCTCATCGAATGAGTCAGACCACGATCATATATATATATATATATATATATATAAAAGCGAGTAAACGCTCGGGCATCAAGTTCAGGCTCATCGAACAAAGTTCGACTACGATTAATATATATAAATATATATATATATATATATATATATATATATATATATATATATATATATATATAAGCTGAAACAAAACCACGAACCAAAGTTCGGGAAAATGCGCACAACACGACTCTCAACGTGAAGAAGGGTGTGTGCAGAGATGAAGAGAAAGACTCTAAAGTGTGTGAGAAGGCTTACAGTTGACTGCCAAAGAACACTTCTATATCATTAGAGTGGGTAAACATTGGCTTTTGTAGGTACAAAATGTAAGACCTCGAATTTTATGAAATAAAAGTATTCAAATTTTCTTATAATTACTATTTAGTAAATGGTTAAAGTGATAAAAAGCAAAGTTAAGGGTGATATATGAAATTTTTTTCAAAATAAGTAAGTGGCTATAAAATACTTATTTTTGTCGGGGAATATTCGTTTGGTCGTGGAATATTCTTTCTGTTTGGGAATATTCGTACGACGGCGTAGCCTTTTGTGGCCCCATAACGGAAAGCGATTGGATGAAGAAAACGACAAGTATAAGTTGTTTATAAATAACGACATAGTTATTCTGAATTAATATTGTTGGAATATCAAATTGGTTAAAACACGATGTCTGGCGTTGTTGCAACAAGATAGCACACGGTATTGTACCAATTATTGATTCTTATATAAGAAGGCACTACTCAATAATTGTTACAGTAATTACTATTAAATATTTTATTTTATTGATTCAATAATTGCTACGTTGATATTTTATATTACTGTTGTTTCAATAATTGTCACTACACAGTATTTTCCATTATCGGAGCAATAATTCATATTATCTGAATAATTCATTTATGAATATTGCTCTTGAAATTAAATGTAGTTATTGATCCTATTGTTTTTATTATCATATATAACATTTTTATAACCCTGGTGATGAAATTTCTCATTGACTTGAGTGTAAAGATGGGTAAAGTATTGGTATGATCGTGACTATGGGTTCTCTTTGGCCAGTAGTGCAAAGTTGAATTGTTGACTAGTATGATCATGACCATTGAATTTACAATGGAATATTTTTAGCTTAAGTGCAAGGTGAATTGATCAACATGGTTATAATTATGATTTATATAAATTCTGAAATGATTATGTATTTCTTTTGAGATATGAATATCTTTGGTCTGTAGTGCAAAGATGACCTGTTGTTGAATATCTTTGGCCTGTAGTGCAAAGATGAACTGTTGATGAATATCTTTGGCCCGTAGTGCAAAGATAAATTTATTAGTATGATTATGAACATGAACTGTGATTTGGTATAACCATGATCTTTGATGTTTCAGGTAAAGACATGTGATGAAAATTATCTTCGTCCTGAATGCGAAAAGGAATTTAGAACTACAATTATGATTATGAGTTATTCATATAATTGTGGACAGGAACTGTTGATTGATGTTACAGGGTTAAAACATTGTTGGTGGACTTTTAACATGGAGAAGATAATAGACTTTATGGTCTATTTGGCTCTTCTAATGGATTGCTCATTCTGCTGCAACTATGGTTGAAAAGTTTTATCATCTACCATATGTTCTAAATCTCTGATTTATTATTGATGAAGGCTATTGAAAATTTAATTATCTTTAGTCATGATATTCTTTACTGGGCTATTTGTGCTCACCCTTTTGCTTCACAATTCCTTTCAGGTAATAAGAGTGTAGCTGGGTCGAGCATGGGTAACAGGAGAATAGAACGGTGGTCTCAAGCTGTGGAGGTTCTCCCTAAATAGTATAGAAAAGTGTGTTGTATTCTATACATCATTTAGTAGTTATATTTGGTGAATCAAATAGGGTGAGGTGAACCCAACGTTCATACAAGATGTCTAATGACATACAACCTCGTGTTATCATAAGACATGGTTGTGCACATCCACTTGCTGAGTATATCTACAAGCACTACCTATATGATCTTGGAGTTTGGTTAAAGTATAATTCTCAATTAGAGACGGTGGAGATAATGATATGTCAAGAGAAGACTCACCATTGGAAAGAATATGATAGTAATTTTCTCGTTTTTCTTTGGGGTCTATTGGGTCAACCAAGGATAATTCTGTGGACATATGATATCTATCATAACCTAGACGCATGGCCTCCCATGTACGAAGGTTTTCTTGAGCACTTTCCAAAGATTCTGATTTCTAAAACAGTTTTTGACTGTACCTTTATGTAAGGTGCCATTGTGACGTACTATCCAAGGTTGGGACATGAGTCACATTTGGTATATATTTGTATCAAAACTCACAACATATGTGTTGTTGTATTTTGCACGACAATTGTAGTAATAAAGTTGTAGTTGTTTTCTGTACCATGTTTTTGGCGACTCAGAATAGGTTGGTTGGATTGGACCTATTTTGGGGGCGTTACATTTGGTATCAGAGCTTAGGGATACGATCTCTGGCGGAGATCAGGGAATAGAACTAGGAGGGGTGAGACGAGTAAATCCTTTGTTAGTGTGTCGTACATAAGCTTATTTGTTGGTCAGTCATAATATCGGGATATTATGTGATATGTTAATTTGTTCAATTAACCCTTATTTTGAAGCTGTATTCTAGAATGATATTTGAAATACAAGAGATGAGCAATGGAGAAATCATGATGACAGGGAAGATGGAATTTGAAATGAAAGAAAGGTATTCTCAACTCTTTGAAATACTAGGTACGTAAATTTCATAAGGAGGGGAGATTGTAAGACCCCGAATTTTATGAAATAAAAGTATTCAATTTTTTTTATAATTACTATTCAGTAAATGGTTAAATTGATAAAAAGCAAAGTTAAGGGTGATATATGATTTTTTTTTGAAAATAAGCAAGTAGCTATAAAATACTTATTATTGTCGGGGAATATTTGTTTGGTCGTGGAATATTCTTTCTGTCGGGGAATATTTGTACGACGGTGCAGCCTTTTGTGGGCCCCATAACGGAAAGCGATTGGATGAAGAAAACGACCAGTATAAGTTGTTTATAAATAACGGCATAGTTTTTACCGTTAATACTGTTGGAATACCCGGTGGTTAAAACACAGTAATACGCGTTGTTGCACAGTAGCACACGGTATTGCACTAATTATTGATTCTTACGTAAGAAGGCACTACTCAATAATTGTTACAGTGATTACTGTTCAATATTTTATTTTATTGATTCAATAATTGCTACGTTGATATTTTATATTACTATTGTTTCAATAATTATCACTACACAGTATTTTCCATTATCGGAGCAATAATTCATATTATCTGAATAATATTATTAGATAACATTATTGGGAATGTCTAGAAAGTTCTGTCTAAGGAGAGGTTTGGTCACCTAATTACGCGCTAGTAAGGAGAAATCCTTATTGGAAAGCCCCCTCTTTCCTGGAAACGACCTGGTTGTTATTATTGTGATTCTGTAATATTATTTGTGAATAATTAATTATTGATTTATATGATAAGAAAAATATTTATTTATGTTGATATAAATGGAGGAATTTTTAGAAAAGTGACAATTGTTGAAAATTGATATTTTATAATTTTTGATAAAATAATTTATTATTATATAAATGGTGATATTTTTACAATGAATGTGAGATATATGAATAAATGAGGAGGAAGAATATTTTTTATTAAAAATATGTAACACATGTTTTGTGTGTTGGTGGGCCCCATATCTTGACTGAAATTTGATTATAGCCTGTAAAATCGTTCGTATGTGGATTTCGGTCAATTTCTGTTTGGAATTTGTAAAAACTTAAACTTTCAAAGTTGTAGAGAATTGAATTTCCTGTATAAGGACATAAGATTCAAATTTTTCTGATAAAAGGGCTATTTATTATGAATTATTGAAGTTCGGAATAATTGATTTTATTTTTTGGAGTTTTAAATGATTTTTATATGAAAATTGTTTTTGATGAGTTTGGCACATGTGTGGCTGATGTTTTGGATCAGTGGAGGTGTGCGTAGGAATTTATAATATCTATATTAATATTTTAATAAAATTTCTACTTTGGTGTTCTAAGCATTTTCCTATAAATAGGGTGCTTAGGTTAGAATTGAAAATCACACCAGAAACTGAAGTTTTCTCTCTTTATATTATCGAGCGTATTTTTGTGAGTATTTAGATATCTTGAGTGTTGCTATACGGTGCAAGTTCTCTTCAGCGTTATATCCGATATTCCAGTTAGAAATACTGCTCTTTTGAGGTAAGGGATTTTAAGGGATTGTAAGGGATGTTTTTTCGTAATGATGTTATTCTTTCAATATCATTATACTAGAAATATTGGTATGGATTTTATTGTGGAAGTTCTACCTTTTTGTGTCGGGGTTATTATTCACGATACAAGACTATTTACGTATCTGAGACTATTCACGATATACACTACATTATTCATGATATATGACATTTTTACGATATATGGTACTATATGTTACGAATCATGAAGTTACTATTCACGAGTTACTATTAACGGGTACTATTCACGATAAAATTGGTTTCTTTTTCTGACCAAATTATCATTGATTTATGAATATTGCTCTTGAAATTAAATGTAGTTGTTGATCCTATTGTTTTTATTATCATATATAACATTTTTATAACCCTGGTGATGAAATTTCTCTTTGACTTGAGTTTAAAGATGGGTAAAGTATTGGTATGATCGTGACTATGGGTTCTCTTTGGCCAGTAGTGCAAAGTTGAATTGTTGACTAGTATGATCATGACCATTGAATTTATAATGGAATATTTTTAGCTTAAGTGCAAGGTGAATTGATCAACATGGTTATAATTATGATTTATATAAATTCTGAAATGATTATGTATTTCTTTTGAGATATGAATATCTTTGGCCTGTAGTGCAAAGATGACCTGTTGTTGAATATCTTTGGCCTGTAGTGCAAAGATGAACCGTTGATGAATATCTTTGGCCAGTAGTGCAAAGATAAATTTATTAGTATGATTATGAACAGGAACTGTGATTTGGTATAACCATGATCTTTGATGTTTCAGGTAAAGACAGGTGATGAAAATTATCTTCGTCCTGAATGCGTAAAGGAATTTAGAACTACAATTATGATTATGAGTTATTCATATAATTGTGGACAGGAACTGTTGATTGATGTTACAAGGTTAAAACATTGTTGGTGGACTTTTAACATGGAGAAGATAATAGACTTTATGGTCTATTTGACTCTTCTAATGGATTGCTCATTCCGCTGCAACTATGGTTGAAAAGTTTTATCATCTACCATATGTTCTAAATCTCTGATTTATTATTGATGAAGGCTATTGAAAATTTAATTATCTTTAGTCATGATATTCTTTACTGGGCTATTTGTGCTCACCCTTTTTCTTCACAATTCCTTCTAGGTAATAAGAGTGTAGCTGGGTCGAGCGGGGGTAACAGGAGAATAGAACGGTGGTCTCTAGCTGTGGAGGTTCTCCCTAAACAGTATAGAAAAGTGTGTTATATTCTATACATCATTTAGTAGTTATATTTGGTGAATCAAATAGGGTGAGGCGAACCCAACGTTCATACAAGATGTCTAATGACATACAACCTCGTGTTATCATAAGACATGGTTGTGCACATCCACTTGCTGAGTATATCTACAAGCACTACCTATATGATCTTGGAGTTTGGTTGAAGTATAATTCTCAATTAGAGACGGTGGAGATAATGATATGTCAAGAGTCACCATTGGAAAGAATATGATAGTAATTTTCTCGTTTTTCTTTGGGGTCTATTGGGTCAACCAAGGATAATTCTGTGGACATATGATATCTATCATAACCTAGACGCATGGCCTCCCATGTACGAAGGTTTTCTTGAGCACTTTCCAAAGATTCTGATTTCTAAAACAGTTTTTGACTGTACCTTTATGTAAGGTGCCATTGTGACGTACTATCCAAGGTTGGGACATGAGTCACATTTGGTATATATTTGTATCAAAACTCACAACATATGTGTTGTTGTATTTTGCACGACAATTGTAGTAATAAAGTTGTAGTTGTTTTCTGTACCATGTTTTTGGCGACTCAGAATAGGTTGGTTAGATTGGACCTATTTTGGGGGCGTTACATTTGGTATCAGAGCTTAGGGATACGATCTCTGGCGGAGATCAGGGAATAGAACTAGGAGGGGTGAGACGAGTAAATCCTTTGCTAGTGTGTCGTACCTAAGCTTATTTGTTGGTCAGTCATAATATCGGGATATTATGTGATATGTTAATTTGTTCAATTAACCCTTATTATGAAGCTGTATTCTAGAATGATATCTGAAATACAAGAGATGAGCAATGGAGAAATCATGATGACAGGGAAGATGGAATCTGAAACGAAAGCAAGGTATTCTCAACTCTTTGAAATACTAGTTACGTAAATTTCGGGGACGGAATTTCATAAGGAGGGGAGATTATAAGACCCCGAATTTTATGAAATAAAAGTATTCAATTTTTCTTATAATTACTATTCAGTAAATGGTTAAATTGATTAAAAAGTAAAGTTAAGGGTGATATATTATTTTTTTTTGAAAATAAGCAAGTAGCTATAAAATACTTATTGTTGTCGGGGAATATTCGTTTGGTCGTGGAATATTCTTTCTGTCGGGGAATATTTGTACGACGGTGCAGCCTTTTGTGGGCCCCATAACGGAAAGCGATTGGAAGAAGAAAACGACCAGTATAAGTTGTTTATAAATAACGACATAGTTGTTACCGTTAATACTGTTGGAATACCCCGTGGTTAAAACACAGTAATACGCGTTGTTGCACACAAGAAGATACTTTGTAGTATTGCATCAATTATTGATTCTTACGTAAGAAGGCACTACTCAATAATTGTTACAAAGAATTATCGCTCAATATTTTATTTTATTGATTCAATAATTGCTACGTTGATATTTTATATTATTGTTGTTTCAATAATTATCACTACACAAGATTTTCCATTATCGAGATCAATAATTCATATTATTTGAATAATATTATTAGATAACATTATTGGCAATGTCTAGAAAGTTCTGTCTAAGGAGAGGTTTGGTCACCTAATTACGCGCTAGTAAGGAGAAATCCTTATTGGAAAGCCCCCTCTTTCCTGGGAACGACCTGGTTGTTATTATTGTGATTCTGTAATATTATTTGTGAATAATTAATTATTGATTTATATGATAAGAAAAATATTTATTTATGTGGATATAAATGGAGGAATTTTTAGAAAAGTGACAATTGTTGAAAATTGATATTTTATAATTTTTGATAAAATAATTTATTATTATATAAATGGTGATATTTTTACAATGAATGTGAGATATATGAATAAATGAGGAGGAAGAATATTTTTTATTAAAAATATTTAACACATGTTTTGTGTGTTGGTGGGCCCCATATCTTGACTGAAATTTGATTATACCGTAAAATAAATGCGTATGTGATTTTGATCAATTTTCATTTGGAATTTGGAAAAACTTAAACTTTCAAAGTTGTAGAGAATTGAATTTCCTGTATAAGGACATAAGATTCGAATTTTTCTGATAAAAGGGCTATTTATTATGAATTATTGAAGTTCCGGAATAATTGATTTTATTTTTTTTGGAGTTTTAAATGATTTTTATATGAAAAACGTTTTTGGTGAGTTTGGCACACGTGTGGCTGATGTTTTGGATCAGTGAAGGTGTGCGTAGAAATTTATAATATATATATTAATATTTTATTAAAATTTCTGCTTTGGTGTTATAAGCATTTTCCTATAAATAGGGTGCTTAGGTTAGAATTAAAAATCACACCTGAAACTGAAGTTTTCTCTCTCTATATTATCGAGCGTATTTTTGTGAGTATTTAGATATCTTGAGTGTTGCTACTACGGTGCAAGTTCTCTTCAACATTATATCCGATATTCCAGTTAAATCGCTCTTTTGAGGAGGTAAAGGGATTGTAAGGATGTTTTTTCGTAATGATGTTATTCTTTCAATATCATTATACCTAGAAATATTGGTATGGATTTTATTGTGGAAGTTCTAACTTTTTGTGTGGGGTTACTATTCACGATACGACACTATTCACGATATATGACACTATTCACGTATATATTTACATTATTATATATATATATTTTTATGTATATGTACTATGTACTAATCATGAGTACTATTCATTTAATTACTATTCATGGGTACTATTCACGACAAAATTGGTTTCATTTTCTGACCAAATTATCGTTGATTTATGAATATTGCTCTTGAAATTAAATGTAGTTGTTGATCCTATTGTTTTTATTATCATATATAACATTTTTATAACCCTGGTGATAGAATTTCTCTTTGACTTGAGTGTAAAGATGGGCAAAGTATTGGTATGATTGTGACTATGGGTTTTCTTTGGCCAGTATTGCAAAGTTGAATTGTTGCCTAGTATGATCATGACCATTGAATTTACAATGGAATATTTTTAGCTTAAGTGCAAGGTGAATTGATAAACATGGTTATAATTATGGTTTATATAAATTCTGAAATGATTATGTATTTCTTTGAGATATAAATATCTTTGGCCTGTAGTGCAAATATGTCCTGTTGTTGAATATCTTTGGCCTGTAGTGCAAAGATGAACTGTTGATGAATATCTTTGGCCCGTAGTGCAAAGATAAATTTATTAGTATGATTGATTAACAGAGGGCGTGATTTGGTATAACCATGATCTTTGATGTTTCAGGTAAAGACAGGTGATGAAAATTATCTTCGTCCTGAATGCGAAAAGGAATTTAGAACTACAATTATGATTATGAGTTATTCACATAATTGTGGACAGGAACTGTTGATTGATGTTACAGGGTTAAAACATTATTACTGGACTTTTAAAATGGAGAAGATAATAGACTTTATGGTCTATTTGACTCTTCTAATGGATTGCTCATTCCGCTGCAACTATGGTTGAAAAGTTTTATCATCTACCATATGTTCTAAATCTCAGATTTATTATTGATGAAGGCTATTGAAAATTTAATTATCTTTAGTCATGATATTCTTTATTGGGCTATTTGTGCTCACCCTTTTGCTTCACAATTCCTTTCAGGTAATAAGAGTGTAGTTGGGTCGAGCGGGGGTAACAGGAGAATAGAACGGTGGTCTCTAGCTGTGGAGGTTCTCTCTAAATAGTATAGAAAAGTGTGTTGTATTCTATACATCATTTAGTAGTTATATTTGGTGAATCAAATAGGGTGAGGTGAACCCAACGTTCATACAAGATGTCTAATGACATACAACCTCGTGTTATCATAAGACATGGTTGTGCACATCCACTTGCTGAGTATATCTACAAGCACTACCTATATGATCTTGGAGTTTGGTTGAAGTATAATTCTCAATTAGAGACGGTGGAGATAATGATATGTCAAGAGAAGACGCATTGGAAAGAATATGATAGTAATTTTCTCGTTTTTCTTTGGGGTCTATTGGGTCAACCAAGGATAATTCTGTAGACATATGATAACTATCATAACCTAGACGCATGGCCTCCCATGTACGAAGGTTTTCTTGAGCACTTTCCAAAGATTATGATTTCTAAAACAGTTTTTGACTGTACCTTTATGTAAGGTGCCATTGTGACGTACTATCCAAGGTTGGGACATGAGTCACATTTGGTATATATTTGTATCAAAACTCACAACATATGTGTTGTTGTATTTTGCACGACAAGTGTAGTAATAAAGTTGTAGTTGTTTTCTGTACCATGTTTTTGGCGACTCAAAATAGGTTGGTTGGATTGGACCTATTTTGGGGGAGTTAAATTTGGTATCAGAGCTTAGGGATATGATCTCTGGCGGAGATCAGAGAATAGAACTAGGATGAGAGAGACGAGTAAATCCTTCGCTAGTGTGTCTTACCTAAGCTTATTTGTTGGTCAGTCATAATATCGGGATATTATGTGATATGTTAATTTGTTCAATTAACCCTTGTTTTGAAGCTGTATTCTAGAATGATATCTGAAATATACAGGAGATGAGCAATGGAGAAATCATGATGTCAGGGAAGATGGAATCTGAAATGAAAGCAAGGTATTCTCAACTCTTTGAAATACCAGGTACGTAAATTACGGGGATGAAATTTCATAAGGAGGGGAGATTGTAAGACCCCGAATTTTATGAAATAAAAGTATTCAATTTTTCTTATAATTATTATTCAGTAAATGGTTAAATTGATAAAAAGCAAAGTTAAGGGTGATATATGTAATTTTTTTAAATAAGCAAGTGGCTATAAAATACTTATTGTTGTCGGGGAATATTCGTTTGGTCGTGGAATATTCTTTACATTTGGGAATATTAAATGACGGCCAGCAGCACCTTTGTGGGCTCCATAACGAAAAGCGATTGGATGAAGAAAACGACAAGTATAAGTTGTTTATAAATAACATAGTTGTTACCAATTAATCATCGTTGGAATACCGGTTGGTTAAAAAACACGAATATGGCGTTGTCAGACAAGAAGACACCGGTATTGCACCAATTATTGATTCTTACGCAAGAAGGCACTACTCAATAATTGTTACAATAATTATCGCTCAATATTTTATTTTATTTATTTTATTGATTCAATAATTTATTTTATACGTTTGTTTTAATTTATATATCACTACACAAGTATTTTCTATTATCGAGCAATAATTCATATTATCAATAATATTATTAGATAACATTATTGGCAATGTCTAGAAAGTTCTCATTTCTAAGAAGAGGTTTGGTCACCTAATGCAGGCGCCAAGAAGGAGAAATCTTTATTGAAAGCCCCCTTTCTGAGGAGAACTGATTGTCATTATTGTGATTCTCGTAATATTATTTGTGAATAATTAATTATTGATTTATATGATAAGAAAAATATTTATTTATGTGGATATAAATGGAGGAATATTTAGAAAAGTGACAATTTTTGAAAATTGATATTTTATCTTTTTCGATAAAATAATTTATTATTATATAAATGGTGATATTTTTACAATGAATGTGAAATATATGAATAAATGAGGAGGAAGAATATTTTTATTAAAAATATTTAACACATGTTTTGTACGTTTTGTGTGAAAATAAAGTGTTTAAAGATATTTTAAGTTATAAAATATAACTTTTAATATTTAAAGGATAATTTCATTAATAATTTAATATTAATGATATTAATTTAATAATAAATGATATTAAGTTTATTTAATAATTATATTAAATAAATAGTTTAAAATGGTTTTATTTATTTAAAATCATTTAAAAAGGAAATAAATGAATTAAAAATATTTTTATGTTATAATTAATGACTTTTAATATTTTGATAGATAATGCAATAATATTTTGATAATTAATACATTAATACTTTAATATTAATGATAATTATTAAAAAATGATTTTAATTCTTTTAAAAATCATTTAAGGGTAATATTAATACTTTAAAAGTATTTTGAGTTATTATAAATAACTTTAACCTTTTGGCAATGGTTTCATTAATAGTTTAATATTAATTAAATATTAGTGATAATAGGATGGTTTAATATATAAATGATTTAATAATGATTCCGATGTTTGAAAATTTATGATAAATGATAATAAATGTTTTAAAATTATTATAAGTCATTTAAGAATAATATGATTGTTACTTAAATAGTCTACATATATATTGAACTTCGATAAAGAGTTTTAGACTCGATAATTACCCGATAAAGCTGTCGGTACGCCGACAAGTTTTAGGAATTGATCTGGACTTAGATATTTTGACTGTATTTATGTTTGTTTGTGATTCAATGACTATTGAATATATGTGACAATGTGATTAGGTTATGTGCTGGCTGTTACAAGTAGTGCTATGTGTATAGTATGTTATTCTAATCGATCAAATGATCTTATTACTGATAGGTGTTATATAAAGATAGAACTAAGTTACGAAATGTAAGCAACGCATCAGGCAAGTATCTTACATTTTCATTTCCTTTATGCAATGGACATGAGTAAGAAGTTTCAGAATTATATTATTATTATGCTATATTATTAACCCTATTGTGATATATTCTATATCCGATCATTGTTTATCAACATGTTAGTATATGGTAATTCAGATATATATTCTATTCGTTAATTTCTATATATGGTTATACAAGTGTCCCTACTTGAATAATCATTGTATTTAATCAAATGTTGATATATATATATATATATATATGTCCAAGCTAATTGACCAGCTAGACACAAATTTTGAAATATCTTTGAATAAGTTAAAACCTTTTTGTATCCAATCAAATTGTTTTGGTTCGGATTCCAGTCTAAGTATGAACATCCCGATCACGGGAAAACTTTTTTGTGCCCAAGGCAGACAGAGTGAACGATCATATCGTTCTTGTAATGTAGTATTGATCAATAAAGGGTCCATGGGATGTACACCCTCGTGCCCGTAAGTTATGACGGTTTGGAGATGAAGTTCTGTCTAACCTTATCGAAAATTTAAAACAATGTTCATAGTATGTCGACTACCTTATATATATAGTCAATACGTAGTTTAAAAAAAATTTGAGATAGAATTGTTATGTTATTATTATCGGTTCAGTTTACTTCACAACTATAAATTTGTTGTAGAAGTGATGTATAAAGAAAATATTTATTTCTTTAAGCTAATTATATTTATAATTGTTATTACTTGCTGGGCACCCAAATGCTCATTCTTGCTTTAAATTAAATGTTTTCAGCTAAGCATGATCAACCTGAAGGTTCAGACAAGAACAAATAAAAAGGAAAGCAAACAGATTACGTTTAATGGTATCTTTTGTAATAGTTAGACTGCATTAATATAATGATATGTATTATATATCATGTAAAGAATGTAGTAAAGGTTGCGTACTTGGGATTAGACTCTGATAAATGTAAGATAAGTTTGATATTCATATTATTGTTATTATTATTAGTATTATTCCGCTCATAGAAATGGTATCGTAAAGCACCGAGTTCGGGTTTCAAGTACCTGAATTTGGGGGCGTTATAAGTTGGTATCAGAGCTTTAGGGTTAAAAACCTTAGGTGTGTTAGACCTTAGGCTACAACCTTAGAACAGAGGGAAACATTGAAATTACAAATAACTCAAATAGAGTTTTAAAGAAGATGAATTGAATAAATTCACTGTCAAACAAAATAAAAGATAACTTGTATAAAGCCATTATTTGTTGTGTGTATATATTAGTTGATAATCAGAATAACTTAGGTGGGTAGATGTCAGATAAGATGAATTGAATAAATTCATTGTCAAACAAAATAAAAGATAACTTGTATAAAGCCATTATTTGTTGTGTGTATATATTAGTTGATAATCAGGATAACTTAGGTGGGTAGATGTCAGATAAAAAAGAATTAGAATACCCTCAGATTGTAAAGAAGAAACCGATCTCCATAACCGAGCCAATATCAAAGCCAATAGCTGAAATAGAGGCTCACATTGAAAGCTACTTCAATGAGGTGGTTATTTTGGAAAGTATAGTATCGGACCCTGAAACGATAGTATGACTGATAGGTAAAGTATAGTTAAAGAATATGTGGTCAATGTCGAGTTCTTAAACTCATATGTTTGTGGTGAGTTCTTAAACTCATAATGTGTTGTAAGTTGGACGAACTAGGTGTAGTTAGGTGTGAATGGATTATTGGGGATAATGGGAATAGACAGATTTCTAAGTAATTGATCCTTAGTGAAGGCGTAAAGAAATAAGTAGTTTTAGTATTACTTGAATATGTATGATTCTATGGTATGATTCTATGATAGTTATGTCTGTATAAGGTAATATTCTTAACTTTTATATAAGTTGTGGCAGCGATTCTCGACTTTTGAGTCACAAAGGGATATCAAATGATTAAAACAATATATGCTATGGTATGTCAAGTGTTATGAATATGAGTCTATGATGGATTAATGAAATAAGTTGGTATAAAGATAGTAGTTAATTATATGAGTATTGGTTAATGCAGAAAACCAAATTTTCAAAATCTAATATTTTGAGTACATGATTACTCGAATAGAAAGTTTAGTGTTATATGTTAAGCGTATATGATAAGGTTTAGAATGTAAGTTAATAAGAATAATTTATGATAATGTCGCCAAGACGAAAACGAAATACACGCGCAAAATAACCTGTCAACAAAGCTGGAGGAAAACCAGACCCGATACAGAATTTTGCGAATATGGACGATCAAGTTATGCAGAATGGAATACTAGTCGCGGGAAGATCAGCCAGATAATCGATCGACGAACGTCAAAGACTTCCAGGCAATCATACTGTCAGTATTTAGAGGATCAACTGACCTGTAGCAATGTTTGTGATAGCTAGGATAACGGAGGGGCAAAAGACAGTTTCGTCACCTATACGATAAAAAGAAAAGAGATAAAGGACAAGTCCGTGTGTTATAAGTATGGGCAGAGGGGACATATCTCTCCCAACTGTTCCAATCCAAGAATGTACAGTAGGTGTTTTAAGTGTGAATCAATGGATCATAAGGTAAAAGACTGTCCAAGAAGTAGAAGGGAAGCAAGGATTGCAAAAACAAAGAAAGGCAGCAAGACATTGGCGACGACATGACCAACATCAAAAATCAAACCAATGAAATCAACCGCAAACGTCTTCAACATGACCGTTCAAGAAACTGTAGCAGCCAGGGATGCAACTCCAGGTATTACTCGAATAAATTTTATTTTCTTATATATTATTTTCTAGCTTATATATAGTAAATTATTTTATAAATTATTTTGAAGGAGGAAATTGAGTTCTATTAGAAATCAATTTTCCTTTTAATTAGATAGATAAACGTTATGCTGAATAGTTAGAGATCAGTTCGATCAATTTTGATCGACATCTACTTGCAATGATTATGTATGCTATGTACCCTGGTATGTATAGGCTTTAAAACGGTGATTCCGGGGACGGAATCTTTATAAGGGAGGGTGAATGTAATAACCCGATATTTTCTATATAATTAAATTAGAAATTTTGCGTATAAATTTTTTTTATTTAAGGATGAGGATTTGTACAAGATAAAACTTATGTAATTATGTAATAAATAAAAATAATTTTATTACATGAATGTTTACAAATAATATTATTTTAGAATTATTGACTATTATAAAGTTTATTCTTTTAATAATTAATTTTATAGTAAAAATGTTTTTATTCATTATGTTCTATGAAAATATGATTTTATATTATTTAAATAATATATGAAATGGTTATTAGAATTATTATAATAATTATTTTATTTTATTATATGAATTTAATTTATATTAATTAAGTTAATTATTTTAACTTAATTAATAAAGGTATATATGCCAGTTAAAATCAGATATGGAATCCAAAACCCTAATTTTGGATTTTGATCAAGGAATGAGAATAATAATATTATATTATTATTTGTCATTATTATAATTAGGTATGCTATGTGTGTAAGGTTAATGTGAGGATCAGTTTTGCTGGAACAATTTTAATGTTAATGATAAACCTTAGTTTGAAGTCAAATGAGACTTTAAAATCTGTCTAGTAATTATGTTATGTGATTAGTGATATTTATTATAATATTATTTTATTTTAGTGCCGTAAATATGTACTGTATAAGTGTGGACTGGTAATGTTGGTTAATTATGGTATCTTATGACCAAACCCATGTGACCAATCTCAGAAAAATCAACACATATCAGCCCATTTGCCAGCCATATACATTATATATAAGCACTATATATAGATTGGAGAGAGAGAAATGTCATTTGTTAGCCATTTTGTTCTCCAATACCCAACTAGACTCTCTCAACTCAAAACCCACGAAATCCTTTCCTAAAATCAGTCACAAAACAAGCCCCACAATTTCCCTTAACAGATCAGGAGGCCAAGAAATCAGATTTGATGCATTAAGGTATAAAACTCTAACCAAAATTTCGAACCTTGATCTTTTGTTAAAAGTTGTGATTATGTGTTGTAATGAGTTCTATGTAGTGTCTATAATTGATCTGGGTTGCTAGATGTTAGATCCATAACATCTAGAGGCTCAGATTTGATGTATTACAAAAAGCTGGAAATTTTGTTTTTAATGTCTGACAACGAATGTCAGACACTGTAAATTTCATCCTATTTATTGTTTTTGTGTTTTGAAGGTTTCTTCTTGTAGTAGGTTATTTGGTCTATGATCTAGAACTTGAATCAGGGTTAGATTTGTAATATATTGTAAGATATTCATGGTCAAACCACGTTGACCGGCCATGACTGAGCATTTCTAGGTAACCCAGAAACAGCCCAGAAATGGTCTGACAAGATATTCGTGAGCCTTGATCATGATTCTGTTTGTTGATTTGTTGTTGTTGTTGTTGTATTAATGTTGAAGGTTGGTATATGGACTACACGTTTAAGCCTTAAAATCACCTAAACATCAAACTGCATGAAATTAGTAACCGGTCAAAGTAGGTAAGTTGTTCACGTGTTCGGTTTTCTGGGAAACCCAGAAAATCTATGAACACGGTTTCTGACCGACTTTGACTAGCATAGATCGTCTTACTGTAATGTTGTTATATGTATTTTTGATTCTAGATATGTACACTTGTATGTTGTCTACACATTGGAACCAGTAGATCACTAAAATGTTACACATATTTTAAGTTGTGGAAGCCCAAATATGGCTACACGAATTCATTTCTGGGTAACCCAGAAAATGAAGAACATCTCTGAAATGTTTTTTCTGCAGCTTAGATCTCCTTATGGTGATGCAGTATGGTCATGTTCATTGTTGAATAATGTAGTATTACACTCGAACTATAAGATCTGACCAATAGTTTGTCTAGAAACATTATATGTTACGAATCAAGCTTGGTCAAAGTTGTGCACTTGTTATCTGACATGAAGTTCTGGGTTTGGCCCAAGAACACTCAAGAACACATTCAGCGACAGTTTTGTCGACTAAAGCACCTATAGCGACACTATATTTATAAAATCAATTATTTTGATAAAATAAATAGAAAAAAAATAGTTTTTAATTATTAAAAATATAAAATAAATTATTAAAAATTATTTTAAAATCTAAAAATTAGTTTTTAATTATTTTAAATATATTTCATAAATATTTAATATTTTTGGAATAATAAAAGTATTTAATTTATTTAATTATAATATTAAATAAATTATTTAAAAATAATTTTAATACATGAAAAATTATTTAAAATTATATTATGGCATAAGAAAATAATTTAAGTTATTTTTGATAACTTTTAATATTTTGTGATGAATTTCATTAATTAATTAATATTAATGATAATTAAGTTATTTATTGAATATATTAAATAAATAATGAAAAATAGAATTAATGATTTAAAAAGTATAAAAAATGATTTAAAGGTTATAAAAGTATTTTAAGTTATAAAATATAACTTTTGATAATTTGTCATGAAAAATATTAATTATTTAATATTATTGATATTAGATTTATTTAATACTTATATTAAATAAATTAGTTTAAAATGATTTTAATATTAGAAAAATCATTTTAAATAAAAATAAATAGTTTAAAAATATTTTAAGTTATAGAATATAACTTTCAATATTTAAAGGTAAATTTCATTAATTATTTACTAATAATGATATTAGAATTATTTAATAATTATATTAAATATATTAGTTTAAAAATGATTTTAATATTATAAAAATCATTTAAAATGAAAATAAAATGTTTAAAGATATTTTAAGTTATAAAATATAACTTTTAATATTTAAAGGATAATTTCATTAATAATTTAATATTAATGATATTAATTTAATAATAAATGATATTAAGTTTATTTAATAATTATATTAAATAAATAGTTAAAAAATAGTTTTATTTATTTAAAAATAATTTAAAAATGAAATGAATGAATTAAAAATATTTTTAAGATATAATTAATGACTTTTAAGATTTTGATAGATAATGCATTAATATTTTGATAAGTAATACATTAATACTTTAATATTAATGATAATTATTTAAAAATGATTTTAATTCTTTTAAAAATCATTTAAGGGTAATATTAATACTTTAAAAGTATTTTGAGTTATTATAAATAACTTTATCCTTTTGGCAATGGTTTCATTAATAGTTTAATATTAATTAAATATTAGTGATAATAGGATGGTTTAATATATAAATGATTTAATAATGATTCCGATGTTTGAAAATTTATGATAAATGATAATAAATGTTTAAAAATTATTATAAGTCATTTAAGAATAATATGACTGTTATTTAAATAGTCTACATATATATTGAACTTCGATAAAGAGTCTTAGACTCGATAATTACCCGATAAAGCTGTCGGTACGCCGACAAGTTTTAGGAATTGATCTGGACTTAGATATTTTGACTGTATTTATGTTTGTTTGTGATTCAATGACTATTGAATATATGTGACAATGTGATTAGGTTATGTGCTGGCTGTTACAAGTAGTGCTATGTGTTATAGTATGTTATTCTAATCGATCAAATGATCTTATTACTGATAGGTGTTATATAAAGATAGAACTAAGTTACGAAATGTAAGCAGCGCATCAGGCAAGTATCTTATCTTTGCATTTCCTTTATGCAATGGACATGAGTAAGAAGTTTCAGAATTATATTATTATTATACTATATTATTAACCCTATTGTGATATATTCTATATTCGATCATTGTTTATCAACATGTTAGTATATGGTAAATTGGATATATATTCATTCGTTAATTTTATATATGGTTATACAAGTGTCCCCACTTGGATAATCATTATATTTAATCACATGTTGATATATATATATATATATATATATATATATATATATATATAAGCTAATTCACCAGCTAGACACAAATTTTGAAATATCGTTGAATAAGTTAAAACCTTTTTGTATCCAATCAAATTGTTTTGGTTCGGATTCCAGTCTAAGTATGAACATCCCGATCACGGGAAAACTTTTATGCGCCCAAGGGGGACAGAGTGAATGATCATATTGTTCTTGTAATGTAGTATTGATCAATACAGGGTCCATGGGATGTACACCCTCGTGCCCGTAAGTTATGACGGTTTTTAGATGAAGTTCTGTCTAACCTTATCGAAAATTTTAAACAATGTTCATAGTATGTCGACTACCCTATATATATAGTCAATACGTAGTTTAAAAAAAATTTGAGATAGAATTGTTATGTTATTATTATCGGTTCAATTCACTTCACAACTATAAATTTGTTGTAGAAGTGATGTACAAAGAAAATATTTATTTCTTTCAGCTAATTATATTTATAATTTTTATTACTTGCTGGGCACCCAAATGCTCATTCTTGCTTTAAATTAAATGTTTTTAGCTAAACATGATCAACCTGAAGGTTCAGACAAGAACAAGTGAAAAGGAAAGCAAACAAATTACGTTTAATGGTATCTTTTGTAATAGTTAGACTTTATTAATATAATGATATGTATTATATATAATGTAAAGAATGTAGTAAAGGTTGCGTACTTGGGATTAGACTCTGATAAATGTAAGATAAGTTTGATATTCATATTATTGTTATTATTATTAGTTTTATTCCGCTCATAGAAATGGTATCGTAAAGCACCGAGTTCGGGTTTCAAGTACCTAAATTTGAGGATGTTACAATTATTGCTAATTATACCACGTCCAAGGATTTATTGTTGATTATTCGCAGTTAGTGCATGTTTAATAATTCAAATTGAATTACTGATTCGGAGAATATACATTTGTAGAATAACTGTTGTTGGATATTCATATTCGTAGAAGATAGAATTAATGATGATAATTTCACATTTATTGTCAAATTATGTTGAGAATGTCTTAGCTAATTATTCTGGCTAGACGAACATTTGTTAGAACTTGATAAATTCGAAAAGAGAATTCAATTGTTATTTCTAGATCGATGCCAATTATTTCGGCTAGATCGATAAGTAAATAGAAATTGAAATCATTAAATTTCGTTGTTAAATCAAATCTTGATTCTGAGAGTGAGAAGAACAACCTTTTATATAAAGGGAACAACCATTGCACACTGTTAAGTATTATGCATAATATAGGGTACAATAAAGCTGATCACTTGTTATACTTGCAGAGGGGTATGATTTAATCTTTATGGTTATCTGATACTCCTGTGTATGTATCAAAGTAAATCTTTGATAGATACCCGAGAAAGTAGAAGTTCTAGATCCAATGGATCGCTCAGCATAAATCTAGAAAACATTCCACTTTGTTATTGCGTAGAATTTATTCTTGTTTATTCAATAGAATATCGTAGAAACTTTGAAAGCGTTGTACTCTTTCATTATCAGATTATTGCGTTGCCTAGAATACGAGAAGACTTGTTATTGATTAACGAATTGTTCAGCTAATTCAAAGTTCACCAAACTTTGTTATCATTACATCAAATTAGAGAGTCTGATACTCTTGATTCGTATATACTCATTGTATGTCTTAACTTGCGGGGCAAATTTGTTGCTCACCCTTGCTAAATAAAACTTTTCAGCTAGGGACGAAGTTGCAGAAGATGCTGTGAAGAATAGAGGCAAAGGCATGGTGATAAATTAGTTATGATAAAACATGTTTATTATGTTATTTATAAACCCTTTTTGTATATCTAAGGGGTATGCTTGTAATGTTAAGGTTAGCGGACCTGGGACTAATGCATTAACAACATATGTTAATGTGATATGTATTACTATTTCTATATAAATGGGTAGTTAGATGTTATTTTATTGTGGATCATGAGCACCAAACTTGGGGGTCGGGTATCCCGAATTTGGGGGTGTCACAGGTTGGTATCAAAGCTGTAGTGACCAAGGCGTAACAAGTTGGTAGCAGAGCTATAGGTTATAAACCTTAAGTTGGGTGGGGGGAAAACCCTAGGATTATAACCATAAGCAAAATCTAGAATACTCATTTTGAGTACTAAGTGAGGGATTGCCGAAATATATCGATAGTGAGATATGTGGACTCATAGTGTGAGAAGTTCGTACTGGAGAAGTATTAATCAAGTCAATTAGACTGATGGTAGGATGTCTGGAGAAGATGAAATGAGTGCGGAGATGCTAGCGACTGTTGCACCAGTGCCAGTAGCCGAGGTGCCAGCACAAAGTGAATCAGTTGAGAAGGTGGGAGAAGATGAACCTATGATCCAACCAGGGAGTGATCGTGATGATTATCCCGAGATGTATCTAAGTGGTGATGAGGAGGTGGAGTCCGAAGAAGCTAAGGTGGAGAAAGAGAATAAGACTAAAGTTGGAGAACAAGCTTAAGAATCTGCAGAAGTCCAAGAACTCCGGAGTAAAGTATTTCTCTGGGAGGAATTGTGGAAGACAGAGCGAGCGTTACGCGAAATGACTGAAGAACGGAACGAGCTGAAGGCGCAGGTGGAGAGGATGAAGACTGAAGGTGGTGGATCGTCTGAAGGAACAATCAAGCAGCAGAAAGACAATAAAAAGAGACAGAAGGACAACGACAGCGACAACTCTGAAAAATTCAAACCCGAAGAAGAAGTAAGTCTGCAGCAAGTGTGGAAAGACTCACGTGGGAGAATGCATGAGGTGGAAGAACGTGTGCTTCTATTTTAAGGAAGAAGGACATATTTTTCTATATTGTCCTAAGTCGAAGGCAACAAGTGTCCCAGTAAGAAGAAGACTGGTGAAGGGAGTGGATGGTAGATAACTTAAGTTTAAGCGATAGTATCTTTTGATAGTGTGTGATATTAACGCTTGTAATATCAAGAACGATGTGTGAACATATATATATATATATATATATATGTTTGTATGAGTGAAATCTTTATTTTCTATATGAATATAAGATTAAGATTAATTTTTGAGTTCTTAAAACTCATACTTATGGTAAGTTCATGACTCATAATTATATGAAATGTTTTGAACCCCTCAGCGAATGGACGCCAAAGGTCTGACTAGGATAAGTTCATACACTCATATAATTGTGGCAAGTTCCTGAACCCCTAGGTGTGGTAAGTTTGATGAACTGAGGAATAGTTATGTGTGAATGGAGAATTACAACTTTTGTTTTAAGTTATGTTGTTAATCCTGATGTTATTTAAAAAGGGACAGTGCTATGTGTTAGGAGCTAAATGTATTGTGTGATATTTGAATAAATATGCGATTATATGAGAAATTTTTAATTCTTATTGTGTTATTAATAAGAATCTGTGTAGAGAAAGAGAATTAATGTAAGATTTTTATCAGATAATGCCGCCAAGGAAATGAAGTCTAAAGGAAAATATGGAAGAACAATTTGTGAATCTGAAGCAGAAGAATATGTCAATGGCAGAATATTTTGTCAAGTTCGACGAGTTATCAAAATTTGCTCCACATCGAGTGGACACTGAGGAGCTTAAAGCACGATGTTTTAGGAACGGATTGAAATCGTTGGTACTCGAGAAGCTGGATGTGCTGCAAATTAGTTAATTTTCAACGTTATTAGAAAAAGCCATTATCGCTGAAGGAGAAATTAAAGCTGTATTAAAGAATAGTCAAGAACAAAGAAAGGAGGCTGAAGGAAATAATATGATAGGTGGTCATGGAGGCAGGGATTTTAATAAACGTAAGAGGGATGGTGATATTAATTTAGTAAATAATCTAAAAGAGCGTAGGAGGAACGGTGCGCCGTGTGTAGTTTGCGGAAAACATCATCAAGGAGTTTGTTTGAAGAAAAAAGGAGTCTGTTACAACTGTGGTGAAGAGGGACACATGTCACCCCAGTGTCCCATTCTAAAGAAGACACGAGGTTATTTTGCGTGTGGATCGACTGATCATCTGGTCCGGAATTTTCCGAAGAGAAATGTAGAGAGGAGAAGTGCCAACAACATTCACTTTTAACATGACAGTTCCAAATGCAGCAGTTTCCCATGAAGAGGCGACATGTAACGAGTTCAGTTAGAAATTACTTTACGCGAGAAATATGAGTTAGATATTTCTGTGAACTGTTTTCTTGTATAGATGCAAGTCACATGTTAGAATTTGAAAAACAAATTAATATTGTGTTGATAAAAATGAATTGATGATATAACTTTAAAAGATTGTAGAGAATAAGAAAGCGGTGATTCCGAGGACGGAATCCTTTTAAGGAGGGGTGAATGTGATAACCCGGGATTTCGAATAATCAAAATTTTACGAATAATTTTTTTTATTAATATTAATATTAATCATCAATTTTGCGACAAGTATTTGTGATACAAGTCTCGAGAAGGTCAATTTGTGTATTGACTAATAAATTTAGAGTAGAGTTCTGCTTAACAAGATTAGAAACCCTAACCCTAAGTCCGGATAGGGATTCGATAGAAAATATAATTAAAATAATTATTTTGATAAGTACGTGTTTGTACTGTATAGAAATGTTGATCAATAATTGATCGGATAAGGTTTGTAATTAATAAATCCTAATAAGAGATTAGAAACCCTAATCTCATATTTAGAAAACCAATTGTACAGTTAAAAATCCTAATTGTATGCCGAGAAACCCTAATTTCATATTCGGGAATCCTAAACCCTAATCCTAATTGACAAGCATAATGTATGTATTAAACTTTAATATAATTAGAAAACCCTAATTATATTTTATTTATCTTAATTTCTATTTTACAAACCCTAATTATAATTTAGAAATTTTAATTTTTCTAATTAAAACCCTAATTTCATATTTGGGATTTCTAAACCCTAATTAGGCAACCCTAATCCTAATTGGAAGGCCTAATATATTTATTAAACGTTGATATGATTAGGAAAACCTAATTTAATTAGGAAAACCTAATTTTAGTTTCAAAATTTTAATTTTCTAAATTAAAACCCTAATTTAGAAAATCCTAGAAAGTTAGTGATTTAAAACCTAAGGGTTAGATCCTTAGGGTTAAACCCTAAGGGTTAAACCTTAAGGGCTGTGCATTTGTCTAGTATGCCATTAAAATTAATTTGCTAATGACCAAAATACCCTTTTTCATTTTCTTTAAATGATAACTTGTAAAATGGCCATCAACTTTAGTGGTTCACCAACTCTTTTGACTTTGTGGGTACAAAACTCTAGCCAATCAGCCGAAATCTGCAGATCTAGCAACATATCTAAGCAATATATATTAGATTGGAGAGAGAGAAAGTCATAAAAAATGTGTCATTTGCTCTCAAGCTCTCCATAACTCATTCTCTCTCTCATCCTCCGAATTCTTAAAGTTCTTCAGTCATATTATCATCCTTAGAACACCCAAGAACATATTGGAGATCAAAGATCAAAATCTAGAGCAAGAAGGTATAAACCCTAAAACCTATTTTGATCCAAGTTGCTAAGAAAGTTTTTATGTTTAAGTGTTTAATCTTGTGTTAAAAGATGTTTTTAGTTGATCTATGTTGATCCATGATGGATCCATAACATCAAATGGCTTTAAAAAGGTGTTTTTCAAAAATTATTCTTGAGCTTGAAAAGTGGTCAAACAAGAAATGTCAGTCGCCACAGATCCTTGCTCGTTTAAGCTTTTTGTTGTTTTAAGTTTTGGATTTGTAGCCTGGTATGTTGTCTTTAATCTGCAAGTGGTATCAGGGTCATTGGATGTCTAGACGTTGACCAGCCGTATTCTGGGTAACCCAGAAAGTGATAAACAATGCCTGACAAGATATTTGAAGCCCGAGATCTATCTGACGTTAAGTGTTATCATGATATTTTTATATCTAGATTATAGCTAAATATGTGTAGTCTAGAACTGTGCTTTTATATCTCTTAAACAACACTTAATCTGGTTGTAGTGCATGGTCAAACTTGACCATCTGATCACAAGTTACGTTTCTGGAATTTCCAGAAAATGTTTGAACAAAATTTCTGACAGCTGAGGAGTTGCAGGATATAGTAGCTGAACAACATACCGCAATGACACAAAAAGACGGTGAGATCCAAGATCGTGAAGAACGACTGACAAATGTCGAGGAGAAACTAGTACAGACTGAAGGAGAAAAAGAACAACTGATTGAAGTGGACGTTGAACTGAAGAACAAGCTGAGAGAAGAAGCTACTAAGAGGGCAAGAGCTGAAGGTGCCTACGAGGAAGCTTTTCAACGAACTAGAATAGCAGTGAGAGACGCACAGTCAAAGAGGATGAAGATGGAAGAGATGGATAAAGTATTTAACGCCATGATTAATCGAGCTCAAGATCGGGTCATGGGATATCCTATTCAGTTCGAGACGCTGCCATCATACGTATTAGATCACAGAACAATGTTCTGAGTCATGGAGGAAGAACGTAGTAAGGCTTATAACTTTTGATTTTGTTGTAGCTAAACCGATCTGTTGATTTATTAATGTTCCTCGACACTAGGACTATAATGTTAAACCATTAAACCACCAAAATGATGACCAGAACACTTAGCTAATTGAGCTCGAATTGAGACACTCGAACTGCCTTGGGTTTCTGGGTTACCCAGAAAACCTAGGCATGGTCTGACATGTACTTTGAAAGTCCAGATCTTCATGATATGTTGATATATTACTTAAATATTGGTTGTTTGTTGTAGTGTGGTGTACGGACTACAAGATCATGGTGAGAAATTGCCCAGAAACATTTTGTATAAGAATTTATTGACGGTCAAACGTTGACCCTTGCACTGCCGATTGTCAGTGTTCTTGAGGCTTAAGAACACCAACATCGACGCTTTGTGTCGCTAAAGGTCTTTAGCGACGGTTTTGAATTATTTTATTTTCTGAATATTCCGAAAATTATTTAAAAATAGAAATAAATTATAAAAATTACTAAAAATGGTTTTAAAAATCATTTTAAATTCTGAAAAATAACTTTTAATTATTTGGGACATTTTTCATTAATATTTATAATTATTTAACTATTAAAGGTATTTAATTTATTTACTTAGTGTATTAAAAAAATTAGAGGAAAATGATTTAATATTATGAAAAATTATTTTAAATAAGAATAATGTATTTAAAAATATTTTGAGTTATAAAATGTGACTTTTAATATATTTAGAGTATTTTCATTAATAATTTAATATTAATGATATTAGATTTATTTAATTTATAAATTAAATAAATAAGATAAAAATGATTTTAATGATTTAAAAATAATTTTAAATGAGAATAAAATGTTAGAAAATATTTTGAATTTTAAAATATAATTTTCAATATTTTTGGAGAATTCTCATTAATAAATTAATATTAATGATATTAGATTTATTTAATTATTATATTAAATAAATGAATTATAAAGTTATTCATTTTATTAGACAATAATTAGAATATATTATATTTTATTATTACGCATAATGTTGCATAGTGCTGCGCATAGTGTTTTGTATAGTAAAATTTTTTATATAAAACAGTAATACTTTTATAAAGTTATTTGTTTTATTAGACAATAAATAGAATATATTATATTTTATTATGCATAGTGTTTGCATAGTGCCTGCATAGTGTTTGCATAGTAAAATCTTTTATAAAGTTATTCTTTTTATTAGATTATAAATAGAATATATTATATTTTTTTTAAAAGATTTTTCTTTAAATATGGAACTTCAGATTAAAGTAAATCAATCTGGACCGTTCATGAGTTAGTTACTATGCAGTCCATTTTTCTATAAATAGAAGCTCATTCCTTCATTATTTCTTACGAATTCACTGAAACTCTATAGAGATAAACTGAGAGAAAGAAAAAATGTATTCTACTACTTCACTACTCATATATCCAGTATTCTTCTTCTTAAGGTAGGGAATATTATTTGTTGTACTCGTAAGGGGTATTATTTCTTTTGTATTCATGAAGAGAACTTCGGTTATTCCATTATTTATTATTTTGTTGGAATAACCGGTATACGCGGGCTACCCTATACTTGGTGAAATTCTTCTGTTATTTCATTTGTTATTATTCTATTGGAATATCTTGTCATGCGCTTTTACGTCGGACTGATTTAAATCTTTATTATTACATTGGAATATCACGCTCGTGTGTTTTACATGGGACTCGATTAAAATCTTTATTATTACATTGGAATATTATGTTCAGGCGCTTCTGCCGGACCGATTAAAATCTTTTTATTATTCGTTGTAATATCACGTCGTGGGTTTTACTATTTGGACTGGTTCCGTTAATTATTATTCATTGGAATTACTACACCCTGCGGTCTATCGCATGCACGGTGATTTCTTTTGTTATTCCATTCCTTATTATACTCGGTTGGTTAAAGTTTTGACTTCTATACTCATGAAATTAGTGGAATATTCTTGATATTTGCGCTTCATCCAAAGATCTTTTTATGGAAATATTCTTTCGAGCATTCTTGAATTTTTATCGCATAAAGCAAAGATATCATGTTGACAATTTGGACGTTATTAGTTCTGAATAAATTAATTCTTGAACTTATTTTTATTGAATTCTTATATCATTGTCATCATCCTCATGTTTATATTTTTTTGAAAGTCATCTGTGGCATGTAGTGCATAGATGGACTTGGTATGATTATGACCAGGGATTATTCGGTATAATCATGACTGTAATGTTACAAATGATGTGGTAAAAGTCCTCATTGGTCCATAATGCATTGATGGACAGTTGTTGGCATGATCATGACCATTAATGAATACACGATTGTCCTTGGCTCGTAGTGCATGGATAATTGTGGTCGTGATACTAAAGAATATCCTTGGCCGTAGTGCAGGGGTGATTCAATGATGTGGATTATTTATTGTCGAGTCTCAACGATAATAAATGATGAAAAACCTTTTAAATCATAAAAGATATTAGATTTTATTTTCTACTTGACTCTTTTAATGGATTGTTTGTTCCGCTGCAGTTAAACTTGATGTCTATTATATTTTATCAGTTAAACATTGTTGAAGACTAATGATAATTTATTATGCATTATCTTAGTCATAATATTTCTTACTGGGCTAGTTGAGCTCACCCTTTCATTCACTGTTCTCTTCAGGAAATGAGAATATAGCTGGGACGAGTCGGGGAACGGAGTGATGGTCCAGAGGATAGCATTAGTAGTCCTCACTATTCTGTGAAATAGTGTGTTAATAAATGTATTGAGGACTTATTTTGAGTTTTAGTACAGTCTAGAAGACAATGTTTGTATTGAAACTCACAGCTTATGTTGTATATTTAAAGATTGTATTTGTATTTTGTACCATGTATTTGGCGACTCAGAATAGGTGATGTATACCTATTTTGGGGGCGTCACAGTTGGTATAAGAGCTTAGGGATATGATCCCTGGCTAAGATGAGAGAATAGAACTAGGAGGGGAGAGACGAGTAATTCCTTCGCTAGTATGACCTACCTAAGTGTATTTGGTATTTAATTGGTCGATCAAAGTATAAGGGATAATATGTTATATGTTAATTAACCTTTGTTTTGTGGCAGTATCTGAAAATGACATCCGAGAATGTTGAGAATAGCAATGGAGGACAAGAGACCATTGAGTCTCCACATATCAATAATCAGGATAATGTGCATCAGGAAGGCGACAATCCTCATGCAAACAACAACACGAACCAAATGATGAATGATGGATTGTTCAGAGGCTTTATGCAATTCATGCAACATCAAGCGAGAGCGGTTCTTGTCCAAAATGTATGTGGAAACACTGGAAACTCTCGGACGGTCACCGCTAAACAGTTCAAGGAGCTGGGACCACCGGAGTTTATTGGAGAGCCAAAACCACTTAAGGCAGAAGCATGGATAAAGCAGATCACCAAGATATTTGATGTCTTGGGATGCTCCGAGGAGCAAAAGGTTCCCTTCGCCACCTTCATGTTGCGTGAAGAGGCAGATTACTGGTGGGAATATGTAAAACGTACCCAGCCTGACGCACTCAAGATGTCTTGGGAAAAGTTCCAAGAGCTATTCAACGATAAGTACTTTCCCGAGAGTATTCGTCACATGAAAGAGGTGGAGTTTATCAAGTTGGAACAAAACAATATGACCGTGTCGCAATTCGAGGCTAAATTTGCGGAGTTATCCTAGTTTGCATCCCATTTGGTCGATAATGAAGAGCGAATGACGCGAATGTTTTTAAGAGGTTTGAAACCGGAGATACGTCAATATCTTATTTCTCATAAACTGTGTTTGTACTCAGATGTTGTAAATAGGGCTCAGTTATTGGAGCGCGATAACGAGTCAACGCAACCAAGAGAAAACAGCCGGCAACATGAAAATACCAGTGGTATCAGTCATCGAAACGGTGACAACAAACGTGGAGGGAATCAACATGCCAGAAATGGTAACCACTTTGGTGGTAATCATTGCCAAGACAGTAAAAATGGACATTTCAAGAAAAAGAGATTCAACAATGATGGAAAGACGTCAGTACCAGCAACCGTGGTTAAGGAAGGAGAACGACCACCTATCATATGCTTCAAATGCAGAGGGGAGTCACATATCAGTCCAAAATGCGCGATGCCATCCAAAGTGTGTTATAATTGTGGAAGAGAAGGTCACCTAGCCCGATTTTGTTGTTCACCGAAGACCAGTCCAGTTGGAACGGTGAAACAAAATACCGTCCCAGATAACGAGTCAACGCAACCAAAAGAGAGCAGCCGACAAAATGATAATACCAGGGAGAGGAGTCATCAAAGCTGTGACAAGTTCACTTAGCCCAATTTTATCGTTCACCGAAGACAAGTTCAGCTAGGATGGAGGCACCAAAGGCCGTCCCAGAAAAGTCAAAGCCGGTGGTGCAAGGGAGAGCATTTGTTGTGACCTCCCAGAAAGCAAGGAACCCGAACGAGGTCATCACGGGTAAGCTTATCATAAACTCTAGCGAAGTCTATACCTTATTTGATACCAGTTCTACCCATTCTTTTATTTCTCTTACTTGCGCTCAACGATTAAACTTGACTCCGGAGAAATTAGACTTTGACTTATCTGTGGAAACTCCGTTGGGAGAAACCTTCATTACATCCACTGTTTATAAGCCTTGTTTGGTTCAAATTGGTACCCTCACATTACCTGTCGATCTTATTTCATTGAAAATACTTGCATTTGACGTGATTCTAGGGATTGATTGGTTAACTACTCATCATGCAAAAATTAATTATTTTCATAAGGTTGTTAGCTTTCATATTCCTAACCAACCTATTATGCAAATTCAAACAACTAAACAATTAAAATCAATCAATGTCATTTCATGCCATAAAGCTATTCGTTTATTGAAAAACGGATGTCAAGCTTTCTTAGCTCATGTCACGGATCTAAACAAAAATACGTCAGTTTTGAATGATATTTCTATTGTTAATAAATTCCCTGACGTATTCCCTGAAAAACTTCGCCTACCCCGGGCGTGAAATTGAATTTTGTATTGACCTTGAACCCGGTACAAAACCCATTTCCAAAGCCCCATATCGAATGGCTCCTATTGAACTTCAAGAGTTAAAGACCCAACTGCAGGAATTGTTAGACATTGGCTTTATTTGTCCTAGTACTTCTCCTTGGGGTGCTCTTGTTCTATTCGTGAAGAAGAAAGATGTGGGTATGCGACTTTGTATTGATTATCGAGATTTGAATCATGTCACCATCAAAAATAGGTACCCATTGCCACGTATTGATGACCTATTTGACCAGTTGCAAGGAGTAAAATTCTTTTCAAAGATTGATCTTCGTTCCGGATATCACCAATTGAAGATTAGAACTGATGACATTCCAAAGACGGCTTTCAAAACTTAGTACGGGCATTATGAATTCCTAGTTATGTCCTTTGGATTGACTAATGCTCCTGCTGCCTTCATGGATATGATGAACCGAGTATTCAAGGAATATTTGGATCACTTTGTGGTCGTTTTTATTGATGACATCCTTATTTATTCCAAAAGCCGTGAAGATCATGAGCAACACTTGAGGCTGATACTCCAAAAGCTTCGTGAATACAAGCTTTATGCTAAGTTGAAGAAATGCGAGTTCTGGCTTGAGGAAGTAGCATTCCTTGGGCACGTGGTATTAAGTCATGGAATATCTGTTGACCCAGCAAAGATTGAAGCTATTCAAAGCTGGGAGCAACCTAAATCGATGATCAAGCATCGTAGCTTTCTCGGCTTATTTGGTTATTATCGGAGATTCGTAGAAGTGTTTTCTCGAATCGCTACTCCACTAACTCGGTGACTCAAAAGATACAAATTTACATTAGAAGCGAGGAATGTGAGAATAGTTTTCAAGAACTCAAGAGAGAGACTCATTTCAAAGACCTATTCGACATTACCATCCGGTTCGGAGGATTTGTCATCTGATGATGCTTCGCAAAAGGGTTAGGATGTGTTCTCATGCAATATGGGAAAGTCATAGCCTATGCCTCACGACAACTCAAAGAATATAAGAGGAATTATCCTACTCATGATCTAGAGTTGGCAGCTGTTGTCTTCGCACTAAAGATTTGGAGGCATTACTTGTATGGGGAGAACATGGAGATCTTTACGGATCATAAAAGCCTCAAATATTTCTTCACTCAAAAGGAACTCAACATACGACAACGACGTTGGCTTGAGCTGTTGAAAGATTAAGATCATACCATCCAATACCATCCTCGAAAAGCGAACGTGGTAGCTGACGCATTGTGTAGAAGATCATATGCGGGTACGAGTGCAATATTGACAACACAAAAGCCCATTTTGTGTGACTTGGAAAGGATGGAGATAGAGTTAAAGACTCCAGGGACCCATATGATGATGGAAAATATACGAGTGGAACCAACTTTAATTGCTAAAGTTAAAGCTGCTCAAGCTACACACCTGGAGCTGATGCGTATGAGGAAGAAAGTGCAAGAAGGTGCTATGTTGGAAGCAAGAATCGATGAAGAAGGAATACTTCGAGTCAACTCCAGACTTTGTGTTCCTAACGACCCTGATTTAAAGTATAAAATCATGATGGAGGCGCACAACACACCGTTTGCAATCCATCTTGGGAGACCAAAATGTATCATGATCTTCGACATACATTTTGGTGGGGCAATATGAAGAGAGAGAGATAGTATTTATTTATCTCAAGGTGTCTAACGTGTCAACGAGTCAAGGCGGAGCATCAAGTACCAAAAGGTCCATTGCAACCACTTGAAATTCCAGAATGGAAGTGGGAGCACATTACCATGGATTTCGTTATCGGTCTTCCCAAAGTTTCTCAAGGCATAGATGCGATTTGGGTCATTGTTGATAGATTGACCAAGTCTGCTCACTTCTTACCAATACGAGAAACTTATACACTTGAACGTCTTGAGCGTATGTACATAAACGAGATTGTAAGACTGCATGGTATGCTAGTATCCATAGTTTCTGATCGAGACCCAAGATTCACTTCACAATTTTGGGTTAGTTTGCAAAAAGCTATGGGCACGGATTTACGATTTAGTTCGGCATATCATCCTCAGACGGACGGACAATCAGAGAGGATTATTCAAACTCTGGAAGATTTATTAAGACTCTGTGTCCTTGACTTCAAGGGAAGTTGGGACAAGTTCTTACCGTTGGTGGAGTTTTCCTACAACAACAGTTATCAAGAAAGCATTGGCATGGCTCCATTCGAGGCATTGTATGGAAGAAAGTGTCGTTCTCCAGTATGCTGGGATGAGGTGGGTGAAGCAACATTGTTGGGATCAGAGTTGGTACGTATGACTACGGAAAAGATTCAAACGATCCGACAACGTATAAAAACCTCACAAGATCGACAAAAGAGTTATGCTGATCTTCATCGAAAGGACGTGGAATTTGATATAGGAGATCATGTGTTATTATGAGTTACTCCGTGGAAAGGAGTTACGAGATTTGGAAAGAGAGGAAAGCGCAATCCTCGATTCATTGGCCCATTTTTAATCCTCGGTCGAGTAGGAACTGTGGCCTATAGACTCGCTTTACCGCCAAGCATGTCTCGTGTTCATAACATTTTTCACATATCCATGTTACGTAAATATATGGAAGACCCGAACCACATTATTGAGTTAGAACCAAATGAAATTGCGGAAGATTTGACGTATGAAGAGGTTCTGTTCAAATCTTGGATAAGAAGGAACATATTCTACGCTCCAAGGTTATACCTCATGTCAAAGTTTTGTGGAGAAACCACGATGTTGAGGAAATGACTTGGGAGTTAGAATCTGAAATGAAATCAAGGTATCCTTACCTCTTCGACATACCAGGTACGTACCCTAATTTCGAGGGCGAAATTTCATAAGAAGGGAGGTTGTAAGACCCCAACTTTTATAAATAAAGGTGAATTTTCTATAAATATCATTTTTGAATATTATGGAGTAAATTTCATATAATGTTATAGTTGTGGGTAATATTTATAAATTTTGCAAAGTATGCAAGTTGTTATATAATATTCGATTGGTCGGGGAATATTCGTTTTAGCAGGGAATATTAGTACAACGGCACAATTATTGGTGGACCCCACAATGGAATTATTGTCGGATTGAGAAAATAACAAAAATACTTTATGAAAATAACAGTGGAAGTTTTACCGTTAACTGTTGAAACACCCGGTGTTAAAAGTAAATGGATACGCCAGCGTAGCACAAGAGATGTACTACGGTATTGATTATTGATGCTTATGTGATAAGTCACTCAATTTTGATTTATTGGTATTATTAATGTAATAAAACAGAAAAGCTTTTTATATAAAACAGAATACTTTTATAAAGTTATTCGTTTTATTAGACAATAATTAGAATATATTATATTTTATTATGCATAGTGCCTGCATAGTGTTTTGCATAGTAAAATCTTTTTATATAAAACAGAATACTTTTATAAAGTTATTTGTTTTATTAGACAATAATTAGAATATATTATATTTTATTATGCATAGTGTTTGCATAGTGTACTGCATATATATTTGCATAGTAAAATCTTTTATAAAGTTATTCATTTTATTAGATTATAAATAGAATATATTATATTTTATTTAAAAGATTTTGCTTTAAATATGGACCGTCAGATTAAAGTAAATCAATCTGGACCGTTCATGAGTTAGTTACAATGCAGTCCATTTTTCTATAAATAGAAGCTCATTCCTTCATTTTTTCTTACGAATTCACTGAAACTCTAGAGAGATAAACTATAGAGAGAAAGAAGAAAAGTATTCTGCTACTTCACTACTCATATTTCCAGTACTCTTCTTCTTAAGGTATGGAATATTATTTGTTGTACTCGTAAGGGTTATTATTTCTTTTGTATTCATGAAGAGAACTTCTGTTATTCCATTATTTATTATTCTGTTGGAATAACCGGTATACGTGGGCTACCCTATACTTGGTGAAATTCTTCTGTTATTCCATTCGTTATTATTCTGTTGGAATATATCGTTCATTGCTTTTTCTGGGATTCGATTCCGTCTTGATTATTTCATTGGAATATCACATGTCATGCGTTTTCTATTTGGACCGATTTTGTCTTTATTATTCTATTGGAATATCTTGTCTGTGCATTTTACGCCGGACCTGGTGCCATTAATTATTATTATGTTGGAATAACCTGTATGTGCGGTCTATCGCATGCCTGGTGATTTCTTTTGTTATTCCATTCCTTATTATACTCAGTTGGTTAAAGTTTTGACTTCTATACTCCATGAAATTAGTGGAATATTCTTGATATTTGCGCTTCATCCAGTATCTTTTCATGGAAATATTCTTCTTCGAGCATTCTTGAATTTTCTTCGCACAAAGCAAAAATATCATGTTGACAATTTGGACGTTATTAGTTCCTGAATAAATTAATTCTTGAACTTATTTTATTGAATTCTTATATCATTGTCATCATCCTCATGTTTATATTTTTTTGAAAGTCATCTGTGGCATGTAGTGCATAGATGGACTTGGTATGATTATGACCAGGGATTATTCGGTATAATCATGACCGTAATGTTACAAATGTTGTGGTAAAAGTCCTCATTGGTCCATAGTGCATTGATGGACAGTTGTTGGCATGATCATGACCATTAATGAATACACGATTGTCCTTGGCTCGTAGTACATGGATAATTGTGGTCGTGATACTAAAGAATATCCTTGGCCGTAGTGCAGGGGTGATTCAATGATGTGGATTATTTATTAAGCTGAGTCTCAGCGATAACAGTGATGAAAAACCTTTTAAATCATAAAAGATAGTAGATTTTATTTTCTACTCGACTCTTTCAATGGATTGCTTGTTCCACTGCAGTTAAACTTGATGTCTATTATATTTTATCAGTTTAACATTGTTGAAGACTAATGATAATTTATTCTGCATTATCTTAGTCATAATATTTCTTACTGGGCTAGTTGAGCTCACCCTTTCTTTCACTGTTCTCTTCAGGAAATGAGAATATAGATAGGACGAGTCGGGGAACGGAGTGATGGTCAAGAGGATAGCATTTGTAGTCCTCACTATTATGTGAAATAGTGTGAAATGAGAATGTTTGTATTGAAACTCACAGCTTATGTTGTATATTTAAAGATTGTATTTGTATTATGTACCATGTATTTGGCGACTCAGAAAAGGTGATGTATACCAATTTTGGGGGCATCACAACCCGACCCAAAAAACCCGGGCCCATTCGGGTTACCTCTGGTACACCTGTGGCTCAGCCGTAGGTAAACCTACGGCTAAATCATCTATAAATAGAGGGCTTGGGCTGCCCATTTTGCAAGAGAAAATGGCGAGGAAGCCCTGCCCAATTTGCTCTGCACTCACCCCATGCAGTGTACTTTCTCATTTTAAACACCTGTGAGCTCATATATAGCCTCTTTTGTACCTACAAAAGCCAGTGTTTACCCATTCTAAAGATATAGAAGTCTTCTTTGGCAGTCAACTGTAAGCCTTCTCACACACTTTAGAGTCTTTCTCTTCATCTCTGCTAACACCCTTCTTCACGTTGAGAGTCGTGTTGCTTGCTTTTCCCCGGACTTCTATCCATGGTTTCATTTCAGTCTGTATATATATATATATATATATATATATATATATATATATATATATATCTGTGTGTCGAACTTTGTTCGATGAGCCTAGACTTCGGTCTGGAGCGTTTATTGCTTTATATATATATATACTTATATATATTAACTATGGTCGGACTCTGTTCGATGAGCCTGGATTTTACATCTGGTGCGTTTATTTGTTTATATATATATGAACTGTGGTCGAACTCTGTTCGATGAGCCTGGATTTTATATCCGGTGCGTTTATTCGCTTTTATATATATATATACTTATATATATGAACTGTTGTCGAACTCTGTTCGATGAGCCTGAATTTTACATCCGGTGCATTTATTGCTTATATATATATATACATTTTTTCGTCCCACCTGGAGTTCACTTCGTGGTGGTTGATCGCTTTTACCGCTTTCTTTACATTTCGTCTTGCCTGGAGTTTACTTCGTGGCAGTTGATCGCTTCGTACATCTTTCTTTACATTTTGTCCCGCCTAAAGTTCCCTCTGCGGCGGTTGATAGCTTTACAGCTTTATTTGTGTTTTGTCCCGCCTGGAGTTTCCTCCGTGGCAGTTGATAGCTTTTAACAGCTTTATTTACATTTCTGATCCCCCATGGAGGTGCTTCGTGGTTGGTGGTCATGTCTGTATATATATATTTATAGCTTTTATATATATACCTGCTTACTGCTTTCATACAAATTGCGGTATCTTGTGCGCCTAGGAATCGTGTGATCACAGATTCAGCCCATTGGATCTAGATTCGGTTCCCGTGATGGACATTTTTAGCTGTAAGCAGCTTGTAAATTATTCTACGGTGTCTGAATTTCCTCAGATGGTTTCCATACCCACGAGGAAGTCGGTATTATTTTTGTACATTATTTTCGTACGGATGCCTCACATCTGTAAAATTAAATCAATCAAGCCGAACACTTAATAAAATGGGAGTGTAAAAGGTCTCAATTACTATTGAGCATCAGGGTTTGAAAAACCTCTTTTATAAAACATCACTGCCATATCTTGCTTAAAACTGAATTTTTACATAAATTCAAACCCTGTGTATATAGGTGCGAACGAGGCCTTGCACTACTTCCAAATAACAACACATTGACCCACACACACACACACATTCAGATAATAGTTTCTTGAAAAGAGGCGGTCACCGTGGTAACATGGATGTCGGGGGGGTGCCTAACACTTTCCCTCCGCATAACCAAGTCCCCGAACCCTAATGAATCTCGGTTTTACCGACCCGTTTAGTAGTGTCATATCACTGGGTCAATGTGCAAACCTTTTCTCGGTTGTGTTGGTACAACCATTTAAAAAACCAACTAGCGACTCTTAACAGTCCATCATCGACATTATACATGTCGGACCTTTTTCACTTGTTTTTTCAAATAAATCTCACCTAAAATGAGAACACCAAAGAACAAGTAACGGAAAGGGACATCTAAAAATCTTGACGTCGACATAGACAAATTATATAAGTACAAATCAATTTCTGAAACATTTCGGTATACCGATGGCTTTATCGGGTAATTATCGAGTCTAAAACTCTATCGGGTAGTTCATTATTCCTTTAGATATTTTAAATATCAGTCGTATTATTTTTTATAGCCTTATAATAATTTTTAAATAATTATTATAATTTATTATGATTTTTCAAACACTGGAATCATTATTAAATGATTTAAATAGTAAATAATTCTATTATCATTAATATTTAATTATTAATGAAATCATTGCCAAAATATTAAAGTTATTTATAATAACTCAAAATATTTTTAAACATTTTATTACCCTTAAATGATTTTTAAAACAATTGAAATCATTTTTAAATAATTACCATTAATATTTATTTATTAATGTATTATTTATCAAAATATTAAAAGTCTTTAATTATAACTTTAAATATTTTTAATTCATTTATTTCCTTTTAAATGATTTTTAAATCAATAAAACCATTTTAAATTATTTATTTAATATAATTATTAAATAAAACTAACATCACTAATATTAGATTATTAATGAAATTTACCTATAAAATATCAAAAGTTATATTTTATAACTTAAAATATTTTTACACTATTTATTTTAATTTAAAATAATTTTTTAATTAATTTATTTAATATAATTATTAAATAAATCTAAAGTCATTAATATTAAATTATTAATGAAATTTATCTTAAAATATTAAAAGTTTTATTTTATAACTTAAAATATTATTAAATACTTTTTATTAATTAAAATGATTTTTAATATAATAAAATCATTTTAATCAATTTATTTAATAGATTTATTAAATAAATTAAATATTAATAATATCTAAATAAATATTAATATTTATGAAAAATATGTCAAATTATAAAAAGTAAATTTTTATAACTTAAAATAATTTTTAAAACTATTTTTGGAATTTTTAATAATTATTTTCTATTTTAAATGATTTATGGAAAATAAATAAAATTATTAAATTTGTCGCTAAAGCCATTAGCAACAGAAATCGTCGCCTAAAGTGTTCTTGAGCGCCAAGAACACTGACAGTTAGTGTCCAAGGGTCTCCCTTTGACCAAACATTAATCACAGATTTAAAGTACTTCTGAGCAGGTTATGGTATTGATCTTGTAGTGTTGATGTAACACTACAATTATCACCAACAAACATGGTCTAATTGCATCACACAAGTAAGATATAAGCCTGCAAACTAGCTATCAGACGTGTTCTTCATGTTCTGGGCTACCCAGAAACATGAAGTCATGGCCGGTCAACGTTTTTGATGGCCTTCCAGTATGTAATTTGTTTATAGAAAATGTGTTCTAGACGCTCGGGCTGTGTAGAGGAACTAACAGAGAACATGTTTCAATCATGTACAATGTTTATACCTCAACAAGATGCTAGATCTGAGCCCTTCAACAAACTGTCAGAACTGTTCTTCATTTTCTGGGTTACCCAGAAATGAAGAACAGTTCGACTGCCCTACTATGGGCTTCCACAACTTGTGATCTAAGAACTTCTTTATTGATTTTGTGGTTAAAGTGTATAGCCAAGATGTTAGTCAACAGATCCATTACACAAAATCACTCTAACAACATTTTAATCATTATATATGGTCCGGTCAAACCATGTCAGAAGACATGATCATCAGTTTTCTGGGTTGCCCAGAAAACCGATTCCATGATCTTCTACTTGGTTTGACCAACCACTAATTCTTTTTGGTTTATCATTTAGGTGATTTACAGGCATAAATGTGTAGTCCACATAACATATTACAAGAGGAATACAACACAAATAACAAATCATCAAATCACTGTCAGATCCGAGTACATGAAGAACTTGTCAGAGCGTTCTGAGTTACCCAGATTTTGCTTGGTCATGGTCGGTCAACCGACTTTGACCATGATTAACTTGCAATATTTGTACGATCTGGTCCTGATTTAAGTTCCAGAACAAATACCACTTGACATACTACATAGATCAACCTTTAAAACACTAAAACACATAATCATCACATATATATGAGGACTGACATTTCACTGTCAGACACAAAAACAAAAATTTCCACATTTTGTAAAACATCAAATCCGAGCATCTAGATGTTATGAATCTAACATCTAGCAACCCAGATCATCTATTGACACCATAAATAACATGTTTTAACACTAAATCATAACATCTAACATAACAATCAAGATCAGAATCTTAGTTAGGGTTTATACCTTTACTATGATCAATCTTGAACTTAGGGTTTCTGATTTGATAAGAATAAACTAGGGACTGAATTTGGGACTGGTATGCTAGATAATTCCTGAGGTTTGGTGAGAGAGAGAGAGAGAGTAAGTTGAGTGTTAGAACACAAATAACCCAAATTATGAACTTCCTCTCTCTTAATCTATATATATATATATATATATATATATATATATATATATATATATATATATTGAGCTAGATGCAATGTATGGCTGGTGTATTAGCTGAAATGAAAAGATTTTGGCACATGGGATATCTAGGGTTGGTGAATAACCCAAATCATGGCAAGATTTGCAAGCAAGCTATCTTATTAAATAAATCCAAAAATGATATTTTATTAAACTAACAAAGCAATTAAGGGCATTCTTGTCCATGCTACATGATTCTATGGTTTAATCAATAGATTTTATACTTTAAGGTTTCTCAAATAATTTCTAGGGTTTGAAAAATTAAGTTCAAAGTTTAATAAAATTTTAATTATAACTCACTTAATTAAAATTAGGTTTTTTTAAATAATTAGGGTTTCTTGATATTATTAGGGTCCCTAAATTACAAATTAGGGTTTCCTAAATAACATTATACATGAACATTAGGGTTTAAATTCTACTAATTAGCATTAAGTTTATAATTAACAATTAGGGTTACCAATTTAGTAATTTAGGGTTTCTAGTTAATTAGGGTTTCCAAAAATTAATTAGGGTTTTCCTAATTAACAATTAAATCCTATAATACATCACATAAATCATATTACAAAATTAATGCACAGTCTTGAACTCGTAATTGAGTTTAGGGTTTCCAAATTTAGAAATTATGTTTACTAATTTAGTAATTAGGGTTCTCAATTAATTAGGGTTCCTAATTAATTAAAGTTTTCCAGGATTAAGGTTAAAATCAATAACACATGACATTCATAACCTAACATAATTACTTGAAAATCTTATAGTCTTATTTGACTATCAAATTAGGGTTTATTAACATAATATTAGGGTTTTGTAATAATATATCATAATTGACCAACCATTATCAATGTATACATATACTGTACATATTCATAGCATCGAAATAAATATAATATTATATTAATATTCTCTTTCCTTATTCCAAATTCGTAATTTAGGGTTTGGATTCTATATCCGATTTATCTTTCATATACATACCATTACTAAGTTAAAATATTTAACTTAATTAATCGAAATAAATTCATATAATAAAATAATTATTATAAGAATTTAATAATCATTTATATATTATTGAAATAATATAATAATCATATTTTCCTGAAAAATAAATAATAAAATGTGAGAACCCGAATTTTATGAAATAAAAGTATTAATTTTTTTTTCTATTTTAGTAAATAGTTAAATTGATAAAAGTTTAAAGTTAAGGGTAATATGTGAAAATTTTTGCAAAGTAAGCAAGTTGATATAAAATATTTTTTTGTTGGGGAATGTCCAGATGCGATTAAGTACAATCATTGGTGGACCCCGCAACGGAATTATTGTCGGATGAAGAAAACGACAAAAATATTTTTATGAGAATAACGGCGGAAGTTTTACCATTAATACTGTTGAACTACTCGGTAGTAAAAGAAATGCGATGTCTGGCGTGGTTGCATAGTAGTAATACCAGTATTGATTATTGATGCTTATGCGATAAGTCACTCAGTTTTGTTTTATTGGTATTATTAATGTAATAAAACAGGAAAGTTTTTTATATAAAATAGATACTTTTATAAAGTTATTCGTTTTATTAGGCTAATAGTAAAATCTTTTTATATAAATAGAATACTTTTATAAAGTTATCTGTTTTATTAGACAATAATTAGAATATATTATATTTATTATGCATAGTGTTTGCATAGTGCCTGCATAATGTTTGCATAGTAAAATCTTTTATAAGGTTATTCGTTTTTATTAGATTATAAATAGAATATATTATATTTTATTTAAAAGATTTTGCTTTAAATATGGACCGTCAGATTAAAGTAAATCAATCTGGACCGTTCATGAGTTAGTTACTATGCAGTCCATTTTTCTATAATTAGAAGCTCATTCCTTCATTATTTCTTACGAATTCACTGAACCTCTAGAGAGAGAAACTATAGAGAGAGTTCTTCTTCTATAATCTTGAGCGTATTTCTTTAGAGTTTAAGAAAGCTTTGAACGTAGTGCAAGTTTTCTTCAAGTATATTCCCGCCCTACAAGTCGGAATACTTTTCTTTTCAAGGTAGGGGATATTATTTGTTGTACTCGTAAGGGGTATTATTTCTTTTGTATTCATGAAGAGAACTTCTGTTATTCTATTTTTTTATTATTCTGTTGGAATAACCTGTATACGCGGGCTACCCTATACTTGGTGAAATTCTTCTGTTATTTCATTCTTTATTATTCTGTTGGAATATCCTCATGCATGCGTTGTCTGTACGGACTGGTTAAAATCTTTACTATTTCGCGCTAGAATATCCATCTACGTGCTTTTTACATGGGACTGGTTCCGTATTTATTATTCTGTTGGGAATAAGCTGTCTGTGCGGTGTCTATCGCATGCATGGTGAATCCTTTTGTTATTCCATTCTTTATTATTCTGTTGGAATAACCTGTCTATGTGGATTACCACATGCATGGTGAACGATCATTTGTATTTCACTCCTTGTTAAATTATGGAAATGATCTGTTTACGTGGATTATGATGAAAGTCATAATAAAAGCATTGGACTAATGAAAATCATGGGTATATGTGGTATTAGTAAGTGTTATGATGAGTTATGTTGGTTATTATGTGAAAACATGAAAGTTTCTTAGAAATCACAAAGGGTTGAAAAATCAGATTTTGGTGAAAATAGAACATGAAATTCAATTGACCATATCTCCTATTATATTTCGACTTTTTGAGTTAGGTCAAGTTCTAGAGTTAGGTCTATGAGTTTTGTAACTTATCCAAGTGGAATCACTGGAAAAGGTGTTGTAGATTTTCGTGTGGACTGATTTTAGCAAAGAACGAAAAACTGCAAAATATGAAAAAGGCTGCTGCCACGATTTTAAAAGGGCTATTTTGGTAACTTAATTTGTGAGAAAGTTTCTGGCCTTTTCGGACATGAAAGTATATGGTATAAAGTACCTCCTGTCCAAAAATGAGCTCATTCCGACTTAAAATGAGCAAGTTATGATCATTTCAATATTTAGGTTTTTCCGACGAAAAATACTATAACCGGAGTTCTATAACTCTGATGACCATGAAATTTAAACTGGAAGCTCACGTTAACATGTGTAAGATCCTGCCAAGATTTTGGAAATTCTGGAGTTAACCGTGAGGTAGCTAATTTCTTAAGGAATTAATTAGAAATTGATTTTTGAAAAATAGTAAATTAATTTTAAAAATGTCAAGAAAAATATATGTTCAATATGGGACTATATTATGCTAAATCGAGAAAAGAATAATTTTTGGGACTGATTTGGTATTTTTCATGAAAATAGTTTAGCTACGAACATACGAGTTAAATATGTTATGTGGAGTTGAAGAATTGGTAAATAGGATTTTAGGGCTTGAAAATCTTATATAATGTATATGCAGATTTTTGATGAGTAATTTGATTATTGGTGATGAAATCTTATGAGTATGACATTTTTTGAATGATTAAATGCATTATTTGATAAAGTGTAAACAATTGAAATAAATTGTTTATAAGTTTAAGAAATGATTAAAATATTGTTATAATATTAATAATATTATATTATGAGATTATTAAGTGATTGATAACATTTGGTTATTATTGAACGCTGGATAAATTGTATTATAAATGTTTAATATTTATCATTTATCTCATTTGATTGATTCTTATATCATTGTCATCATCCCCAAGCTTATATTGTGTTGAAAGTCATCTTTAGCCGTAGTGCATGGATGGACTTGGTATGATTATGACCAGGGATTATTCGGTATAATTATGACCGTAATGTTACAAATAATGTGGAAAAAATCCTCATTGGCCCGTAGTGCATTGATGGACAGTTTTTGGTATGATTATGGCTATGGATTCTCTTCGGCCAAGGGTGCAAAGATGAATTGTTTTATGGCATGATCATGGCCGTTGATGAAAACACGATTATCTTTAGCCCGTAGTGCATGGATAATTCGTGGTCATGATATTAACGAATATCCTTAGTCGTAGTGCATGGATAATTCAATGATATGGATTAATTATCGAGCTGAGTCTCAGCGATGAAATATAAATTCATGAATGTGATATTAACGAATATCCTTGGCCGTAGTACAGGGGTGATTCGATGATGTGGATTATTTATTCAGCTGAGTCTCAGCGATAAAATATTTATTATACACTTTTAATTCGTAGAAGATAATAGATATCATGCTCTACTTGACTCTTCTAAAATACAGTTGTATGTCTTTGGCATGTAGCAAAGTGAATTGTTAAAGATGAATTTATTAGTATGATTATGTATGATTAGCGAGAATTACGATTTGGTATAACCATGATTTTTGATGTTTGGTGAAGATAGGTGATGAAAATTATCTTCGTCACGGTTGCGAAGAGGAATTTAGAACCACAATTATGATTATGAGTTATTCATATGATTGTGATGTGAGGCTATTGATTTATTTTACATGGATAAAACATTATTGGTGGACTTTTAACATAGAGAAGATAATAAACCTTATGGTCTATTTGACTCTTCTAATGGATTGCTCGTTTTGCTGCAACTATGGTTGAAAAGTTTTATCATCTACCATATGTTCTAAATCTCGGATTTATTATTGATGAAAACTATTGATAATTTAATTATCTTTAGTCATGATATTATTTATTGGACTAGTTGTGTTCACCCTTTCTGCTTCACAATTCCTTTCAGGTAAGTGTTGCCGGGTCGAGCGGGGATAATAGGGGAATAGAACGGTGGTCTCTAGCTGTGGAGGTTCTCCCTAAATAGTATAGAAAAGTGTGTTCTATTATATACATCATTTAGTAGTTATATTTGGTGAATCAAATAGGATGAGGCGAACCCAACTTTGGAATGGTGTTTTGCCACTATCATATAAGATGTCTAATGACATACAACCTCGTGTTATCATAAGACAGGGTTGTGCGCATCCACTTGCTGAGTATATCTACGGGCACTACCTATATGATCTTGGAGTTTATTTGAAATATAATACTCACTTGGAGACAGTGGAGATAGTTATATGTCAAGAGAAGACTCACCATTGTAAAGAAGATGATAGTAATCTTCTCATTTTTCTTTGGGGTCTATTGGGTCAACCAAGGATAATTCTGTGGCCATATGATATCTATTATAACCTAGACGCATGGCCTCCTATGTACAAAGGTTTCCTTGAGCACCTCCCAAAGATTTTAATTTCTAAAACAGTTTTTGACTATACTTTTATGTAAAGTACCATTGTAAGGTTGTGGTCGAGGCTCCATGAGAGTTACATACATTTGTATTAAAACTCACAGTTAATTATGGTCGTATTCTATACGACAGTTCAACAGTTGTATAAATGAAGTTGTATTTGATTTTTGTACCATGTATCTAGCGACTCAGAATGGGTGATGTATTACTAATTTTGGGGGCGTCACATTTGGTATCAGAGCTTAGGGATATGGTCGCTGGCGGAGATAAAAGTCTAGAACTAGGAGGGGAGAGACGAGTTATATACTTCGCTAGTCTGTGACTTACCTAAACTAAAATTGTTTACTTTATAAGTTGACAAATTATGATATGTCAATTAACCTTTGTTTTGAAGATATATTCTAGAATGATATCTGAAATACAGGAGATGAGCAATGGAAAAATTATGATACAGAGGATATAACCGGTAAGGTACAATCCGAAAAGAAATCAAGGTATTCTCATCTCTTCGAATATCAGGTACGTACGTAAATTTCGAGGGCGAAATTTCATAAGGAGGGAAGATTGTGAGAACCCGAATTTTATGAAATAAAAGTATTAATTTTTTTTTCTATTTTGGTAAATAGTTAAATTGATAAAAGAATAAAGTTAAGGGTAATATGTGAAATTTTTTGCAAAGTAAGCAAGTTGATATAAAATATTCTTTTTGTCGGGGAATGTAAAATGACGACCAATACAATCATTGGTGGACCCCGCAACGGAATTATTGTCGGATGAAGAAAACGACAAAAATATTTTTATGAGAATAACGGCGAAAGTTTTACCATTAATACTGTTGAACTACTCGGTAGTAAAAGTACAGTAATACGCGTGGTTGCATAGTAGCACACGGTATTGATTATTGATGCTTATGTGATAAGTCACTCAGTTTTGTTTTATTGGTATTATTAATGTAATAAAATAGAAAAGCTTTTTATATAAAATAGAATACTTTTATAAAGTTATTCGTTTTATTAGGCTAATAGTAAAATCTTTTTATATAAAACAGAATACTTTTATAAAGTTATCTGTTTGATTAGACAATAATTAGAATATATTATATTTTATTATGTATAGTGTTTGCATAAGTGCTGCGATATAGTGTTTGCAGATAGTAAAATCTTTTATAAAGTTATTTATTTTATTAGATTATAAATAGAATATATTATATTTTATTTAAAAGATTTTGCTTTAAATATGGACCGTCAGATTAAAGTAAATCAATCTGGACCGTTCATGAGTTAGTTACTATGCAGTCCATTTTTCTATAAATAGAAGCTCATTCCTTCATTATTTCTTACGAATTCACTGAAACTCTAGAGATAGAAACTATAGAGAGAGTTCTTCTTTCTATAATCTTGAAAGTATTTCTTTAGAGTTTAAGAAAGCTTTGAGCGTAGTGCAAGTTTTCTTCAAGTATATTCCCGCCCTACCAGTCGGAATACTTTTCTTTTTGAGGTAGGGGATATTATTTGTTGTGCTCGTAAGAGGTATTATTTCTTTTGTATTCATGAAGAGAACTTCTATTATTCTATTTTTTTTATTCTGTTGGAATAACCTGTATACGCGGGCTACCCTATACTTGGTGAAATTCTTCTGTTATTCCATTCTTTATTATTCTGTTGGAATATCCTGTCATGCGTTGTCATTGTTGGGACTGGTTAAAATCTTTATTATTACATTGGAATATCATGTATGCATGCATTTCTGTGGGACCGGGTTTTCGTCTTTTTTATTCATTGGAATATCTTGTTCATGCTTTTTCTTGGGACTTGGTTCCGTATTTATTATTCTGTTGGGAATAACCTGTATGTGCGGTCTCTATCGCATGCATGGTGAATTCTTCTATTATTCCATTCTTTATTATTGTAAGACCCCAACTTTTTAATGAATAAAATCAAATTTCCTTTATTTATTATTGTGAATAATAAGGTATTAATTTGATATAATAACTTTGGTTATGGGTGAAATGTGAAAATTTTGCAAAATAAGCAAGTGGTTATAAAATATTCATTTTGTCGGTGAAATATTCTTTCTGTCGGGGAATATTCGTACGACGGCACAGCCAATTGTGGGCTCCATAACGGATAACGGTCGATTGAAGAAAATGACAATATTGAATAACGACGTAGTTGTTACCGTTAACACTGTTGAAATACCTGGTGGTTAAAGTAAAGTAATACGCGTTGTTGCACAGTAGCATACGGTATTGCACAGTATTGTTGAATTATTAATCCTTACGTAAGAAGGCACTACTCAATAATTGTCACAGTAGTTACTGTTCAATATTTTATTTTATTGATTCAATAATTGCTGCATTGATATTTTATATTATTGTTGTTTCAATTATCGTCAACGCACAATTATCTCCTTTATCGATCGAGAATTCAGATTATTTGGAATAATATTATTAGATAACATTATTGGCAATGTCTAGAAAGTTCTGTCAAGGAGAGGTTTGGTCACCTAATTGTGCGCCAGTAAGGAGAAATCCTTATTGGAAAGCCCCCACTTTCCTGGGAACAGCCTGGTTGTCATAAATGTGATTCTGTAATATTATTTGTGAATAAGGAAATATTTATTTTATGTGGATATAAATGATGGATTTATTTATGTGGTTATAAATGAAGGAATTAATGTTGAGGTGTTTTATTAGTATTTTGTCGGATTGGATGTATTAAAAATCAAACCAGTATTTTTTGAGATATATTGTGGGAATTATAATTTTTAATCCAACCGTTGGATCGTTGTAATTTTTGGATATGTTATACATATATAAGTTGAGTATATGTCCACAAATTTTGAACCGTTAAAAATGAGCGTATGATTTGTTATGAATTTTAAGAGGTGGCTGATTCGAAAATCATGTTATAAATCATTTTAGTGGAAAATTCTAAAATTGGTGGGCCCCACTCTTGGTTGGTGAAAAAATATCCCGAGATTTTTATTCAAATGTGGTGGGTGGGAATAGTAGCAGGTAAAGCCATCAGGTTGCAAGTTAAGTCTGCTTCGGCGTGCTAACATTTTCCTATAAATAGAGGGCTAAGTTAGAATTGAAAATCACACTAGAAACAAGTTTTCTCTCTTTCTCTCTCTAGATTATTGAGTGTATTTTGTGAGTATTTAGATACTTTGTGAGTTTACATTAATCGGTGCAAGTTTCCTTGACCTTATATACAGATATTCGATCAAGAAATCGATATTTTGAGGTAAGGGATATTATCTTTTTCTTAAATGATATTTTCTTCAATATCATTACGCCGAAATATTGGTATGAACTTTTATCAAATTTGGAACTTTTTGTGTGGGGTTACTATTCACATATACGGCTAAGACTATTCACGAATAAGACTATTCAATAGAAAAATGAAATTTTCTTCTTTTTGTCCAAGTTGTCTATTATGGTTACTATCTTTGATTGTATCCATGTTTTGATCATTATTTTTGAATTCTGCTTCAAAATTAGTTATTTCGGAATATTATTGAACTTGGATAAACTGTAATACGAATCTTTAATATTCGATCTGTTATCTCAATGGATTCGTTTTCTTTAAAATATTTTTCATCATCCTCAGTCCTAAATGATGATACAAATGAATATCTTTGGCCTGTAGTGCAAAGATGAATATTTGATTCAAGATGTATATTGATTGATGTTACAGAGATAAAATATTGATGATGGACTTTTAAATCTTTCTAATGGATTGTTGTTTTCCGCTGCAGTTGTTGATCTAAAACTTGTTATCTATTATATTTTATCAGAATATTCCCTGTTGAAGACTAATGATAATTTGTTGTATATTATCTTAGTCATAATATTCTTTACTGGGCTAGTTGAGCTCACCCTTTTATTCCATTTTTCTTCTCAGGAGGTGAGAACATAAAGAGGAACTAGTCGAGAATGGAGTGATGGTTCTAGAAAGTTGTTTTAGCAGTCCTCACTATTTTTAAAATAGTGTATCAATAATTATAATGAGGACTCCTTTTGAGTTTTTATACTCTCTATTTGTATTTAAACTCACAATTTAATGAAGTTGTATTTGTTTCTGTACCATGTATTTGTCGACTCAGAATAGGTGATGTATACCTATTTTGGGAGCGTCACAATTATTCTGTTGGAATAACCTGTCTATGTGGATTACCACATGCATGGTGAACGATCTTTTGTATTTCACTCCTTGTTAAATTATGAAAATGATTTGTTTACGTGGATTATGATGAAAGTCATAATAAAAGCATAGGACTAATGAAAATCATGGGTATATGTGGTATTAGTAAGTGTTATGATGAGTTATGTTAGTTATTATGTGAAAACATGAATGTTTTTTAGAAATCACAAAGGGTTGAAAAATCAGATTTTGGTGAAAATGGAACATGAAATTCAATTGACCATATCTCATATTATATTTTGACTTTTTGAGTGTGGTCAAGTTCTAGAGTTAGGTCTATGAGTTTTGTAACTTATCCAAGTGGAATCACTGGAAAAGGTGTTGTAGATTTTCGTGTGGAATGATTTTAGCAAAGTACGAAAAACTATAAAATATGAAAAAGGCTGCTGCCACGATTTTAAAAGGGTTTTTTCAGCCACTTAATTTGTGAAATTTTTTTTGGCCTTTTGGGACATGAAACTATATGGTATAAAGTACATCCTGTCCAAAAATGAGCTCATTCCGACTTAAAATGAGCAAGTTATGGCTATTTCAATATTTAGGTTTTTCCGACGAAAAATGCTATAACCAGAGTTCTATAACTCCGATGACTATAAAATTTAAACTGGAAGCTCACGTTAACATGTGTAAGATCCTTCCAAAATTTGGGAATTTCTGGAGTTAACCGTGAGGTAGCTAATTTCTTAAGGAATTAATTAGAAATTGATTTTTGAAAAATAGTAAATGAATTTTAAAAATGTCAAGAAAAATATATATTCAATATGGGACTATATTATGCTAAATCATGAGTAAAAGAATAATTTTGGGACTGATTTGGTATTTTCATGAAAATAGTTTAGCTACTGAACATACTGAGTTAAATATGTTATGTGGAGTTGAAGAATTGGTAAATAGGATTTTAGGGCTTGAAAATCTTATATAATGTATATGCAGATTTTTGATGAGTAATTTGATTATTGGTGATGAAATCTTATGAGTATGGCATTTTTTGAATGATTAAATGCATTATTTGATAAAGTGCAAACAATTGAAATAAATTGTTTATAAGTTTAAGAAATGATTAAAATATTGTTATAATATTAATAATATTAGATTATGAGTTTATTAAGTGATTGATAACATTTGGTTATTATTGAACGCTGGATAAATTGTATTATAAATGTTTAATATTTATCATTTATCTCATTTGACCGTATTATAATATTTAATATTTATGAGTTTATTCGGTACAATCATGACCGTAATGTTACAAATGATGTGAAAAAAGTCCTCATTGGCCCGTAGTGCATTGATGGACAGTTTTTGGTATGATTATGGCTATAGATTCTCTTCGGCCAAGGGTGCAAAGATGAATTGTTTTATGGCATGATCATGACCGTTGATGAAAACACAATTATCTTTAGCCCGTAGTGCATGGATATATAATTCATGGTCGTGATATTAACGAATATCCTTAGCCGTAGTGCATGGATAATTCAGTGATATAGATTAATTATCGAGCTGAGTCTCAGGGATGAAATATAAATTAATGGATGTGATATTAACAAATATCTTTGGCCGTAGTGCAGGGGTGATTCGATGATGTGGATTATTTATTAAGCTAAGTCTAAACGATAAAATATTTATTATACACTTTTAATTCGTAGAAGATAATAGATATCATGCTCTACTTGACTCTTCTAAAATACAGTTGTATGTCTTTGGCATGTAATGCAAAGATGAATTGTTAATGAATATCTTTGGTCGTAGTGCAAAGATGAATTTATTAGTATGATTATGAGCAGGAATTCTGATTTGGTATAACCATGATTTTTGATGTTTCAGGTGAAGATAGGTGATAAAAATTATCTTCGTCCTGTTTGCGAAGAGGAATTTAGAACCACAATTATGATTATGAGTTATTCATATGATTGTGGGATGAACATTGATTTATTTTACATGGATAAAACATTATTGGTGGACTTTTAACATAGAGAAGATAATAAACCTTATGGTCTATTTGACTCTTCTAATGGATTGCTCGTTCCGCGGCAACTATGGTTGAAAAGTTTTATCATCTACCATATGTTCTAAATCTCGGATTTATTATTGATGAAAACTATTGATAATTTAATTATCTTTAGTCATGATATTCTTTACTGGACTAGTTGTGTTCACCCTTTCTACTTCACAATTCCTTTCAGGTAATAAGACTGTTCCCGTAAGAGTGTCAAGGTCGAGTTTGGGGGGATAATAGGGAATAGAAGCGGTGGTCTCTAGCTGTGGAGGTTCTCCCTAAACAGTATAAAAAAGTGTGTTGTATTATATACATCATTTAGTAGTTATATTCGGTGAATCAAATAGGGTGAGGCGAACCCAACTTTGGAAGGGTGTTTTGCCACTATCATATAAGATGTCTAATGACATACAACCTCGTGTTATCATAAGACAGGGTTGTGCGCATCTACTTGCTGAGTATATCTATGGGCACTACCTATATGATCTTGGAGTTTATTTGAAATATAATACTCACTTGGAGACAGTGGAGATAGTTATATGTCAAGAGAAGACTCACCATTGAAAAGAAGATGATAGTAATCTTCTCATTTTTCATTGGGGTCTATTGGGTCAACTATGGATAATTCCGTGGCCATATGATATCTATTATAACCTAGATGCATGGCCTCCCATGTACGAAGGTTTCTTTGAGAACTTCCCAAAGATTTTAATTTCTAAAACAGTTTTTGACTATACTTTTATGTAAAGTACCATTGTAAGGTTGTGGTCGAGGCACCATGAGAGTTACATACATTTGTATTAAAACTCACAGTTAACTGTGATCGTATTCTATACGACAGTTCAACAGTTGTATAAATGAAGTTGTATTTGAATTTTGTACCATGTATCTGGCGACTCAGAATGGGTGATGTATACCTAATTTTGGGGGCGTCACAAAAAACATTTTTACTATTAATTATTATAAGAATATAATTTATAATGAGCAATAATTCTAACAAAAATTATTTACAATAATTAATGTAATAAATAAATCTTATTTATCACATAAATATATTTATATACACATTACCTGTCACATATTTCCACCTTTATAAATAAATAAAAAAATTATACTCAAAATTTCTGATTTAATTATATAAAAAATATCAGGTTATTACATTCACCCTCCCTTATAAAGATTCCGTCCCCGGAATCACCGTTTTAAAACCTATACATATAAGGGTATATAGCATACACAATCATTGCAAGTAGATCTCGATCATAATTGATCAAACCGATCTTTAACTATTCAGCATAAAGCTTATCTATCTGATTAAACAAAAATTTAATTTCTAAAAGAACTCAAATTCCTCCTTCAAAATTTCTTTATAAAAAAAATTTACTATATATATAAGAAAATCATATATATGAAAATAAAATTGATTCGAATAATACTTGGAGTTGCATCCCCAGCTGCCACGGTATCTTGAACGGTCATGTTGAAGACTCTTGCGGTTAATTCTGTTGGTTTGCTTGTTGAAGTTGGTCCCGTTGTCACCAGCGTCCCGCTACTTTTCCCCGTACTTACGCTTCCTGCCTCCATTCTCCTTTTTGAATAGTCCTTCACCTTATACTCTGTTGATCCACACTTAAAACACCCACTGTTCACCCTAGGATTGGGGCAGTTGATCTTCTAAATCCTGGCAGTACGACCGCCTTGTAGTCTTTGAAGTTCGTAAATTGATTATCTTATTGATTTCCCACGGCTAGTATTCCATTCTGCATAGCTTGAGCGAGCAAATTCGCAAAATTCTGTATCGGGTATGGTTGTCCTCCAGCTTTGATGACAGGTTCTTCTGTCCTTTGGTTTCTTTTTCGTCTTAGCGGCTTTATCTGATCATACTTTATTAACTTACATTCTAAGCCTTATCGTATACGTTTAACATATAACGCGGAATTTTCTATTCAAATAATAATGTACTTAAAATATTAGATTTTGAAAACTTGATTTATTGTATTAACTAGTGCTCCAATAAATAATTACTATCTTTATACAAAACTTATTTCATCAATCCAACATAGATTCATATTTATAGCACTTTTCATACCATAACACATACTGCTTTAAACATCCGCTATCCCTTTTGACTCAAAAGTTGAGAATATTTCCTTACACAGACATACTTATCGTATACGTATCATAGAATCATACATATTCAAGTAATACTAATACTACCTATTTCTTACGCCTTAACTAAGGATCAATTGCTTAGTATTCTATATATTCTCATTATCCTCAATAATCCATTTACACCTAACTATACCAAGTTCGTCAAACTTACCACACATTATGAGTTTAAGAACTCACCACAAACATATGAGTTTAAGAACTCGAGCTTGACAATATATTCTCTAACTATACTCTACCTATCAGTTATACTATCATTTCTGGGCCCAGTACTACACTTTCCAGTATAATCACCTTATTAGGGTTGCTTTCAATGTGAGCCTCTATTTTAGCTATTGACTTTGATATTGGCTCAGTTATGGAGGTTCACTCTTTCTTTACGATCTAAGGGTATCCTAATTCTTTACCACCTGACATCTACACACAAGCTATCTTGACTAACAAATAATATATACACACAGCAAATAATAGTTTTATATAAGTTATCTTTTACTTTGTTTGACGATGAATTCATTCAATTCATCTCCTTATAAACTCTATATGAGGTATTTGTATTTTCAAAGTTTCCCTCTGTGCTAAGGTTATAGCCTAAGGTTTATCCCATCTAAGGTTTCTAACCCTAAAGCTCTGATACAATGTTGTAATGCCCCAAAATTTAGGAACTTGAAACCCGAACTTAGTGCTTTACAATACCATTTCTATGAGCGGAATTATACTAATAATAACAATAACAATAATATAAATACCAAACTTAATTTACATATTTCAGAGTCTAATCCCAGGTACGCGACCTTTAATATTATTCATTACATGATAGATAATAAATATTATTATCTTAATAATGTCTAACTATTACAAAAGATACCATAACACTTATTCTGTTTTCTTTCCTTTTTCCCTTGTTCTTGTCTGAACCTTCTGGTTGCTCACACTTAACTGAAAATATTTAAATTAAGCAAGGATGAGCATTTGAGTGCCCAGCAAGTAATAGCAACAATAAATATTAGTTGAAAGGATTAAATATTTTCTTTGAATGACACTTCTACAACGAATCAACAGTTTTGAAGTAAACTAAACCAATAATAATAACATAACAATTCTATATCAAATTTTTGAAACTACATACTGACTATAAATGGGTATTAGTCGACAGACTATGAACATTGTTTAAATTTTTGATAAGGTTTAACAGGACTTCATCTGCAAACCGTCATAACTTGCGGGCGCGAGGGTGATCTGCCCAATGTGCCATGTATTGATCAATACTACATGCAAGAATGATATTTTCGTTCATCTTATCCGCTTTTGGCGCACAAACGTTTTTCCCAGATTAGGGATGTTCATACTTAGTTGGGAATCTGAACCAAAGTAATTTGATTGGATACAATAAAGTTTTATCATGTTCAACGATATTTCTAAATGTTTGTCTAGCTAGGTCAAATAGCTTAGACGGCTTTGAAGTCAACGTATACATACTGGAATTTAATAAGTACGTATCATCATGTGATTAATTATAATGATTATCCAAGTGAGGACACTTGTATAACCAAGTTTAGAAATTAACGAACAGAATAAATATCTGAATTATAATATAATACTATGTTAATAAACAATGATAAGATAATTTAAGAACTTGTATGAATACAATTTATTGGATATAATATCGATAATAATGGAGTTAATAATTTGGCACAATAATAATATAATTCTGAAACTTTCTTACTCAGGTCTATTGCATAAAGGAAATGCAAAGTTAGGATACTTGTCTGGTCTGCTGCTTATAATACGCAACTTAGTTTTATCTTTTATATAGCAACCTATCATTAATAAGATCATTTTACCGATTAGAATCATATCGTAACACATAATACTGCTTATTGCAGTCAGCACATAACCTAATCACATTGTCACACATATTTAACAGTCATTGGATCACAAACAAACACGTATAAAGATAAATTATATAAGTACAGATCAATTTCTGAAACATTTCGGATATCGACGGCTTTATCGGGTAATTATCGAGTTTAAAACTCTATCGGGTAGTTCATTATTCCTTTAGATATTTTAAATATCAGTTGTATTGTGAGACCCCAGATTTTATGAATAAATATTTAATTTTCTCGAAATAATTTTTTGAATATTATGGTGTGGATTTGATATAATGTTATAGTTGTGGGTAGTATTTATAAATTTTGCAAAGTATGCAAGTTGTCACATTATTTTCGATTGGTCGGAGAATATTTGTTTTATCAAGGAATATTCGTGCAATGGCACAATCATTGGTGGACCCCGCATCGGAATTATTGTCGGATTGAGAAAACGACAAAAATATTTTATGAAAATAATGGCGAAAGTTTTACCGTTAATACTGTTGAACTACTCGGTAGTAAAAGTACAGTAATACGTGTGGTTGCATAGTAGCACACGGTATTGATTATTGATGCTTACGTGATAAGTCACTCAGTTTTGTTGGTATTATTAATGTAATAATACAGAAAATCTTTTTATATAAAACTGAAAACTTTTATAAAGTTATTCTATAAATAGAATATATTATATTCTATTATGCATAGTGTTGCATAGTGTCTGCATAGTATTTTGTATAGTAAAATCTTTTTATATAAAAGCAGAATACTTTTATAAAGTTATACTCTTTTTATTAGACAATAATTAGAATATATTATATTTTATTATGCATAGTGTTTGCATAGTGCCTGCATAGTGTTTGCATAGTAAAATCTTTTATAAAGTTATTTGTTTTATTAGATTATAAATAGAATATATTATATTTTTAATTAAAAGATTTTGTTTTAAATATGGACCATCAGATTAAAGTAAATCAATCTGGTCCGTTCATGAGTTAGTTACTATGCAGTCCATTTTTCTATAAATAGAAGCTCATTCCTTCATTATTTCTTACGAATTCACTAAAACTCTAGAGAGATAAACTATAGAGAGAAAGAAGAAAAGTATTCTGCTACTTCACTACTCATATCTCCAGTACTCTTCTTCTTAAGGTAGGGAATATTATTTGTTATACTCGTAAGGGGTGTTATTCTTTTGTATTCATGAAGAGAACTTATGTTATTCCATTCTTTATTATTACGTTAGAATAACTTTTGTATCTGTGAGCTACCCTATACTTGGTGACATTCTTATTATTATTCCGTCTTTCTTTATTACATTGGAATATATCCATGCATGCGCTTTTTTACAGGACTGATTCCGTCTTTATTATTACATTGGAATATCTTGTTCATGCGTTTTTCTGTAGGACTGGTTAAAATCTTTATTATTATTACATTTGGAATATCCTATACATGCGTTTTCTGTAGAACACGATTAAAATCCTTATTAGTATTACATTGGAATAACTTTGTTACATCGCACAATACCGCATGCATGGTGATTTTTGTTGTTAATCCATTCTTTATTATTCATTGGAACATCCACTTTCGGTGCAATTTACTTTGACACGGTTCCGATTATTTAGTATTCTGTTGGAATAACCTGTCTATGCGAAGTACCGCATGCATGGTGATTTCTTTTGTTATTCCATTCTTTATTATACTGAGTTGGTTAAAGTTTTGACTTCTATACTCCATGAAATTAGTGGAATATCCTTGATATTTGTGCTTCACCCAGTATCTTTTCATGGAAATATTCTTCTGAGAATTCTTGAGTGTTACTCTACAAAGAAGTATCATGTTATTTGGACATTATTAGTTCCTGGATAAATTAATTCTTGAACTTGTTTTATTGAATTTGTATATCATTGTCATCATCCTCATGTTTATATTATGTTGAAAGTCATCTGTGGCCTGTAGTGCATAGATGGACTTGGTATGATTATAACCAGGGATTATTCGGTGTAATCATGACTGTAATGTTACAAATGATGTGGAAAAAGTCCTCATTGACCCGTAGTGCATTGATGGACAGTTTTTGGCATGATCATGACTATTAATGAATACACGAATGTCCTTGGCCCGAAGTGCTTGGATAATTTGTGGTCGTGATACTAAAGAATATCCTTGGCCGTAGTGCAGGGGTGATTCGATGATGTGGATTATTTATTAAGCTGAGTCTCAGCGATAAAAGTCATGAAAAACCTTTTAAATCATAGAAGATAGTAGATTTTATTCTCTACTTGACTCTTCTAATGGATTGCTAGTTCCGCTGCAGTTAAACTTGATAGTTATTATATTTTATCAGTTTAACACTGTTGAAGGCTAACGATAAATTATTCTGCATTATCTTAGTCATAATATTTTTTACTGGGCTAGTTGAGCTCACCCTTTCTTTCACTGTTCTCTTTAGGAAATGAGAACATAGCTGGGAGTAGTCGGGGAACAGAGTGATGATCCTAGATGTTTGCATTAGTAGTCCTCACTATTCTGTGAAATAGTGTGATAATAATTGTAATGAAGACTCCTTTTGAGTTTGTATACTCTCTAGTAGACAACATTTGATTCAAACTCACAGTTTATGTTTTGTCGTATTGTACACGACAGTTGTATTATTAAATTGTATTTGAATTTTGTACCATGTATCTGACGACTCAAGATGGGTGATGTATACCTAATTTTGGGGGCGTCACAGTTGGTATCAAAGCTTAGGGATATGATCCCTGGCTGAGATGTGAGACAAGAACTAGGAGGAGAGAGACACGGAATTCCTTCGCTAGTATGACCTACCTAAATTTATTTGATATTTAATTGGTCGGTCAGAGTATAGAGATAATATGTGATATGTTAATTAACCCTTGTTTTGTGGCAGTATTTGAAAATGGCATCTGAAAATGTTGAGATAAGCAATGGAGCATGTGAGGCTGATTGATTCTCCCGGATCAATAATCGGGACAATGTGCAACGGGATGGCGATAATCCTCCCGTAAACAACAACACCGATCAATTTCTGAACGACGATACGTTTAGGAGCTTTTAGAATTCATGCAACATCGGCGAAGACGGCTCCTCATTCATAATGCTGGGAGGAAACAATGGCAACCACGGTTGGTCACCGCTAAGCAATTCAAGGAGGCTGGGACCACCGGAGTTTTGGGAAAGCGAGAACCACTTAAGGCGGAGGCGTGGTTAAAGCGAGATCACTAAGATATTTGATGTCTTGGGATGCTCAGGAGCGAAGGTTCCTTTGCCACCTTTATGTTGCGTGAAGAGGCGAGATCACCGGTTACGTAAAACGCATTACCGACTGGACTCAAGATGTCTTGGGAGAAGTTCCAAGAGTCATTCAATGACAAGTACTTTCACGAAAGCATTCGTCACATGAAGGAGGTGGAATTTATCAAGTTGGAGCAAAACAACATGACCGTGTCGCAGACGAAGCCAAGTTTGTCGAGTTGTCCCGATTTGCGTCCCACTTGGTTGATAATGAAGAGAGAATGACGTGGATGTTTTATAAGAGGTTTGAAGCCGGAGATACGTCAATATCTTATCTCTCATAAACTGTGTTTGTATTCAGATGTTGTTAATAGGGCTCAGTTATTGGAGCGCGATAATGAGTCAACCAAACCAAAAGAGAGCGCAGCCGAGAAAAATGATAATATCTGGGGTGATAATTGATCATCAAAGCGGTGACAGTAAGCATGGAGGGAATCAACATGTCAGAAATGGTAACCACTTCGGTGGTAATCATGGCCAAAACAATAAGAATGGACATTTCAAGAAAAGAAGGTTCAACAATGACGTAAAGACGTCGGCACCAGCACCCATTTCAAAGGAAGAAGAACGATCATCGATCGTATGTTTCAAATGCGGACAGGAGGGACACATCGAGTCAAACTGTCTGTGAGAATCCAAAACGTGTTTTAATTGCGGAAGAGAAGGTCACCTAGCTCGATTTTGTCGTATGGTGAAGTCAATTCCAGCTGGGATAGTGATGCCAAAGGATGTCCCAGACAAGCAAAAGCCGGTAGTTTAAGAGAGAGAATTTTTTTTTCGTGACGGGGAACATGAACAAAATTATCACGGGTATGTTAGTCATAAACTCTTGCGAAGTCTATACCATGTTAGATACCGGTTCTACTCACTCTTTTATTTCACCTAGTTGTGTTCAATGTTTGAAGTTAACTCCGGAGAAGTTAGACTTTGATATATCTGTTTAAACTCAGTTCGGAGAAACCTTCGTTACCTCCACTATTTATAAATCTTTTTCAGATCAACACTTTCACGTTACGTGTTGATCTTCTCTCTTTGAAAAATACTTGCCTTTGATGCAATTTTAGGAATAGATTGGTTAACTACTCATCATGTTTTTCGTAAGGTTGTTAGCTTTCATATTCCTAACCAACCTGTTATGCGAATTCAAGCAACCAAACCACTAAAGTCAATCATTGTCATATCAAGCCATAAGTAAAGAGCCCCGGTCCTTTCGTTGTTGACTTCCTTGAGTGGAATGCACCGAAGCCAGACTTTCTGTAGGCGACGTCATGAATGACGATGGCAAGTTGATAGGTATCAATGTGACGTACTATCCAAGTCTTTGATGTGGGTCACAGCTTTGAATGATATTTCTATTGTTAATAAATTTCCTAACGTATTCTTGAAGTCTACTTAGCCTACCCCTAGAGCGTGAAATCGAATTTTGTATTGACCCCAATACAAAACCCATTTCTAAAACCCTCAAATATTTCTTCAACTAAAACAAATGTATAACGTGCCAAAGACGTTGGCTCGAGCTGTTGAAGATTACGATTGTACCATTCAATACCATCGTGGGAAAGCGAACGTGGTAGCTGACGTGTTGAGTAGAAGATCGTATGCGCTTATGAGTGCGATGTTGTTAACACAAAGACTCATTTCGTATAACTTACAAGTGATGAAGATAGAGTTAAAGACTCTAGGGACCCACGTGAAGATAACTAATATACGAGTAGAATCGACTTTAATTGATAAAGTTAAAGCCGCTCAAGCTACATACTCAGAGCTGATGAATGTGAAGAAGAAGATTCAAGAGGGCGTTATTCTAGAAGCAAGGATCGACGAAGAGAGGAAATCTCAACCCTCGATTTAATTGGCCCATTTGAAATCCTCGATCGAGTAGGAATTGTGGCTTATAGACTCGTTTTACCGCCAAGTATGTCGCGTGTTAATAACGTATCGATGTTACGTAAATATGTGGACGGCCCAAACCACATTATTAATTTAGAACCGGACGAGATAGCGGATGATTTAACGTTTGAGGAGATACGTGTTAAAATCTTGGATAAGAAGGATCGTATTCAACACTCAAAGGTTATACCTCAAGAATTAGAATCTGAAATGAAGTCAAGGTATCTTCACCTCTTCGACATACCAGGTACGTACGTAAATTTCGAGGGCGAAATTTCATAAGGAGGGGAGATTGCGAGACCCCAGATTTTATGAATAAAGATTTAATTTTCTCAAAATATTTTTTTAATATTATGGTGTGGATTTGAGATAATGTTATAGTTGTGGGTAGTATTTATAAATTTTGCAAAGTATGCAAGTTGTCATATTATATTCAATTGGTCGGGGAATATTTGTTTTATCAGGTAATATTCGTGCAATGGCACAATCATTGGTGGACCCCGCAACGGAATTATTGTCGGATTGAGAAAACGACAAAAATATTTTATGAAAATAACGGCGGAAGTTTTACTGTTAATTGTGACGCCCCCAAAATAGGTCCATTCCATCCAACCCATTCTGAGTCGCCAAATATATGGTACGGAAAATAACTACAACTTTATTATAACAATTGTCGTGCAAAATACAACAAACACATATCTTTGTGAGTTTGGATACAAATATATACCAATGTGTACGTCACAATGACACCTTACATAAAGGTATAGTCAAAAACTATTTTAGAAATTAGAATCTTTGGGAAGTGCTCAAGGAAACCTTCGTACATGGGAGGCCATGCTTTTAGGTTATGGTAGATATCATATGGCCACAGAATTATCCATGGTTGATCCAATAGACCCCAAAGAAAAACGAGAAGATTACTATCATATTCTTCCCAATGGTGAGTCTTCTCTTGACATATCATTATCTCCACTGTCTCTAATTGAGTATTATACTCCAAACAAACACCAAGATTATATAGGTAGTGCTTGTAAATATACTCAAAGAAGTGGATGAGCACAACCATGTCTTATGATGACACGAGGTTGTATGTCATTAGACATCTTGTATGATAGTGGCAAAACACCCTTCCAAGTTAAATTCACCTCACCCTCAACATCTATAGACCACCATTCTATTCCCTCGCTATCCCCAGCTCGACCCAGCTATACTTTTATTACCTGAAAGGAATTGTGAAACAAAAGGGTGAGCACAACTAGCTCAGTAAAGAATATTATGACTAAAGATAAATAAATTATCAATAGTCTTCATCAGTAATAAATCAGAGATTTAGAACATATAGTAGATGATAAAACTTTTCAACCATAGTTGCAGCGAAATGAGCAATCCATTAAAAGAGTCAAATAGACTATAAAGTCTATTGTCTTCTCCACGTTAAAAGTCCACCAACAATATTTTATCCCTGTAACATCAATCAACAGTTCCTTTCCACAATCATATGAATAACTCATAATCATAATTGTGATTCTAAATTCCTCTTCTCATCCAGGACGAAGATAATTTTCTTCACCTGTCTTTACCTGAAACATCAAATATCATGGTTATACCAAATCACAGTTCCTGTTCATAATCATACTAATAAATTTATCTTTGCACCATGGGCCAAAGATATTCATCAACAGTTCATCTTTACACTACAGGCTAAAGATATTCAACAACAAGTCATCTTTGCATTACGAGCCAAAGATATTCATCAATAATTCATCTTTGCACTACAGGATAAAGATATTCAACAACAGGTCATCTTTGCATTACGAGCAAAAGATATTCATCAATAATTCATCTTTGCACTACAGGCTAAGATATTCATCAACAAGTCATCTTTGCACAACGAGCCAAAGATATTCATATATCAAAGAAATACATAATCATTTCAGAAGTTATATAACAATAATTATAACCATGTTGATCAATTCACCTTTGCACTTAAGCTAAAAATATTCAATTGTAAATTCAATGGTCATGATCATACCAGTCAACAATTGAACTTTTGCACTACTGGCCAAAGAGAACCTATAGTCACGATCATACCAATAATCTACCCATCTTTACACTCAAGTCAAAGAGAAATATTATCATTAGGGTTATAAGAATGTTATATAAAAACAATATAATCAAAACATAATTTTAATTTTAAGAGTAAGATTCATAAATCAACGATAATTTGGTCAAAGAAGAAACCAATTTGTCGTGAATAGTACCCCGTATTCGTACATAGTACCGTATGCGTGCATAGTAACCTCGACACGAAAAGATAAAGTTTCATAATAAAATTCATATTCATATTTATAACACCTTAATCCAAATGTTATAAATCACTTAGAAATCTCATAATCTAATATTATTAATATTATAATAATATTTTAATCATTTCTTAAACTTATAAATAATTTAATCCAATTATTTACACTTTAATAATTAATGCATTTAATCATCTAAAAATGCCAAACTCATAAGATTTCATCATCATTAACCAAAACCCTCATAAAAATCTGCATATACCTCATATATGATTCTCAAGCCAATAAATCATATTTTATAATTTTCTTACTTCACATAACATATTTAATTCATTTACTCATAACTAGAACATTTTCATGAAAAATACCAAATCAATTCCAAAAATATTTTTTTTCTGGAATTTAGTAGAATATAGTTCCATATTGAATATATATTTTTCTCAGAATTTTTAAAATTCATTTACTATTTTTCACATGGCCAACACCACCGAATATTTAAACATTTATCATAAATTATACTTTTATCCAACAATTCTGAAATTTACACGGTATACTGATATTATATAAATGTACTCCCAATAAAAATTTCATCAATTTTGGAGTTAATCACAAGGAGTTATAAGCGGTTACTTTTAAAATAGTCTTTTCTCATAAAATTCATAACTCTCAATCTATACTTCCAAAAATCGCCAATTTTGGACACAATCTACAAAACTCATCAAAATATCATTTCAAATTTTTCCAGAATTTTTGAAGGTTCAGAAAAATTTCAAAACTAAAAACATAATAACCCTTAAAATCCCTTACTATCCCTTACCTCAAAAGAGCAAAGACTTACGAATGAAATAATAATTTGAACGAACTTGCACCGTATAGCAATACTCAAAGTATACTCAAAATACTCACAAGAATACGCTCGATAATATAGAGAGAGAAAACTTGGTTTACGGTGTGATTTTCAATTCTAACCTAAGCACCCTATTTATAGGAAAATACTTAGAACACCAAAGCGAGAAAATTTAATAAATTATTAATATAATAAATTTGAATTCCTCGCCCACTTTTTTTTTGTTCAAACTTCAAAGAACACAAGTATCTCACCTTACAAAACTTACAAAAAACGTTTTTCATAATTAATTAATTTAAAACTCCAAAAAATAATAATTAATTAATCCGGAACTTCAATAATTCATAATAAATAGCCCTTTTGTTAGAAAATTCGAATCTCGTGTGTTTTTATAGGAAATTAAATTCTCTACAACTTTGCCGAAGAAAGTTTTTCCGAATTCCAAGCAGAAATTGATTAAAGAAATCCACAAACAGGCAATTTTATAAAGTTATAATCAAATTTCGATTCAATAAATGGAGTCCAGACATGTTTAACATGTTTTAAACATTTATTGCAATAAAAATACTCTTCCTCCTCGTATACTCATATATCCCACATTCGTTGTAAAAATATCACCATTATTATATTATTAAAATATAATAATATATTTAAATGAATTATTTTATCAGAAAAAGATAAAATTTCAATTTTCAACAATTGTCACATTAAAAATTTTCTCCATCTATGTCCATATAAAATAGATATTTTTCTCATCATAAAAATTAATGATTAATTATTCACAAATAATATTACATAATCACAATATTGACAACCAGGCTGTTCCCAAGAAAGAGGGGGCTTTCCAATAAGAATTTCTCCTTACTGGCGCGCAATTAGGTGACCAAACCTCTCCTTAGACAGAACTTTCTAGGCATTGCCAATAATGTTATCCAATAATATTATTCAGATAATATGAATTATTGCTCTAGATAATGGAAAAATCTTTGTCTTTGTGACAATTATTGAAACAACAATAATATAAAATATCAACGTAGCAATTATTGAATCAATAAAATAAAATATTGAACAGTAATTACTGTAACAATTATTGAGTAATGCCTTCTTACGAAAAAAAATTATCATGCTTCATGAATAGTACTCGTGAATAGTAACTCGTGAATAGTAACTCATGAATAGTAACTCGTGAATAGTAACTCATGAATAGTAACTCATGAATAGTAATTAAAAAAAATTGAATACTTTTATTTCATAAAATTCGGGGTCTTACATTAATACTATTGAACTACTCGGTAGTAAAAGTACAGTAATACGTGTGGTTGCATAGTAGCACACGGTATTGATTATTGATGCTTACATGATAAGTCACTCAGTTTTATTGGTATTATTAATGTAATAATACAGAAAATCTTTTTATATAAAACTGAAAACTTTCATAAAGTTATTCTATAAATAGAATGTATTATATTCTATTACGCATAGTGTTCGTATAGTGCATGCATAGTATTTTTGCGGTAAAATCTTTTTTATAAAAATGTAATACTTTTATAAAGTTATCTATTTTATTAGACAATAATTAAAATATATTATATTTTATTATGCATAGTGTTTGCATAGTAAAATCTTTTATAAAATTTTTCGTTTTATTAGATTATAAATAGAATATATTATATTTTTATTTAAAAGATTTTGCTTTGAATATGGATCGTCAGATTAAAGTAAATTAATCTGGACCGTTCATGAGTTAGTTACTATGCAGTCCATTTTTCTATAAATAGAAGCTCATTCCTTCATTATTTTTTAGGAATTCACTGAAACTCTAGAGAGATAAACTATAGAGAGATAGAAGAAAAGTATTCTGCTACTTCACGACTAATATATCCAGTACTCTTCTTCTTAAGGTAGGGAATATTATTTGTTATACTCGTAAGGGGTGTTATTCTTTTGTATTCATGAAGAGAACTTATGTTATTCCATTCTTTATTATTACATTGGAATAACTCAGATATCGTGAGCTACCCTATACTTGGTGACATTCTTCTATTATTAAAGTCTTTACTATTACATTGGAATATCCACGTCTATCGTTTTCGCCTTGGGACCTAATTCCGTCTTTATTATTTTGTTGGAATATCTTTGCATGCGTTTTTTATGGGACTGGTTAAAATCTTTATTATTATTCATTGGAATATCACATGCATGCGTTTTCTGGGACTGATTTTGTCCTTATTAGTATTACGTTGGAATAACTTTGTCTATCGCCAATACCGCATGCATGGCTATTTCATTGTTAATCCATTCTTTATTATTACATTGGAAGATCTGTCGGTGCGAATTTACTTTGACACTGGTTCCGATTATTTAATATTCATTGGAATAACTTTCGTCATCCGGAAGTACCGCATGCATGGTGATTTCTTTTGTTATTCCATTCTTTATTATACTCAGTTGGTTAAAGTTTTGACTTCTATACTCAATGAAATTAGTGGAATATCCTTGATATTTGCGCTTCATCCAGCAACTTTTCATGGAAATATTCTTCTGAGCATTCTTGAGTATTACTCTAAAAAGAAGTATCACGTTGACAATTTGGACATTATTAGTTCCTGGATAAATTAATTCTTGAACTTGTTTTATTGAATTCGTATATCAATGCCATCATCCTCATGTTTATATTATGTTGAAAGTCATATATGGTCTGTACGGCATAGATGGACTTGGTATGATTATGACCAGGGATTATTCGGTGTAATCATGACCGTAATGTTACAAATGATGTGGAAAAAGTCCTCATTGACCCGTAGTGCATTGATGGACAGTTGTTGGCATGATCATGACCATTAATGAATACACGAATGTCCTTGGCCCGTAGTGCATGGATAATTTGTGGTCGTGATACTAAAGAATATCCTTGGCCGTAGTGCAGGGGTGATTCGATGATGTGGATTATTTATTAAGCTGAGTCTCAGCGATAAAAGTCATGAAAAACCTTAAAAATCATAGAAGATAGTAGATTTTATTCTCTGCGTGACTCTTTTAATGGATTGCTTGTTCCGCTGCAGTTAAAATTGATAGTTATTATATTTTATCAGTTTAACACTGTTGAAGGCTAACGATAAATTATTCTGCATTATCTTAGTCATAATATTTTTTACTGGGCTAGTTGAGCTCACCCTTTCTTTCACTGTTCTCTTCAGGAAATGAGAACGTAGATTGGACTAGTCGGGGAACAGTGTGATTTCACTGTTCTCTTCATTAGTAGTCCTCACTATTCTGTGAAATAGTGTGATAATAATTGTAATGAAGACTCCTTTTGAGTTTGTATACTCTCTAGTAGACAACATTTGATTCAAACTCACAGTTTATGTTTTGTCGTATTGTACACGACAGTTGTATTATTAAGTTGTATTTGAATTTTGTACCATGTATCTGGCGACTCAAGATGGGTGATGTATACCTAATTTTGGGGGCGTCACAGAATATTTGTTTTATCAGGGAATATTCGTGCAACGGCACAATCATTGGTGGACCCCGCAACGGAATTATTGTCGGAATGAGAAAACGACAAAAATATTTTATTAAAAATAACGGCAGAAGTTTTACCGTTAATAATGTTGAACTACTCGGTAGTAAAAGTACAATAATACGTGTGGTTGCATAGTAGCACACGGTTTTGATTATTGATGCTTATGTGATAAGTCACTCAGTTTTGTTTTATTGGTATTATTAATGTAATAAAACAGAATACTTATATAAAGTTATTCTATAAATAGAATATATTATATTCTATTATGCATAGTGTCTGCATAGTGTTTTGCATAGTAAAATCTTTTTATATAAAACAGAATACTTTTATAAAGTTATTCTATAAATAGAATATATTATATTCTATTATACATAGTGTTGCATAGTATCTACATAGTGTTTTGCATAGTAAATTCTTTTTATATAAAACAGAATACTTTTATAAAGTTATCTGTTTTATTAGACAATAATTAGAATATATTATATTTTATTATGCATAGTGTTTGCATAGTACCTGCATAATGTTTGCATAGTAAAATCTTTTATAAAGTTATTCGTTATATTAGATTATAAATAGAATATATTATATTTTATTTAAAAAATTTTGCTTTAAATATGGACCGTCAGATTAAAGTAAATCAATCTGGACCGTTTATGAGTTAGTTATTATGCAGTCCATTTTTCTATAAATAGAAGCTCATTCCTTCATTATTTCTTACGAATTCACTAAAACTCTAGAGAGAGAAACTATAGAGAGAAAGAAGAAAAGTGTTCTACTACTTCACTACTTCTATATCCAGTACTCTTCTTTCTAAGGTAGGGGATATTATTTGTTGTACTCGTAGGGAGTATTATTTCTTTTGTATTCATGAAGAGAACTTCTGTTACTCCATTCTTTATTATTCTGTTGGAATAACTTTCAGATATCTGTATACGCGGGATACCCTATACTTGGTGAAATTCTTCTGTCATTCCATTCTTTATTATTATGTTGGAATAACACATACATGCAAAGTTACGCATACATGGTGAAATTCTTCTAATATTTCATTTTTATTATTACGTCGAAATATCACATACATGCGTTTACATGGGACATGGTTCTATTCTTTATTATTACGCCGAATATCTCTTGCATGTGCGTTTTACTGGGACACGGGTTCCATTCTTTATTATTCTCTTGGAATATCCTATACGTGCATTTTACTATTTGGACCTTGTTACATTATTTATTATTACGTTAGAAGAATAACCGCGCTCTGTAAGGTCTATCACATGCATGGTGATTTCTTTTGTTATTCCATTCTTCATTATACTCAGTTGGTTAAAACTTTGACTTCTATACTCCATGAAATTAGTGGAATATCCCTATATTTGCGCTTCATCCAGTATCTTTTCATGGAAATATTCTTCTGAGCATTCTTGAATTTTACTCTACAAAGCAGTATCATGTTGACAATTTGAACATTATCAGTTTCTGGATAAATTAATTCTTGAACTTGTTTTATTGAATTCTTATATCATTGTCATCAACCTCATGTTTATATTATGTTGAAAGTCATATGTGGCCTGTAGTGCATAGATGGACTTGGTATGATTATGACCAGGGATTATTCGGTATAATCATAATCGTAATGTTACAAATGATGTGGTAAAAGTCCTCATTGGCCCGTAGTGCATTGATGGACAATTTTTGGTATGATTATGGCTATGGATTCTCTTTGGCCGTAGTGTAAAGATGAATTGTTTTAACATGATCAGGACCGTTGATGAAAACATGATTATCTTAAGCCATGGTGCATGGATAATTCGTGGTAGTGATACTAAAGAATATCCTTGGCCTGTAGTGCAAGGATGATTTGATGATGTGGATTATTTATTGTCGAGTCTCGGTGATAAAAGTGATGAAAACCTTTTAAATCATAGAAGATAGTAGATTTTATTCTCTACTTGACTCTTCTAATGGATTGCTTGTTCATTGCAGATTAAACTTGATGTTTGTTATATTGTATCAGTTTAACATTGTTGAAGGCTAATGATAATTTATTCTGCATTATCTTAGTCATAATATTTCTTACTGGGCTAGTTGAGCTCACCCTTTCTTTCATTGTTCTCTCTTGAAATGAGAGCGTAAATTTGGGACTAGTCGGGGAACAGAGTGATGGTCCTAGATGGTGCATTAGTAGTCCTCACTATTCTGTGATAGTGTGATAATAATTGTAATGAGGACTCCTTTTGAGTTTATATACTCTCTAGTAGACAATATTTGTATTCAAACTCACAGCTCATGTTGTATATTTAAGTTTGTATTTGAATTATGTACCATGTATTTGGCGACTCAAGATGGGTGATATATACCTATTTTGGGGGCGTCACATGTATTATTTTTCATAGCCTTATAATAATTTTTAAATAATTATTATAATTTATTATGATTTTTCAAACACTAGAATAATTATTAAATGATTTAAATACTAAATAATTCTATTATCATTAATATTTAGTTAATATTAAATTATTAATGAAACCATTGCCAAAATATTAAATTTATTTATAATAACTCAAAATATTTTTAAAACATTTTTATTACCCTTAAATGATTTTTAAAACAATTGAAATCATTTTTAAATAATTACCATTAATATTTATTTATTAATGTATTATTTATCAAAATATTAAAAGTCTATAATTATAACTTAAAATATTTTTAATTCATTTATTAACTTTTAAATGATTATTAAATCAATAAAACCATTTTAAAAGTATTTATTTAATATAATTATTAAATAAAACTAATATCATTAATATTAGATTATTAATGAAATTTACCTTTAAATATCAAAAGTTATATTTTATAACTTAAAATATTTTTACACTATTTATTTTCATTTAAAATGATTTTTATAATAATATATTTTTTAATTAATTTATTTAATATAATTATTAAATAAATCTAAAGTCATTAATATTAAATTATTAATGAAATTTATCTTAAAATATTAAAATTTATATTTTATAACTTAAAATATTATTAAATACCTTTTTATTATTTAAAATGATTTTTAATATAATAAAATCATTTTTAATCAATTAATTTAATACATTTATTAAATAAATTAAATATTAATAATATCTAAATAAATATTAATATTTATGAAAAATCTGTCAAATTATTAAAAGTTAATTTTTATAACTTTGAATAATTTTTTAAACTATTTTTGGAATTTTTAATATTTAATTTCTTTTTTTAAATGATTTATGGAAAATAAATAAAATTATTAAATCTGTGGCTAAAGCCTTTAGCGACAGAAACCGTCGTCTAAAGTGTTCTTGAGCACCAAGAACACTGACATTCAGTGTTCAAGGGTCTCCCTTTGACTAAACATTAATCTGAGATTCAAAGTGCTTCTGACCAGGTTATGGTATTGGTCTTGTAGTGTTGATATAACACTACAATTATCACCAACAAATAGGGTCTAATTGCATCACACAAGTAAGATATAAGCCTGCAAACTAGTTGTCGGACGTGTTCTTCATGTTCTGGGCTGCCCAGATACATGAAGTCATGGCCGGTCAACGTTTTTTATGGCATTCTAGCATGTAATCTGTTTATAGAAAATGTGTTCTAGACGTCAGGCTGTGTAGAGGAACTAACAGAGAACATGTTTCAATCATTTACAATGTTTATACCTCAACAAGATGCTAGATCTGAGCCCTTCAACAAACTGTCAGAATTGTTCTTCATTTTCTGGGTTACCCATAAATGAAGAACAGTTCGACTGCCCTACTATGGGCTTCCACAACTTGTGATCTAAGAACTTCTTTAGTGATTTTGTGGTTACAGTGTATAGCCAACATGTCAGTCAATAGATCAATTACACAAAATCACTCTAACAACATTTTAATCATTATATCCGGTCCGGTCAAACCATGTCAAAAGACATGATCATCAGTTTTCTAGGTTACCCAGAAAACCGATTACATGATCTTCTGCTTAGTTTGACCAACCACTAATTCTTTTTGGTTTATCATTTAGGTGATTTACAGGCATAAATGTGTAGTCCACATAACATATTACAAGAGGAATACAACACAAATAACAAATCATCAAATCACTGTCAGATCCGAGTCCATGAAAAACTTGTCAGAGCGTTCTGGGTAATATCTGGGTTACCCGGATTTTGCTTGGTCATGGTCAGTCAACCGACTTTGACCATGATTAACTTGCAATATTTGTATGATTTGGTCTTGATTTAAGTTCTAGAACAAAGACCACTTGACATACTATATACATAGATCAACCTTTAAAACCCTAAAACACATAATCATCACAGATCTATGAGGACTGACATTTGACTGTCAGACACAAAAATAAAAATGTCTAGATTTCATAAAACATCAAATTCGAGCCTCTAGATGTTAGGAATGTAACATCTAGCAACCCAGATCATCTATTGACACCATAAACAACATGTTTTAACACTAAATCATAACATCTAACATTACAATCAACATCAGAATCTTAGTTAGGGTTTATACCTTTACTCTGATCAATCTTGAACTTAGGGTTTCTAATTTGATAAGAATAAACTAGGAACTGAATTTGGGACTGTTATGCTAGATAATTTCAGAGGTTTGGTGAGAGAGAGAGAGAGTAGGTTGAGTGTTAGAACACAATTGACCCAAATTATGAACTTCCTCTCTCTTAATATATATATATATATTGACCTAGATGCAACGTATGGCTGGTGTATTGGCTGATATAAAAAGATTTTGGCACATGGGATATCTAGGGTTGGTGAACAACCCAAATCATGGCAAGATTTGCAAGCAAGCTATCTTATTAAATAAATCCAAAAATGCTATTTTAGTAAACTAATAAAGAAATTAAGGGTATTCTAGTCCATGCTACATGAATCTATGGTTTAATCAATAGATTTTATACTTTAAGGTTTCCCAAATTATTTCTAGGGTTTGAAAAATTAATTTCAAAGTTTAATAAAATTTTAATTATAACTCACTTTATTAAAATTAGGTTTTTTTAAATAATTAGGGTTTCTTGATATTATTAGGGTTCCCAAATTACGAATTAGGGTTTCCTAAATAATATTATACATGTACATTAGAGTTTAAATTCCACTAATTAGCATTAAGTTTACAATTAACAATTAGGGTTATCAATTTAGCAATTTAGGGTTTCTAGTTAATTAGGGTTTCCAAAAATTAATTAGGGTTTTCCTAATTAACAATTAAATCCTATAATACACCACATAAATCATATAACAAAATTAATGCACAGTCTTGAACTCGTAATTGAGTTTAGGGTTTCCAAATTTAGAAATTAGGTTTAATAATTTAGTAATTAGGGTTCTCAATTAATTAGGGTTCCTAATTAATTAAAGTTTTCCATAATTAGGGTTAAAATCAATAACACATGACATTCATAACCTAACGGAATTACTTGAAAATCTTACAGTCTTATTTGACTATCAAATTAGGGTTTATTAACATAATATTAGGGTTTTGTAATAATTTGTCATAATTGACCAACCATTATCAGTGTATACATATAATGTACATATTCATAGCATCGAAATAAAAATAATATTATATTAATATTCTCTTTTCTTATTTCAAATCCAGAATTTAGGGTTTGGATTCCATATCGATTTATCTTTCATATACATACCATTATTAAGTTAAAATAATTAACTTAATTAATCTGAAATAAATTCATATAATAAAAAATCATTTATAATTCATTTATTTCCTTTTTAAATGATTTTTAAATCAATAAAACCATTTTAAACTATTTATTTAATATAATTATCAAATAAAACTAATATCATTAATATTAGATTATTAATGAAATTTACCTTTAAATATCAAAAGTTATATTTTATAACTTAAAATATTTTTACACTATTTATTTTCATTTAAAATGATTTTATAATAATAAATTTATTTTTAATTAATTTATTTAATATAATTATTAAATAAATCTAAAGTCATTAATATTAAATTATTAATGAAATTTATCTTAAAATATTAAAAGTTATATTTTATAACTTAAAATATTATTAAATACCTTTTTATTATTTAAAATGATTTTTAATATAATAAAATCATTTTTAATCAATTAATTTAATATATTTATTAAATAAATTAAATATTAATAATATCTAAATAAATACTAATATTTATGAAAAATCTATCAAATTATTAAAAGTTATTTTTTATAACTTCGAATAATTTTTTAAACTATTTTTGGAATTTTTAATATTTAATTTCTATTTTTAAATGATTTATGGAAAATAAATAAAATTATTAAATCTGTGGCTAAAGCCTTTAGCGACAGAAACAGTCGCCTAAAGTGTTCTTGAGCACCAAGAACACTGACATTCAGTGTTCAAGGGTATCCCTTTGACCAAACATTAATCAGAGATTCAAAGTGCTTCTGAGCAGGTTATGGTATTGGTCTTGTAGTGTTGATGTAACACTACAATTATCACCAACAAATAGGGTCTAATTGCATCACACAAGTAAGATATAAGCCTGAAAACTAGTTGTCGGACGTGTTCTTCATGTTCTGGGCTGCCTAGAAACATGAAGTCATGGCCGGTCAACATTTTTGATGGCATTCTAGCATGTAATCTGTTTATAGAAAATGTGTTCTAGACGTCGGGTTGTGTAGAGGAACAAACAGAGAACATGTTTCAATCATTTACAATGTTTATACCTCAACAAGATGCTAGATCTGAGCCATTCAACAAACTGTCAGAATTGTTCTTCATTTTCTGGGTTACCCAGAAATGAAGAACAGTTCGACTGCCCTACTATGGGCTTCCACAACTTGTGATCTAAGAACTTCTTTAGTGATTTTGTGGTTACAGTGTATAGCCAACATGTCAGTCAACAGATCAATTACACAAAATAACTCTAACAACATTTTAATCATTATATCTGGTCCGGTCAAACCATGTCAGAAGACATGATCATCAGTTTTCTAGGTTACCCAGAAAACCGATTACATGATCTTCTGCTTAGTTTGACCAACCACTAATTCTTTTTGGTTTATCATTTAGGTGATTTACAGGCATAAATGTGTAGTCCACATAACATATTACGAGAGGAATACAACACAAATAAAAAAATCATCAAATCACTGTCAGATCCGAGTCCATGAAAAACTTGTCAGAGCGTTCTGGGTAATATCTGGGTTACCCGGATTTTGCTTGGTCATGGTCAGTCAACCGACTTTGACCATGATTAACTTGCAATATTTGTATGATTTGGTCTTGATTTAAGTTCCAGAACAAAGAACACTTGACATACAATATACATGGATCAACCTTTAAAACCCTAAAACACATAATCATCACAGATCTATGAGGACTGACATTTGACTGTCAGACACAAAAATAAAAATTTCCAAATTTCGTAAAACATCAAATTCGAGCCTCTAGATGTTAGGAATGTAACATCTAGCAACCTAGATCATCTATTGACACCATAAACAACATGTTTTAACACTAAATCATAACATCTAACATAACAATCAACATCAGAATCTTAGTTAGGGTTTATACCTTTACTCTGATCAATCTTGAACTTAGGGTTTCTGATTTGATAAGAATGAACTAGGAACTGAATTTGGGACTGTTATGCTAGATAATTTCAGAGGTTTGGTGAGAGAGAGAGTAGGTTGAGTGTTAGAACACAAATGACCCAAATTATGAACTTCCTCTCTCTTAATCTATATATATATATATATTGAGCTAGATGCAACGTATGGCTGGTGTATTGGCTGATATAAAAAGATTTTGGCACATGGGATATCTAAGGTTGGTGAACAACCCAAATCATGGTAAGATTTGCAAGCAAGCTATCTTATTAAATAAATCCAAAAATGCTATTTTAGTAAACTAATAAAGAAATTAAGGGTATTCTTGTCCATGCTACATGAATCTATGGTTTAATCAATAGATTTTATACTTTAAGGTTTCCCAAATAATTTTTAGGGTTTGAAAAATTAAGTTCAAAGTTTAATAAAATTTGAATTATAACTCACTTAATTAAAATTAGGTTTTTTTTTAAATAATTTGGGTTTCTTGATATTATTAGGATTCCCAAATTACGAATTAGGGTTTCCTAAATAACATTATACATGAACATTAGGGTTTAAATTCCACTAATTAGCATTAAGTTTACAATTAACAATTAGGGTTATCAATTTAGCAATTTAGGGTTTCTAGTTAATTAGGGTTTCCAAAAATTAATTAGGGTTTTCCTAATTAACAATTAAATCCTATAATACACCACATAAATCATATAACAAAATTAATGCACAGTCTTGAACTCGTAATTGAGTTTAGGGTTTCCAAATTTAGAAATTAGGTTTAATAATTTAGTAATTAGGGTTCTCAATTAATTAGGGTTCCTAATTAATTAAAGTTTTCCATAATTAGGGTTAAAATCAATAACACATGACATTCATAACCTAACGGAATTACTTGAAAATCTTACAGTCTTATTTGACTATCAAATTAGGGTTTATTAACATAATATTAGGGTTTTGTAATAATTTGTCATAATTGACCAACCATTATCAGTGTATACATATAATGTACATATTCATAGCATCGAAATAAAAATAATATTATATTAATATTCTCTTTCCTTATTCCAAATCCAAAATTTAGGGTTTGGATTCCATATCTGATTTATCTTTCATATACATACCATTATTAAGTTAAAATAATTAACTTAATTAATCTGAAATAAATTCATATAATAAAATAATCATTTATAATTCATTTATTTCCTTTTAAATGATTTTTAAATCAATAAAACCATTTTAAACTATTTATTTAATATAATTATCAAATAAAACTAATATCATTAATATTAGATTATTAATGAAATTTACCTTTAAATATCAAAAGTTATATTTTATAACTTAAAATATTTTTACACTATTTATTTTCATTTAAAATGATTTTTATAATAATAAATTTATTTTTAATTGATTTATTTAATATAATTATTAAATAAATCTAAAGTCATTAATATTAAATTATTAATGAAATTTATCTTAAAATATTAAAAGTTATATTTTATAACTTAAAATGTTATTAAATACCTTTTATTATTTAAAATGATTTTTAATATAATAAAATCATTTTTAATCAATTAATTTAATACATTTATGAAATAAATTAAATATTAATAATATCAAAATAAATACTAATATCTATGAAAAATCTGTCAAATTATTAAAAGTTATTTTTTATAACTTCGAATAATTTTTTAAACTATTTTTGGAATTTTTAATATTTAATTTCTATTTTTAAATGATTTATGGAAAATAAATAAAATTATTAAATCTGTGGCTAAAGCCTTTAGCGACAGAAACCGTCGCCTAAAGTGTTCTTGAGCACCAAGAACACTGACATTCAGTGTTCAAGGGTCTCCCTTTGACCAAACATTAATCAGAGATTCAAAGTGCTTCTGAGCAGGTTATGGTATTGGTCTTGTAGTGTTGATGTAACACTACAATTATCACCAACAAATAGGGTCTAATTGTAGGGTTTCGACAGAGAAACGCACAGCGGAAATAGAACAATTTAAACCAAATTCGAAACCCTAAACAGGATCCATGCGAAAAATAGTTAATTCAGTGGTTAGAAATTATACCGATTAAGAAAGCGATTAAACGATGCGGTCGAATCTCCAACGCAATTCGAACGAACTGCGTCTCTACGGTATCCACACGAACGCTCCACGAATCGTCCTATGATCTGCAGAAGAAGGAATCGCGGTACTAGCCACCAAGGATGAGGATTTTACGAAACTGTTTTCTCTAGTCTCTCTCTAAGAGCGGCTAGGGTTTTTGTTTTGATTAACTTTCCAAAGACGCTGATATATCATATATATAGCAATAAATCGGAATTAATCAAAAACCCTAATCTAATTAAAATAAAATCCAATATATATATATATATATATATATATATATATATTATATCCTAATTAAGTCTTACATAATTAATATATATACATATACAAAGCATCCTTTTAATTTAAATTCGTGATTTAAATACTATCAATCATATTGATATATTTAAATCCTTACGATTTAAATTAATTCCCTTTTAATAACGTTCTTTGTGTGTGACCCTATAGGTTATTATTACGTTTGCAATAATTTTAAAATCATATTATAAAATTATAAACAGTGAGCGGCATCTAGTAATGCATCACTGCTACCCAAGTAATAATAAGATCGATGATTCGATGCAACCTTTTCGTGACCAATGTTTCAATGTAATTTAATCTTTTTAACCTTAATATCCTAGATTAAACTCGAGTCATGGAATGTGTCATACTCTTCATAATTTAATCTGAGTTTTCTTGATCAATGAGTAGACTATATGAAACAAATCAATATTTGAGCAAGGCCATGCATTTCACAGTCCTACTCAATCAAGAGGCCTATGGATATCACCCCTAATATATAGGATGGTTAAATTCCATCTAGATCACTCATATTCCTCACATGATTCATGATGTACCCAATAATCACTTTTATAGTCCACCCTATTAAAGGTGACATTTGATGATATCAAAGTACATAAATTCTCGTGTAGAAATATAATGATTTCAGGTCAGAGGACCATTACATCATTGTCACTATGAGAATCGCTAATGACACTTCGATGCTCCTCATAGAATTCTCATGGTGGGTCTGTCCAGTATATCGTTCTCTAACACATACCTATGTATTGACCTAATATCTCATATATTTATGACCAATGAGATTTGGTCATCAGTCAATCCACATACTAGTCTCAATGCATCATTGTTATCCTATCAACAATGGTACTCGACTAGGGACATTTAAGAGAAATGATACTAATTGTAATTATATAATCTCATGTTCAAGTCACATACTTGAAACTATATAAATTGTATCACTATTCTAAGGAATTTTATTATGTTAACATTTATATAACGCAGTAAATAAAACCATAATAAAATCATTCATTTATTTAATCAAATATAATATCAAAATGTTAAGCAATTATATCAAGTAATTAGCCTCTAGGGCATAAACTCTAACACTAATAGCATCACACAAGTAAGATATAAGCCTGCAAACTAGCTGTCAGATGTGTACTTCATGCTCTGGGCTGCCCAGAAACATGAAGTCATGGCCGGTCAACGCTTTGATAACCTTCTAGTATGTAATCTGTTTATAGAAAATGTGTTCTAGACGACGGACTGTGTAGAGGAACTAACAGAGAACATGTTTCAATCATTTACAATGTTTATACCTTAACAAGATGCTAGATCTGAGCCCTTCAATAAACTGTCAGAACTGTTCTTCATTTTCTAGGTTACCCAGAAATGAAGAACAGTTCGACTGCCCTACTATGGGCTTCCACAACTTGTGATCTAAGAACTTCTTTAGTTATTTTGTGGTTCTAGTGTATTGACAACATGTCAGTCAAAAGATCCATTACATAAAATCACTCTAACAAAATTTTAATCATTATATTCGGTCCGGTCAAACCATGTCAGAAGACATGATCATCAATTTTCTTGGTTGCCCAGAAAACCAATTCCATGATCTTCTGCTTAGTTTGACCAACCACTAATTCTTTTCGGTTTATCATTTAGGTTATTTACAGGCATAAATGTGTAGTCCACATAACATATTACAAGAGGAATATAACACAAATAACAAATCATCAAATCAATGTCAGATCTGAGTCCATAAAGAACTTATCAGAGCGTTCTGGGTAACATCTGGGTTACCCAGATTTTGTTTGGTCATGGTCGGTCAACCGACTTTGACCATGATTAACTTACAATATATGTACGATCTGGTCCTGATTTAAGTTCCAGAACAAAGACCACTTGACATACTACATAGATCAACCTTTAAAACACTAAAACACATAATCATCACAGATCTATGAGGACTGACATTTGAATGTCAGGCACAAAAATAAAAATTTCCATATTTTGTAAAACATCAAATCTGAGCCTGTAGATGTTATGAATCTAACATCTAGCAACCCAGATCATCTATTGACACCATAAATAATATGTTTTAGCACTAAATCATAACATATATCATAACAATCAAGATCAGAATCTTAGTTAGGGTTTATACCTTTTCTCTGATCAATCTTGAACTTATAGTTTCTGATTTGATAAGAATGAACTAGGGACTGAATTTGGGACTGGTATGCTAGATAATTTCGGAGGTTTGGTGAGAGAGAGAGTAGGTTGAGTGTTAGAAAACAAATGACCCAAATTATGAACTTTCTCTCTCTTAATATATATATATATATATATATATATATATATATATATATTGAGCTAGATGCAATGTATGGCTGATATGAAAAGATTTTGGCACATGGGATATCTAGGGTTGGTGAACAACCCAAATCATGGCAAGATTTGCAAGCAAGCTATCTTATTAAATAAATCCAAAAATGATATTTTAGTAAACTAACAAAGCAATTAAGGGTATTCTTGTCCATGCTACATGAATCTAGGGTTTAATTAATAGATTTTATACTTTAAGGTTTCCCAAATAATTTCTAGGGTTTGAAAAATTAAGTTCAAAGTTTAATAAAATTTTAATTATAACTCACTTAATTAAAATTAGGGTTTTTTTAAATAATTAGGGTTTCTTCGTATTATTAGGGTTCCCAAATTACGAATTAGGGTTTCCTAAATTATATTATACATGAACATTAGGGTTTAAATTCCATTAATTAGCATTAAGTTTACAATTAACAATTAGGGTTACCAATTTAGCAATTTAGGGTTTCTAGTTAATTAGGGTTTTCAAAAATTAATTAGGGTTTTCCTAATTAACAATTAAATCCTATAATACACCACATAAATCATGTAACAAAATTAATGCACAGACTTGAACTTACAATTGAGTTTAGGGTTTCCAAATTTAGAAATTAGGTTTACTAATTTAGTTATTAGGGTTCTCAATTAATTAGGGTTCCTAATTAATTAAAGTTTTCCGTAATTGGGGTTAAAAGCAATAACACATGACATTCATAACCTAACGTAATTACTTGAAAATCTTACAATCTTATTTGACTATCAAATTAGAGTTTATTAACATAATATTAGGGTTTTGTAATACTGTATCATAATTGACCAACCATTATCAGTGTACACATATACTGTACATATTTATAGCACCGAAATAAAAATAATATTATATTAATATTCTCTTTCCTTATTCCAAATCCAGAATTTAGGGTTTGGATTCCATAAACTGATTTATCTTTCATATACATACCATTATTAAGTTAAAATAATTAACTTAATTAATCTAAAATAAATTCATATAATAAAATAATTATTATAATAATTTTAATAATCATTTATATGTTATTGAAATAATATAATAATAATATTTTCCTGGAAAATAAATATTAAAAACATTTTTACTATTAATTATTATAAGAATATAATTTATAATGATCAATAATTCTAACAAAAATTATTTACAATAATTAATGTAATAAATAAATCTTATTTATCACATAAATATATATATATTTATATATATTGTAAGACCCCAACTTTTATAAATAAAGATGAATTTCCTATAAATATCATTTTTGAATATTATGGAGTAAATTTGATATAATGTTATAGTTGTGGGTAATATTTTTAAATTTTTCAAAGTACGCAAGTTGTTATATAATATTCGATTGGTCGGAGAATATTCGTTTTAACAGGGAATATTCTTACAACGGCACAATCATTGGTGGAATCCACAACGGAATTATTGTCGGATTGAGAAAACGACAAAAATACTTTATGAAAATAACGGTGGAAGTTTTACCGTTAACTGTTGAAGCACCCGGTGTTAAAAGTACAGTAATACGCGTAGTTGCACAGTAGCACAAGGTATTGATTATTGATGATTATGTGATAAGTCACTCAGTTTTGTTTTATTGGTATTATTAATGTAATAAAACAGAAAAGCTTTTTATATAAAATAGAATACCTTCGCTAGTATGACTTAGGGATATGATCCCTGGCTAAGATGAGAGAATAGAACTAGGAGGGGAGAGACGGGGAATTCCTTCGCTAGTATGACCTACCTAAGTCTATTTGGTATTTTCGGTCAAAGTATAGGGATAATATGTTATATGTTAATTAACCTTTATTTTGTGGCAGTATCAAAAAATGACATCCGAGAATGTTGAGAATAGCAATGGAGGACAAGAGACCGTTGAGTCTCCACATATCAATAATCAGGATAATGTGCATCTGGAAGGCGACAATCCTCATGCAAACAACAACACGGACCAAATGATGAATGATGGATTGTTCAGAGGCTTTATGCAATTCATACAACATCAGGCGAGAGCGGCTCTTGTCCAAAATGTAGGTGGAAACACTGGAAACTCTCGAACGGTCACCGCTAAACAGTTCAAGGAGCTGGGACCACCGGAGTTTATTGGAGAGCCAAAACCACTTAAGGCGGAAGCATGAATAAAGCAGATCACCAAGATATTTGATGTCTTGGGATGCTCCGAGGAGCAAAAGGTTTCCTTCGCCACCTTCATGTTGCGTGAAGAGGCAGATTACTGGTGGGAATCTGTAAAAGCGTACCACCGACTGGCACTCAAGATGTCTTGGGAGAAGTTCCAAGAGCTATTCAACGACAAGTACTTTCCGAGAGAGTATTCGTCACATGAAAGAGGTGGAGTTTATCAAGTTGGAACAAAACAATATGGACCGTGTCGTAATACTGAGGCTAAACTTATGAGTTATCCCGGTTTGCATCCCATTTGGTCGATAATAAGGAGCGAATGACGCGAATGTTTTTAAGAGGTTTGAAAGCAGGAGATACGTCAATATCTTATTTTCATAAACCGTGTTTGTACTCGGATGTTGTGTAAATAGGGCTCGATTATTGGAGTAGCGATAACGAGTCAACGCAACCAAGAGAAAGCGGTGGCGGCATGAAAATACCAGTGGTATCGGTCATCTAAAGCGGTGACAACAAACGTGGAGGAATCAACATGCCGAAATGGTAACCACTCGGTGGTAATCATGGCCAAGCAAGTAAAATGGACATTTCAAGAAAAGGAGATTCAACAATGATGGAAAGACGTCAGCACCAGCAACCGTGGTTAAGGAAGGAGAACAACCACCTATCATATGCTTCAAATGCGGAGGGGGGGGACATATCAGTCCAAACGGCGCGATGTCATCAAAAGCGTGTTATAATTGTGGAAGAGAAGGTGACCTAGCCCGATTTTGTCATTCACCGAAGACAAGTTCAGCTAGGATGGAGGCACCAAAGGTCGTCCTAGAAAAGTCAAAGTTGGTGGTGCAAGGGAGAGCATTTGTTGTGACCTCCCATAAAGCAAGGAATCCGAACGAAGTCATCACGGGTAAGCTTATCATAAACTCTAGTGAAGTCTATACCTTATTTGATACCGGTTCTACCCATTCTTTTATTTCTCATACTTGCGCTCAACGATTAAACTTGACTCCGGAGAAATTAGCCTTTGACTTATCTGTGGAAAATCCGTTGGGAGAAACCTTCATTACATCCTGTGAGACCCCAGATTTTATGAATAAATATTTAATTTTCTCGAAATAATTATTTGAATATTATGGTGTGGATTTGATATAATGTTATAGTTGTGGGTAATATTTATAAATTTTGCAAAGTACGCAAGTTGTTATATAATATTCGATTGGTCGGGGAATATTCTTTTTGTCGGGGAATATCCGTACGATGGTACAATCATTGGTGGACCCCATAACGGAATTATTGTCGGATTGAGAAAATGACAAAAATATTTTTATAAAAATAACGGCGGAAGTTTTACCGTTAACTGTTGAAACACCCGGTGTTAAAAGTACAGTAATATGTGTGGTTGCATAGTAGCACACGGTATTGATTATTGATGCTTATGTGATAAGTCACTCAGTTTTTTTTATTGGTATTATTAATGTAATAAAACAGAATACTTTTATAAAGTTATTCTATAAATAGAATATATTATATTTTATTATGCATAGTTTTGCATAGTGCCTGCATAGTGTTTTGCATAGTAAAATCTTTTTATATAAAACAGAATACTTTTATAAAGTTATATGTTTTATTAGACAATAATTAGAATATATTATATTTTATTATGCATAGTGCCTGCATAGTGTTTGCATAGTAAAATCTTTTATAAAGTTATTCGTTTTATTAGATTATAAATAGAATATATTATATTTTATTTAAAAGATTTTGCTTTAAATATGGACCGTCAGATTAAAGTAAATCAATCTGGACTGTTCATGAGTTAGTTACTATGCAGTCCATTTTTCTATAAATAGAAGCTCATTCCTTCATTATTTTCTTACGAATTCACTGAAACTCTAGAGAGAGAAACTATGGAGAGAAAGAAGAAAAGTGTTCTGCTACTTCACTACTCCAGTACTCTTCTTTCTAAGGTAGGGAATATTATTTATTGTACTCATAGGGGGTGTTACTCCCTCCGTCCCAGGATAAAAGTCCTTATTACTATTATTGATAGTCCCGTATTAAATGTCCACTTTCCTTTAATAACCAAACTTTTACACAATTTTTCCTGTTATACCCTTAGCATTAAATATCTTATACTTTCCTTATTCTAATTTTCTGTTCATATTTAATAAGTATATTAAGTCACTCTCTCACCTACATTAGAAATGATTAATGATATATTATTATGGGTAATTTTTTCATTTCATTTCTCTTCTTAATATGCGTAAAAAGTCTACCCGGACTTTTATCCTGGGACGGAGGGAGTATTTCTTTTGTATTCATGAAGAAAACTTCTGTTATTCCATTCTTTATTATTCTATTGGAATAACCTGTATACGCGGGCTACCCTATACTTGGTGAAATTCTTCTGTTATTCCATTCTTTATTATTCTCATTGGAATATCCGTCATGCATGCGTTTCTGTGGGACTGGTTCTATCTTTATTATTATTTTGTTGGAAAATCACATGCATGCGCTTTTTCGCCGGACTGGTTAAAATCTTTATTAGTATTCATTGGAATAACTCATCTCATCATGGCACCGCATGCATGGTGATTTCTGTTGTTATTCCATTTTATTATTATGTTGGAACATCCGCTTGCGGCGTAATTTCACTTTGACTGGTTCCGTTATTATTATTACGTTAGAATAACCTATCTATGGCAATCCGCATGCATGGTGATTTCTTTTGTTATTTCATTCTTTATTATACTCGGTTGGTTAAAGTTTTGACTTCTATACTCCATGAAATTAGTGGAATATCCTTGATATTTGCGCTTCATCCAAATATCTTTTCATGGAAATATTCTTACGAGCATTCTTGAATTTTACTCTACAAAGCAGTATCATGTTGACAATTTGGACGTTATTGTTTCCTGGATAAATTAATTCTTGAACTTGTTTTATTGAATTCTTATATCATTGTCATCATCCTCATGTTTATATTATGTTGAAAGTCATATGTGGCCTGTAGTGCATAGATGGACTTGGTAAGATTATGATCAGGGATTATGCGGTGTAATCATGACCGTAATGTTATAAATGATGTGGAAAAAGTCCTCATTGGCCCGTAGTGCATTGATGGACAGTTTTTGGTATGATTATGGCTATGGATTCTCTTTGGCCGTAGTGCAAAGATGAATTGTTTTATATGGCATGATCAGGACTGTTGATGAAAACATGATTATCTTAAGCCGTAGTGCATGGATAATTATGGTCGTGATACTAAAGAATATACTTGGCCGTAGTGCAGGGGTGATTCGATGATGTGGATTATTTATTAAGTTGAGTCCCAGCAATAAAAGTGATGAAAAACCTTTTAAATCATAGAAGATAGTAGATTTTATTCCCTACTTGACTCTTCTAATGGATTGCTTGTTCCGCTGCAGTTAAACTTGATAGTTATTATATTTTATAAGTTTAACACTGTTGAAGGCTAATGATAATTTATTCTGCATTATCTTAGTCATAATATTTCTTACTGGGCTAGTTGAGTTCACCCTTTCTTTCAATTTTCTCTTTATGAAATGAGAATATAGCTGGGACGAGTCGGGGAATGGAGTGATGGTCCTAGATGGTGCATAAGTAGTCCTCACTGTTCTGTGAAATAGTGTGATAATAATTGTAATGAGGACTCCTTTTGAGTTTGTATACTCTCTAATAGACAATAATTGGTATTCAAACTCACAGTTTATATTTTGTCGTATTGTACACGACAGTTGTATTATTAAGTTGTATTTGAATTATGTACCATGTATCTAGCGACTCAAGATGGGTGATGTATACCAATTTTGGGGGCGTCACAGTTGGTATCAAAGCTTAGGGATATGATCCCTGGCTGAGATGTGAGATAAGAACTAGGAGGGGAGAGACGGAGAATTCCTTCACTAGTATGACCTACCTAATTTTATTTGATATTTAATTGGTCGGTCAGAGTATAGAGATAATATGTCATATGTTAATTAACCCTTATTTTGTGGCAGTATTTGAAAATGGCATCTGAAAATATTGAGATAAGCAATGGAGAACAGGAGACTGTTGATTCTCCACAAATCAATAATCAGGACAATGTGCAACCGAATGGCGATAATCCTCCTGTAAACAACAACACTGATCAATTGACGAATGAAGGTACATTTAGGAGTTTTTTAGAATTCATGCAACATCAGGCGAAGACGGCTCCTGTTCATAATGCAGGAGGAAACACCGGAGTTTTTGGGAAAGCCAGAACCACTTACGGCGGAGACGTGGTTAAAGCAGATCACCAAGATATTTGATGTCTTGGGATGCTCCGAGGAGCAAAAGGTTCCTTTTGCCACCTTTATGTTGCGTGAAGAGGCAGATCACTGGTGGGAATCTGTAAAATGTACCCAGCCTGACGCACTCAAGATGTCTTGGGAGAAATTTCAAGAGTTGTTCAATGACAAGTACTTTCCGGAAAGCATTCATCACATGAAGGAGTTGGAATTTATCAAGTTGGAGCAAAACAACATGACCGTGTCGCAGTACGAAGCCAAGTTTGCCGAGTTGTCCCGATTTGCGTCCCACTTAATTGATAATGAAGAGAGAATGACGCGGATGTTTTTAAGAGGTTTGAAGCCGGAGATACGTCAATATCTTATCTCTCATAAACTTTGTTTGTATTCAGATGTTGTTAATAGGGCTCAGTTAATTGAGCGCGATAATGAGTCAACCAAACCAAAAGAGAGCAGCCGGCAAAATGATAATCTGGGGTGATAATGATCATCAAAGCGGTGACAATAAGCATGGAGGAATCAACATGTTAGAAATGGTAACCACTTCGGTGGTAATCATGGCCAAAACAATAAGAATGGACATTTCAAGAAGAGAAGGTTCAACAATGACGAAAAAGGCGTCGGCACCAAAGACCCGTTCAAAGGAAGAAGAACGACCACCGGTCGTATGTTTCAAATGCGACAAAGGGACACATCCGTCAAATCAGACGCAAGAATCAAAACGTGTTTTAATTGCGGAAGAGAAGGTTACCTAGCTCGATTTTGTCGTATGGTGAAGTCAATTCCAGCTGGGATAGTGATGCCAAAGGATGTCCCAGACAAGCCAAAGCCGGTAGTTTAAGAGAGAGCATTTTTTTTTCTTGACGAGGAACCTGAATAAAATTATCACAGTTATGTTAGTCATAAACTCTTGCGAAGTCTATACCGTGTTAAATACCGGTTCTATTTACTCTTTTATTTCACCTAGTTGTGTTCAATGTTTGAAGTTAACTCCGGAGAAGTTAAACTTTGATATATCTATTAGGAGAAACCTTCGTTACCTCCACTATTTATAAATCTTGTTCAAATCAACACTTTCACGTTACCTGTCGATCGTATCTCTTTGAAAATACTTGCCTTTGATGTGATTTTAGGAATCGATTGGTTAACTACTCATCATGCTTTTTGTAAGGTTGTTAGCTTTCATACTCTTAACCAACCTGTTATGCGAATTCAAGCAACCAAACCACTAAAGTCAATCATTGTCATATCAAGCCATAAGTAAGGAGCCCCGGTCCTTTCGCTGGTGACTTTTTTGTGTGGAATGCACTGAAGCCAGACTTTTTGTAGGCGACGTCATGAATGACGGTGGAAAGTTGATAGGTATCAATGTGACGTGATATCCAAGTCTGGATGAGGGTCACAGTTTTGAATGATATTTCTATTGTTAATAAATTTCCCGACGTATTCTTGAAGACTTCTTAGCCTACCCTAGAGCGTGAAATCGAATTTTGTATTGACCCCAGTACTAAACCCATTTCTAAAACCCTTAAATATTTCTTCAACTAAAATGAACGTAACATGCGCCAAAGACGTTGGCTCGAGCTATTGAAGATTACGATTGTACCATTCAATACCATTGGGAAAGCGAACGTGGTAGCTGATGTGTTAAGTAGAAGATCGTATGTGTTTCTGAGTGCGATGTTGTTAACACAAAGACTCATTTCGTATAACTTACAAGTGATGAAGATAGAGTTAGGGACTCTAGGGACCCACGTGAAGATAACGAATATACGAGTAGAATCAACTTTAATTGATAAAGTTAAAGCCGCTCAAGCTACATACTCAGAGCTGATGAATGTGAAGAAGAAGGCTCAAGAGGGCATTATTCTAGAAGCAAGAATCGACGAAGAGAGGAAATCTCAACCCTTGATTTAAATGGCCCATTAGAAATCCTCGATGAAGTAGGAACTGTGGCCTATAGACTCGTTTTACCGCCAAGTATGTTGCGTGTTCAGAACGTTTTTATACGTATCGATGTTACGTAAATATGTGGACGACCGAACCACATTATTAATTTAGAACTGGACGAGATAACAGAAGATTTAACGTATGAGGAGATACGTGTTAAAATTTTGAATAAGAAGTATCGTATTCAACACTCAAAGGTTATACCTCAAGAATTAGAATCTGAAATGAAGTCAAGGTATCTTCACCTCTTCGACATACCAAGTACGTACGTAAATTTCGAGGGTGAAATTCTATAAGGAGGGGAGATTGTGAAACCCCAGATTTTATGAATAAATATGTAATTTTCTCGAAATAATTTTTTGAATATTATGGTGTGGATTTGATATAATGTTATAGTTGTGGGTAATATTTATAAATTTTGCAAAGTACGCAAGTTGTTATATAATATTCGATTGGTCGGAGAATATTCTTTTTGTCGGGGAATATCCGTACTACGGTACAATCATTGGTGGACCCCACAACGGAATTATTGTCGGATTGAGAAAACGACAAAAATATTTTTATGAAAATAACTACGGAAGTTTTACCGTTAACTGTTGAAACACCCGGTGTTAAAAGTATAGTAATACGCGTAGTTGCATAGTAGCACACGGTGTTGATTATTGATGCTTATGTGATAAGTCACTCAGTTTTGTTTTATTGGTATTATTAACGTAATAAAACAGAATACTTTTATAAAGTTATTCTATAAATAGAATATATTATATTTTATTATGCATAGTGTTGCATAGTGCCTGCATAGTGCCTGCATAGTGTTTTGCATAGTAAAATCTTTTTATATAAAACAGAATACTTTTATAAAGTTATCTGTTTTATTAGACAATAATTAGAATATATTATATTTTATTATGCATAGTGTTTGCATAGTGCTCAGATAGTGTTTGCAGATAGTAAAATCTTTTATAAAGTTATTCGTTTTATTATATTATAAATAGAATATATTATATTTTATTTAAAAGATTTTGCTTTAAATATGGACCGTCAGATTAAAGTAAATCAATCTGGACCGTTCATGAGTTAGTTACTATGCAGTCCATTTTTCTATAAATAGAAGCTCATTCCTTCAATATTTTCTTATGAATTCACTGAAACTCTAGAGAGAGAAACTATAGAGAGAAAAAAGAAAAGTTTTCTGCTACTTCACTACTTCTATATCCAGTACTCTTCTTTCTAAGGTAGGGAATATTATTTGTTGTACTCGTAGGGGGTATTATTTCTTTTGTATTCATGAAGAGAACTTTTGTTATTCCATTCTTTATTATTCTGTTGAAATAACCTGTATACGCGGGCTACCCTATACTTGGTGAAATTCTTCTATTATTCCATTCTTTATTATTACATTTGGAATATCATATATCATGCATGCGTTTTTCGCTTTGGGACTGGTTAAAATCTTTATTATTATTACATTGGAATATCGTCATGCATGCGTTTTACTACGGACTGGATTAAAATCTTTATTAGTATTCGTTGGAATAACTTTGTCTATCTAATCTACCGCATGCATGGTGATTTCTGTTGTTATTCCATTTTTATTATTATGTTGGAACATCCTGTCGGTGCGAATTTCGCCTAACCTGGTTCCGTTATTATTATTCTGTTGCAATAACCTGTGTATGCGAAGTACTGCATGCATGGTGATTTCTTTTGTTATTCCATTTTTTATTATACTCAGTTGGTTAAAGTTTTGACTTCTATACTCCATGAAATTAGTGGAATATCCTTGATATTTGCGCTTTATCTAGTATCTTTTCATGGAAATATTCTTCTGAGCATTCTTGAATTTTTACTCTACAAAGCAGTATCATGTTGATAATTTGGACGTTATTGGTTCCTGGATAAATTAATTCTTGAACTTGTTTTATTGAATTCTTATATCATTTTCATCATCCTCATGTTTATATTATGTTGAAAGCCATCTGTGGCCTGTAGTGCATAGATGGACTTGGTATGATTATGACCAGGGATTATGCGGTGTAATCATGACCGTAATGTTACAAATGATGTGGAGAAAGTCCTCATTGGCCCGTAGTGCAAAGATGAATTGTTTTATGGCATGATCAGGACCGTTGATGAAAACATGATTATCTTAAGCCGTAGTGCATGGATAATTCGTGGTTGTGATACTAAAGAATATCATTGGCCGTAGTGCAGGGGTGATTCGATAATGTGAATTATTTATTAAGCTAAGTCCCAGCGATAAAAGTGATGAAAAACCTTTTAAATCATAGAAGATAGTAGATTTTATTCCCTACTTGACTCTTCTAATGGATTGCTTGTTCCGCTGCAGTTAAACTTGATAGTTATTATATTTTATAAGTTTAACACTGTTGAAGGCTAATGATAATTTATTCTGCATTATCCTAGTCATAATATTTCTTACTGGGCTAGTTGAGCTCACCCTTTCTTTCACTGTTCTCTTCAGAAAATGAGAATATAGCTGGGACGAGTCGGGGAACGGAGTGATGGTCCTAGATGGTGCATTAGTAGTCCTCTTATTCTGTGAAATAGTGTGATAATAATTGTAATGAGGACTCCTTTTTAGTTTGTATACTCTCTAATAGACAATATTTGTATTCAAACTCACAGTTTATGTTTTGTCGTATTGTACACGACAGTTGTATTATTAAGTTGTATTTGAATTCTGTACCATGTATCTGGCGACTCAAGATGGGTGATGTATACCTATTTTGGGGGCGTCACACATCCACTGTTTATAAGTCTTGTTTGGTTCAAATCGGTACCCTCACATTACTTGTCGATCTTATTTCATTGAAAATACTTGCATTTGATGTGATTCTAGGGATTGATTGGTTAACTACTCATTATGCAAAAATTGATTGTTTTCGTAAAGTTGTTAGCTTTCATATTCCTAACCAACCTATTATGCGAATTCAAGCAACCAAACCATTAAAATCAATCACTGTCATCTCAAGCTATTAAGCTATTCTATTATTGAAAAACGGATGTCAAGCTTTCTTAGCTCATGTCACGGATCTAAACAAAAATACGTCAATTTTGAATGATATTTCTATTGTTAATAAATTTCTTGACGTATTCCCTGAAGAACTTCCTAGCCTACCCCCAGAGCGTGAAATTTAATTTTGTATCGACCTTGAACCCGATACAAAACCCATTTCCAAAGCCCTATATCGAATGGCTCCTATTGAACTTTAGGAGTTAAAGACTCAACTGTAGGAATTGTTAGACATTGGCTTTATTCGTCGTAGTACTTCTCTTTGGGGTGCTCCTATTCTATTCGTGAAGAAGAAAGATGGGAGTATGCGACTTTGTATTGATTATCGGGAGTTGAATCATGTCATCATCAAAAATAGGTACCCATTGCCACGTATTGATGACCTGTTTGACCAGTTGCAAGGCGTCAAATTCTTTTCAAAGATTGATTTTTGTTCTAGATATCACCAATTGAAGATTAAAACTGATGACATTCCAAAGACGGCTTTCAGAACTCGGTACGGGCATTATGAATTCCTAGTCATGTCCTTTGGATTGACTAATGCTCCTACTGCCTTCATGGATATGATGAACCGAGTATTCAAGGAATATTTGGATCACTTTGTGGTCGTTTTATTGATGACATCCTTATTTATTCCAAAAGCTGTGAAGATCATGAGCAACACTTGAGGCTGATACTCCAAAAGCTTCGTGAATACAAGCTTTATGCCAAGTTAAAGAAATGCGAGTTCTGGCTTGAGGAAGTAGCATTCCTTGGACACGTGGTATCAAGTCATGGAATATCTATTGACCCAACAAAGATTAAAGCTATTCAAAGCTGGGAGCAACCTAAATCAGTGACCGAAGTACGTAACTTTCTCGGCTTAGCTGGTTATTATCGGAGATTCGTAGAAAAGTTTTCTCGAATCGCTACTCCACTAACTCACCTGACTCAGAAAGATACAAAGTTCAGTTGGAGCGAGGAATGTGAGAAGAGTTTTCAAGAACTCAAGAGGAGACTCATTTCAGCACCTGTTCTGACAATACCATCTGGTTCGGAGGGATTTGTCATCTACAGTGATGCTTCGGGCAAAGGTTTAGGATGTGTTATCATGCAACATGGGAAAGTCATAGCCTATGCCTCACGACAACTCAAAGAATATGAGAGTAATTATCCTACTCATGATCTAGAGTTGGCAGCTGTTGTCTTCGCACTAAAGATTTGGAGGCATTACTTGTATGGGGAGAAAGTGGAGATCTTTACGGATCATAAAAGCCTCAAATATTTCTTCACTCAAAAAGAACTCAACATGCGACAACGACGTTGGCTTGAACTGTTGAAAGATTATGATCATACCATCCAATACCATCTTGGAAAAGCGAACGTGGTAGCTGACGCATTGAGTAGAAGATAATATGCGGGTACGAGTGCAATATTGACAACGCAAAGGCCCATTTTATGTGACTTGCAAAGGATGGAAATAGAGTTGAAGACTCCAAGGAACCATGTGATGATGGCGAACATACGAGTGGAACCGACTTTAATTGATAAAGTTAAAGCTGCTCAAGCTACAGACCTGGAGCTGATGCGTATGAGGAAGAAAGTGCAAGAAGGTGCTATGCTGGAAGCAAGAATCGATGAAGAAGGAATACTTTGAGTTAACTCCAGACTTTGCGTTCCTAATAACCCTGATTTAAAGTATAAAATCATGATGGAGGCGCACAACACACCGTTTGCAATCCATCCTGGGAGTACCAAAATGTATAATGATCTTCGACATACATTTTGGTGGGGCAATATAAAGAGAGAGATAGCGCTGTTTATCTCAAGGTGTCTAACGTGTCAACGAGTCAAGGCGGAGCATCAAGTACCAAAAGGTCCATTGCAACCACTTGAAATTCTAGAATGGAAGTGGGAACACATTACCATGGATTTCGTTACCGGTCTTCCCAAAGTTTCTCAAGGCATAGATGCGATTTGGGTCATTGTTGATAGATTGACCAAGTCTGCTAACTTCTTACCAATACGAGAAACTTATACACTTGAACGTCTTGCTCGTATGTACATAAATGAGATTGTAAGACTGCATGGTATACCAGTATCCATAGTTTTTGATCGAGACCCAAGATTCACTTCATAATTTTGGTTTAGTTTGCAAAAAGGTATGGGCACGGATTTACGATTTAGTTCGGCATATCATCCTCAGACGGACGAACAATCAAAGAGGACTATTCAAACTCTGGAAGATTTATTAAGACTCTATGTCCTTGACGTCAAGGGAAGTTGGGACAAGTTCTTACCGTTGGTGGAGTTTTCCTACAACAACAGTTATCAAGCAAGCATTGGTATGGCTCCATTCGAGGCATTGTATGGAAGAAAGTGTCGTTCTCTAGTATGCTAGGATGAGGTGGGTGAAGCAACGTTGTTGGGACTAGAGTTGGTACGTATGACTACGGAAAAGATTCAAACGATCCAACAACGTATAAAAACCTCACAAGATCGACAAAAGAGTTATGTTGATCTTCATCGAAAGGACGTGGAATTTGATATAGGAGATCATGTGTTATTACGAGTTGCTCCGTGGAAATGAGTTACGAGATTTGGAAAGAGAGGAAAGCTCAATCCTCGATTCATTGGCCCATTTTTAATCCTCGATGGAGTAGGAACTGTGGCCTATAGACTCGCTTTACCGCCAAGTATGTCTCGTGTTCATAACGTTTTTCACATATCCATGTTACGTAAATATGTGGAAGACCCGAACCACATTATTGAGTTAGAACCAGAAGAAATAGCGAAAGATTTGACGTATTAAGAGGTTCCTGTTCAAATCTTGGATAAGAAGGAACATATTCTACGCTCCAAGGTTATACCTCAAGTCAAAGTTTCGTTTTATTAGATTATAACTAGAATATATTATATTTTATTAAAAAGATTTTGCTTTAAATATGGACCGTAAAATTAAAGTAAATCAATCTAGACCGTTCATGAGTTAGTTACTATACAGTCCATTTTTCTATAAATAGAAGCTCATTCCTTCATTATTTCTTACGAATTCACTGAAACTCTAGAGAGATAAACTATATAGAGAAAGAAGAAAAGTATATTGCTACTTCACTACTCATATATCCAGTACTCTTCTTCTTAAGGTAGGGAATATTATTTGTTGTACTCGTAAGGGGCATTATTTCTTTTGTATTCATGAAGAGAACTTCTGTTATTCCATTATTTATTATTCGGTTGGAATACCCTGTATACGCGGGCTACCCTATACTTGGTGAAATTCTTCTGTTATTCCATTCGTTATTATTCATTGGAATATCATCTGCATGCGATTTACGTAGGACTCGATTAAAATCTTTATTATTCATTGGAATATCCACATGCATGCATTTTACGCCAAACCTGATTCCGTCTTTATTATTCTGTTGGAATATCATGTCTGTGCATTTTACGCAGGACCTGATTCCGTCTTTATTATTCTGTTGGAATATCTCATGCATGCGTTTTTACGCCGAAACCGGTTCCGTTAATTATTATTACATTGGAATAACTCGCCTGCAAGGTCTATCGCACGCGTGCACGGTGATTTCTTTTGTTATTCCATTCCTTATTATACTCAGTTGGTTAAAGTTTTGACTTCTATACTCCATGAAATTAGTGGAATATTCTTGATATTTGCGTTTCATCCAGTATCTTTTCATGGAAATATTCTTCTGATCATTCTTGAATTTTACTGCACAAAGCAGTATCATGTTGACAATTTGGACGTTATTAGTTCCTGAATAAATTAATTCTTGAACTTTTTTTATTGAATTCTTATATCATTGTCATCATCCTCATATTTATATTTTTTGAAAGTCATCTGTGGCATGTAGTGCATAAATGGACTTGGTATGATTATGACCAGGCATTATTCGGTACAATCATGACTGTAATATTACAAATAATGTAGAAAAAGTCCTCAATGGCCCGTAGTGCATTGATGGACAGTTGTTGGCATGATCATGAGCATTAATGAATACACAAATATTCTTGGCCCGTAGTGCATGGATAATTGTGGTCGTGATACTAAAGAATATCATTGGCTGTAGTGCAGGGGTGATTCGATGATGTGGATTATTTATTAAGCTGAGTCCCAGCGATAAAAGTGATGAAAAACCTTTTAAATCATAAAAGATAGTAGATGTTATTCTCTCCTTGACTCTTTTAATGGATTGCTTGTTTACGCGCAGATTAAACTTGATGTTTGTTATATTTTATCGGTTTAACACCTTTGTTGAAGGCTAATGATAATTTATTACGCATTATCTTAGTCATAATATTTCTTCTTTGGGCTAGTTGAGCTCACCCTTTCTTTTTCACCGTTCTCTTGTGAAATGAGAATGTAAAGGACTTGATGACGGTCCAGAGGATAGCATTAGTAGTCCTCACTATTCTGTGAAATAGTGTGTTAATAAATGTATTGAGCACTTATTTTGAGTTTTAATGTTGTCTAGAAGAAAATGTTTGTATTAAAACTCACAGCTCATGTTGTATATTTAAGATTGTATTTGAATTTTGTACCATGTATTTGGCGACTCAGAATAGGTGATGTATACCTATTTTGGGGGCGTCACACACACACACACACATATATATATATATATATATACACACATATTACCTGCCACATATTTCCACCTTTATAAATAAATAAAAATTATACGCATAATTTCTGATTTAATTATATAGAAAATATCGGGTTATTACAACATCAGGTGGACAGGATTGATGATGTAGATATTGACACCATTGTCTTCTTCTCGTGAGTATTCTTGTTATCTAGTCTTTTGATAGGCCTATGTTAGATATTGGGTGGTTGTGCCCCATTCTCGCTATATCTTTTGATAGGCCTCTGTTAGTAGTAGGGCGTATGTGCCCCATTTCCCTATATTTTTAGCTGTACAGAGATGATGTATGTAGATGATGATGTACTTAGGAATGTATGTACTGTTTTCCATTTCCTACATAATATTATCATCTATTGCTTGTCATGCATGTATCATGTTATGCATATGTATGTATGTCCAGAGATATTCAGCATTGACCCCTGGATGGTCTTATGATACGGCCTACACATATGTCTTCATGGATAGTCAGTCGTATTGAGCATACCCCACAAGTGTTGGTAGCCTCCCGTCTAAGGTCGTGGTATGATAGCATGTCACCTCCAGATAAAATGACCGTTGATCAGTTATTACAGCATTCTATGACCCTCTTGATGTTTCAGGTTCACGCAGGCTTTATAGAGGGTATGTTGGAGCATTGAGTACCGGGGAGGCAGGTTTTTCGGTTTGGGACCCAGTAGTTGACTCCTACATTAGAGGAGTACGAGCAGTTGACGGCTTTGCCCTTAGATAGACCTTGCGCTCGGATGGCTGTCGGAGATATGCGCCGGCAGTTCATGGCCCTTACCGGGTTGCGGCGTAGAGTAGTAGAGGATGAGATTACATTCGGCCATGTATTGTCCCAACATTTCCTGATAGGCTGATTCGGCTCATTAGACAGCTACGCATGGTATTCTGGGGATTTTACCACACCAGAGGATAAGTGGCATTTGGCCAGAGTGGATGTACTCGTGATGTACATAGTGGTGTATGTGTACATGCCACAATATATGGATGAGATGGACATAGGTTCCATCATTGCAGTGAGAGTTCTTAGGGAGGGTCATACCATCATTCCGATGATCGTGGCAGAGATGCTGAGGTCGGCCACATTTTGCAGCACCTACCCTATAGGGGTATTTACAGGCAGCTCGGTCATGTTATAGGTGTGGTTTATGTCACACTTGAGACCGATTGGTACTTTTTGACGACACGGGTACTGCTTTACGCATGATATAGGTATGTCTTATTCCTTTCAGCCATCGGAGTGTACAGATGTTGTGTCTTGGTAAGTATTCCTGGCAGGGATAGGAGATCCATTTGGCATTTTGCCGTGTACAGGGCTCAGTTCACCCTATAGCTTCATTACTCATGCTCCTGGCATGTATTATTTCCCTCTGGCTGGTTTGAGGGGCATGACTACCTACCACCCATTGGCTGTGATGTCACAGTTTGATCAATTCTAGGACTTCCATCCTTTTGAGGGGACGTTAGGTTAGCGTGTGGCTTCTCACCATTTATCAGCACATGACTGATCCCGGGTGTATGCCTGTTGGGATCAGTGTGAGAGAACTAATTTTTTTGTTAGCCATCCGGGCTGTTCGTCAGAGTATTATGTGTGGATGGGGACAGAGACTTCATCGGTTGTGGTAGTATCCAGAGTGCAGGGGATTGGGTATGTCAGTGAGGAGCCCATGGAGGCTGTTGATTTCCCCACCGATGAGGAGGAGCTGTTTGCTGATTCGATAGCAACTCTTGTTGTCTCTCCCAGTACTTCTTCAGCTGTGACTCCCCCCCTTCAGAGTATTTAGTGCAGAGTTTGCATTTGATGACCTTCGAGAGAGATCAGGCTAGGGCATTTATGTTGACAGCCCTTGATGGGAGAGATGTCACTCTATTAGAGAGAGATGATGCCTTAGCTCAGATAGATCACAGATTATTGTTGAGAGGGGATGAGGCCATATATCGGCCGGAGATGCGTTGATAGTGAGAGGATAACGCCATATCCGCACGGGATGTAGCCATTCATGAGATAGTACCACAGTGAGGTCCCTTACTACTGGCATCATTGCAGAGATGAGTATGTATATTGATGAGCACAACGACACTATGCAGATGGTTGTAGATCTATTAGCTCGCGTAGAGACCCTTGTACAAGAGATCACAGCGCTACTTTCTTCTTCTAAGAGGGATGCCATGTTAGACTTGATAGCTCGTATATACACTGATAGATGGGCTTGTATTTTCTAGCACAGACTAGCTTAGCCATTTTTTCATGTATAGTTCATATTGTATATATCAAACAACATTATATATAGCAAGGAAAATATATTTTGATCACTTCCCTTTTAGTTATGCCTTGTTACTTGCTTGATATTTGCATGTTTCTTCAAGACTTGTGATCTTGATGTATTCTGAACTACTCCTTGATGGATGGATATTGAAATGTCTCAAGATCTTTCAGAATGGATCTTTGATCTGTGTGTATCCCCTACCTTCTTTGGTGTCTTGGGACTAGTTTCTATATGTAGATTTGTAGCCAATGAAAAGTTTAATCCCATGTTCAGGACGAACTGCGGGGGAAAACGTTTAATCTCATGTATAGGGCAAACTACAGGTGTGAAAAGTCTTATCCCTAGTGGGGTAAAACTGCGGGTGTAAAAGGTTCAATCCCTGGTGGGATAACCGGAGTTGAGTAAGGGTTCAAAACCAAGTGGAGAGAAAAGGATTTGGCGATCCAAAACCAGGCTACTGGTTAGAAATGTGGGTTTGTCCTTGATGGGGTAGATGAGTATGAAGAGAAGATGTATGTAGTGAAGGGTTAGAAAACATGAAATGATTGGGGATCTGATGATCCAAAACCAGGATGTTTACTTGATGTTGACCTCAGATATAGTACCGTTTCACAGTGTCCGAGTTGATAAGCTGTGGAAATTCATCGCCGTCCATTTCCTGTAATCTGAGATCACCTCCTGTCAATACCTCCTTAACCATAAACGGGCCTTCCCAGTTTTGGACGAATTTTCCCTTAGACTGATCTTGGTTGTCAATGATCTTCTTCAAAACCAAGTCGTGTTGTTTAAACTGCCGTAGCTGGACTTTTCTGTTGTAGGACATGGCGATCCTTTGTTGATATAACTGACCGTGGAAGATAGCAGTGGCTCGCCTTTCATCTATTAGAGACAATTGGTGTATCTTGTACCAATTGGTCTTCATCCAGCTGAGCGTTTATCAATACTCTAAGGGATTCCATTTCCACTTCTATGGGGAGTATTGCTTCCATCCCATAGGTTAATGCATAGGGGGTTGCCCCAGTGGAAGTGCGCATTGATGTTCTGACATCTTTTGCATGATATTCTTGATGTTTTTGTTAGCCGCTTCAACAACACCATTCATCTTTGGACGATAGATGACGGAGTTGAGATGTTTGATGTGGAATTTACTGCACAACTCCTCCATCATTCTGTTGTTGAGGTTTTTAGTATTGTCTGATACAATTACCTCTAGTTGTCCATATCGACAAATGACATTATTTCTGATGAAACCAATGATGACTTCTTTGGTAACCTTGGGGAAGGAGGCTTCTTCAACCTACTTGGTGAAGTAGTCGATCATGGTGAAGATAACTCGATGCCCATTACTGGCTTTAGGCTTGATGGGCTCGATCACGTCCATTCCGTACATTGAGAAGGGCCAAGGCGAACTCATATTGTGGAGTTCCCATGGAGGGGCGTAAATAGTATTTCCATGAATTTGGCATTGATAACATCTCTTGATGTGATCATCACAGTCCGCTTTGAGAGAGAGCCAGTAATGCCCTGTTCTTAGGATCTTCTTTACAAGTAGAGGGTAGCTCATGTGTGGGCCACATACTCCACCATGGATTTCATCCATGAGACTTTGAGCTTGGTCCTTGTCAAGACATATGAGGAGACCTAGTCTTGCATCTCTTTTGTAAAGTGTATCTCTGCTCAGGTAGAACTTCATAGCCACTCGATGAATTCGCCTTCATTCAGTCAGGCTCGCCTCAGTCGATGAAACCATGCAAGGGATAGAGCTGCTGGGTTATTCAGAATTCATACCTGGAAACAAAAATCTCCAAATCACCTCAGAAAGGGTGAGGTATGATTTATTTACAAATTAATTGAGTAAGTGCATGACCTTAGGACATTAGAATCCTAGAAAGTTAGAAATCACCCCATGCATATCCTATGTGAAAACATGCATTAGTTTAACATGCTTCCCCAGTAGAGTTAAAATTGCATGCATATCAAATGCCCAAACTCTTAAAAAAAATTGCCAAAGTCTCCTTTATAAAATGGATTATCCGCATGCACATAGGCATGATTAGGTGGCCATTCAGTAGCACACCAACCCAAGATAATGAGCATTTCATATGTATGAAAAAAAATAAAATTAAACTCACCATGGCATCCAAATTACCATGTATACTTTATGTTGAAAATATATGCTCATTTGTCCTCAAATAAGATAAAAAAAAAAGTAGCCAAAAAGGGTGTATAATGACTATCTCAGAAATCAAATTTTTTCACATTAGAATGTTCAGCATGTTAAAATACAAACATTTACTAGGCCCATTCATTTTTAGCAAGACATCTATGCATACATATTTGTTATATTGTGTTTAAATTTACTAATCATGAAATAAAGCGTTTTAACGGTCAAAATTTGAAAGAAATAGATGTAAATCATACCTAAAATGTGCAGAATGTTTGTACGGTGACAAATTTTGAAAAAACAGCCAAAAAATGAGTAAATCTGAGAAGGAAGGTCCGAATTTCTCTGAAAAGTTCAAATTGAAAATGACTTGTGAAGGGCCCAGAGAGTATAAAACCACCCGCGGCCTTTCGCGGGTATACTTGAAGAATTCTTAGGTCTACCTATGGATGTAAGACCCCGAATTTTATGAAATAAAAGTATTCAATTTTTCTTATAATTACTATTCAGTAAATGGTTAAATTGATAAAAGTTAAAGTTAAGGGTGATATATGAATTTTTTTCAAAATACACAAGTGGTTATAAAATATTCATTGTTGTGGGGAATATTCGTTTGGTGGTGGAATATTCTTTACGTAGGGAATAATATTAAATGACTGCCAAGTATGACCATTTTTGGGCCCCATAATGAGAATAAGCTGCCGGATGAAGAAAAGCGACAAAATTAAGTTTTTATAAATAACGGCGTAATCGTTCGAATTAACCTTCGTTGGAATACCCGGTTGGTAAAGTAAAGTAATACGTCTGGCGTTGTTGCACACGATAGCACGGTATTACATAAAGATTTTTCAATTATTGATTCTTACATTGAAGGCACTACTCAATAATTGTTACTGATAATTCTTATTCAATATTTTATTTTATTGATTCAATAATTCTTTGTGTTGATATTTTTTATTATTGTTGTTCAATAATTATCATCGCACTGAGATTTCCCATTATCGGATCAATAATTCATATTATTTGAATAATATTATTAGATAGCATTATTGGCAATGTCTAGAAAGTTACATCGAGGAGAGGTTTGGTCACCTAATTGCGGCATGAAGAAGGAGAAATTCTTATTGAAAGCCCCTCTTCCAGGAACTGCACTGGTTGTCATTATTGTGATTACGTAATATTATTTGTGAATAATTAGTTATTGATTCATATGATAAGAAAATATTTATTTGATGTGGATATAAATGATGGATTTATTTATGTGGTTATAAGTGAAGGAATTAATGATGAGGTGTTTTATCAGTATTTGTCGAAATGGAGAACAAAATATGGGATTTTCAGAAAAATTAGTTTATTACTTGATTTTGTAAAATCCATAACTCTTTGTGTATAATGAGTTAAGAGATGAGCCATATATCAAAAGAAAGCCCTAGAAGTAAAGCTAATCAGAAATTTGAATCACCCAAAAATTCTTTGTAGATATTTTCGTGGTGAAATTTTGAATGAAAGCTGGTCAGAAGGACTAATAGTCAAAAAATCAGTGTTCTTGACTATATTGCGTGAGTTATAAATTTTGATCCGACCGTTGGATCGTTCTAATTTTTGGATATGTTATACATATATAAGTTGAGTATATGTCCACAAATTTTGAACCGTTAAAAATGAACGTATGATTTGTTATGAATTTTAAGAGGTAACTCGATTCGGAAATTAGGTTTTGGTGGAAAATTCTAGAATTGAGTGGGCCCCACTCTTGGTTGTTGGGGAAGATGGCTGATTTTTGGTGGGTGGAATAGTAGCGAGGTAAAGCCATCGGGTTGCGAGTTAAGTGCGCTTTTGCGTGCGTGCTAACATTTTCCTATAAATAGAGGGCTAAGTTAGAATTGAAAAACACACCAGAAACAAGTTTTCTCTCTTTCTCTCTCTATATTATCGAGCGTATTCTTGTGAGTATTTTAAGTATACTTTGGGTATTGTTAGACAGTGCAAGTTCCTTCAAAGCACTATATCCGGTGTTTCAACTAGAAGTACTGTCTTTCGAGGTAAGGGATGTTATTTTCTTCTCAGATGATATTATTTCTTCAATATCATTATGCTGAAATATTGGTTGAAACTTTTTATCAAATTTGGAACTTTTTCATGTCGGGGTTACTATTCATGAGTTACTATTCACGAGTTACTATTCATGAGTTACTATTCACGAGTTACTATTCACGAAAGTACTATTATGAAGCGTGAAGATGTTTTTTGTGGAATTTCTATCTTTTGGTGTCGAGAGTTCTTATTCACGATACTGGACTATTCACGATATCTGAGACTATTCATAGAAAAATGAAATTTTTTTTCTTTTCGTCTAAAATATCTATTTTGGATACTAGCTTTGATTGTATCCATGTTTTGATCATTCTTGAATTTTACACCACTATGATTATTTTTGAGGTATTTTTGGACGTGGATAAAATCAATGCAAAGATGAATGATTTCGAAGAATATCTTTGGCACATAGAGCAAAAAGATGAGCAGTGTTTAAATGAACATGACCAACTGATGAATATCTTTTAGTGAGAGTGCAAAGATGAATTATTGATGAATATCTTTTGCTCGTAATGCAAAGATGACTGTTGTTGAATATCTTTAGCCAAGATGGCAAAGATGAATTATTGATGAATATCTTTTGCTCGTAATGCAAAGATGACTGTTGTTGAATATCTTTAGCGGTAAGAGTGCAAAGATGAATTATTGATGAATATCTTTTTTTGCTCGAAATGCAAAGATGACTGTTGTTGAATATCTTTAGCTTAGTGCAAAAAAGATGAATTATTGATGAATATCTTTGGCTTGTAATGCAAAGATGACCCGTTGTTGAATATCTTTAGCTTTGTAGTGTAAAAGATGAAGCTGTTGATGAATATCTTTGGCCCGTGGTGAAAAGATGAATTTAGTAGTATGATTATGAGCAGAACTGTGATTTGGTATAACCATGATCTACGATGTTTCGGTAAAGACAAGTGATGAAAATTATCTTTGTCTTGGATGAGGAAAGGAATTTAGAACTACAATTACGATTATGAGTTATACACGTGATTGTGGACGAGAATTGTTGATTGATGTTACAAGGATAAAACATTGTTGGTGGATTTTTAACATGGAGAAGACAATAGACTTTATAGTCTATTTGACTCTTCTAATGGATTGCTCATTCACTTTGCAACTATGGTTGAAAAGTTTTATCATCTACCATATGTTCTAAATCTCGATTTATTCTTGATGAAGACTATTGATAATTTATTTATCTTTAGTCATAATAATATTCTTTATCGAAGCTAGTTGTGCTCACCCTTTTGTTTCACAATTCCTTTCGTGTAATAAAAGTGTATTTGGGTCGAGCGGGGATAGCGAGGAATAGAGTGGTGGTCTATAGATGTTGAGGGTGAGGTAAATTTAACTTGGAAGGGTGTTTTGTCACTATCATACAAGATGTCTAATGACATACAACCTCGTGTTATCATAAGACATGGTTGTGCTCATCCACTTCTGTTGAGTATATTTACAAGCACTACCTATATAATCTTGGTATTTGTTTGGAGTATAATACCCAATTAGAGAGACAGTGGAGATAATGATATGTCAAGAGAAGACTCACCATTGGGAAGAATATGATAGTAATCTTCTCGTTTTTCTTTGGGGTTTATTGGGTCAACCAAGGATAATTCTGTGGCCATATGATATCTACCATAACCTAAAAGCATGGCCTCCCATGTATGAAAGTTTTCTTGAGCACTTCCCAAAGATTCTAATTTCTAAAGCAGGTTTTTGACTATACCTTTATGTAAGGTGTCATTGTGATGTGCTCTGGTTGGTATATATTTGTATCCAAACTCACAGATATGTGTTGTTGTATTTTGCACGACAATTGTTGTAATAAAGTTGTAGTTATTTTTCGTACCATATATTTGGCGACTCAGAATGGGTTGGATGGAATGAACCTATTTTGGGGTTGTTACAATGGAAGTCCAGGGTGGGTCCCACCCCCTCTGTTTCAGTCTAATTTTATGTTTGGTAGGTCTCCTAGAAGCTGAAAAGTAAAATCAGGAAAAAATGGTTCTACCCGATTTAGCAGAAAGGGCTTGAAACGTGGAAACGTAAAGTCAATCTCTGACAAATGAAAATCTTCATGTATGGGTGTCAATCCCAATGAAGCCTTGGGAATGTCAATATTAGAGCCCATTGAAAACTGTATTCAATAAAGCATCATGAAAGCCTGATAGTGATAATTATTGAAAACTATCTCCATCGGGAAGGACCGATGATGGAATAGGTTATAAATGAAATCTCCAGCTGAATCAAATCAGTTCAGTAATGATTTACCACTGTAAACTACCGTTCGAGTAGGCATCGAGGAGGTTCAATGATGGTCAAACCCTAAAAACTACCGTTTGAGTAGGTATCAAATCAGTTCTGTGATGGTCAACCTTGTAAACTACCATTCGAGTAGGCATTGAGAGTATGTTATCATTGTGATCTCTATCCCCGACATCAACAATGACATTCAACCGGATAAAAATCTAAATCGTTGGTAACAGCCCCAGCATAGCGTCAGGAAGGATCTGATGATGTAAACGGGTGTAAACTATTATCAGGATAAACAACGGGAATCTCCAATAAGGCCAATATCCCCAGCGGAGGTGAATTCAGAAAGCATATATGAAGATAAAGAACGTTGGTGACAACCCCGACGTTGAATTCCAAAAAGTCTAGTGGTATCAGTAATAGAAAAATCTCGCTAGCAGGGATCTTGAAAACATCTATAAAACATTTTGTCTAATCAGTCTCGGTAGCACTGATGGATACTTTAAACCGTTGGCTTCAACCCAACATAGCATCGAGAAGGTTTGGTGATGAAAGTTCTGTAAACTACCGTTCTAGTAGGCATCGAGGAGGTCTGATGATGAAAGCTCTATAAACTACCGTTCGAGTAGGCATTAAGAAAGTTCGACGATGAAAGCTCTATAAACTACCGTTCAACTAGGCATTGAGAAGGTTCGATGATGAAAGCTCTATAAACTACCATTTGAGTAAGCATCAAGAAAGTTCGATGATGAAAGCTCTGTAAACTACCGTTCGAGTAGGCATCGAGAAGGTTCGGTGATGAAAGCTTTGTAAACTATCGTTCGAGTAGGCATCGAGAAGGTTCGGTGATGAAAGCTCTGTAAACTACCGTTCGAGTAGGCATCGAGAAAGTTTGGTGATGAAAGCTCTATAAATTACCATTCAAGTAGGCATCAAGAAGGTTCAGTGATGAAAGCTCTGTAAACTATCGTTCGAGTAGGCGGCATCGAGAAAGTTTGGTAATGAAAGCTCTATAAACTACCATTCGAGTAGGCATCGAGGAGGTTCAATGATGAAAGCTCTATAAACTATCATTTGAGTAGGCATCAGGAAGGTTCGATGATGAAAGCTTTGTAAACTACCGTTCGAGTAGGCATCGAGAAAGTTTGGTGATGAAAGCTCTGTAAACTACCATTCGAATAGGCATTGAGAAAGTTCAGTGATGAAAGCTCTGTAAACTACCAGTTGAGGAGGCATCGAGAAGGTTCGATGATGAAAGCTCTATAAACTATCGTTCGAGTAGGCATCGAGAAAATTCGGTGATGAAAACTTGTGTAAACTACCGTTCGAGTAGGCATCAAGACTGTTCAATGGAGACCTTTATTAACAACTCCATCCCCTACAAAAATGGCAGGAGCAGCTAGCGATAGAATACCGTTGGAAGTAAAACCAAACAAAAACATTCAACATCCATAACATCATATCATGTTGAATTGCATGGCATCATTTAATCTTGTCATATTTTAAGTGTCTAGTATTCTTTATCATATCCATTCCACTACATTGCATAAACATGATAAAGAGGGGCATCTGTAGACACTCAAAATTTCTCATTCCTGTTACTAACCGTGCAGGAGGCCCTGAATCGTCTTTTTTTTCTAGAAATAACCCTGGAGATCTAAATAATCAAATCAAAACCCCGATAATAGTACCAAGAAATCATCAAACCAGAACCCCAACAATAGCATCGAGAAATCATCAAACCACAACCTCGGCGAAAGCGCCGGGAAATCATCAAACTAGACCCCCAGAAACAGCACTAGGAAATCATCAAGCAAGAACCCCGGCAACAGCATCAGGAAATTGTCAAATCTAACCCCGGAGACAGTCCCGTGATATCAAATCAACTTTTAGAGACAACCCTGAAGCATCAAATAAATCCCCGGAGACAACCCTGAGGAAAAACATAATCAGTTGTGATCAAACCTCGGAGACAGCCCAGAAAGATAGGCAAAGGCCCTGTTAACCCTGGAGACAACCCTAGAGGGGTAAAACAATCATTTTGACAAGTCAACATCAATAACCCCAATACAGCTGTAAAAAGGGTTACAAATAGCCATTGCAGTATTCCTGAGTGAAAACTGCACCAGACAGCTCAACGGACTGATTCAGAAGACTTGAAGATTTGGTCATGGACCCATCTTCCCGGATTAAGTAAAGGTCAAATCCCATGTCATGACATAACTCTCGAAAAGAGTTTTCCGGAAAGTCATGGCACGCTTCCATCAGATTCTTGGATTGCAAGTTATGAAGATTCAAGCAGACTATGCGTTGATCGAAGTACACGTATTTCGAGACAAAGGGACCCACTGGGCTTCAAGTGTTCCTGCAGAATCCGCAGGTCTACCTACGAAAGCCTGAGGCTTTATATATAAGCCACCAGTAGTTTGTTGAAGAAGAAGAAGAAAAAAAAAAGCGCAAAAAGAGAGAGAGGGGCCAAAAGAAAGAGAATCAGTCAAAGAAAGAGCTCGAATCTTGCTCTGATTTCTGTAAAACTTCTTTGTAAACACTCATATACATATATACTACAACATATCAAATTTTAACCGGTGGAAATCGAGTTTAAGGGCGCTTAAATCCGTTCGATAACCATTCTCGTGCTTAACGATAAGATCAGTTCAGATCAGATATATATATATATATATATATATCGATTAGTTGTGCCTGGATCGTGAATATATAAGCATACATATATATTTGTACCAATTAATCGAGCCTAGATTGTCAATATGTGGCTTTTTCTCGCTTTATTATATATATATATATATATATAATTATACTATTTAATAGTGTTTGGATTGCAAATCTATGACCTTTTACTGCTTTAATATATATAAGTAATATATATATTATTTAAGGTAAAACTAATGATTTCATCACTGTAGTTGGCCCCTTTTATTTATTACCCCATTAAACTATAAAAAATTGAGATTAGCCCATTGTACTAATTAAAAATTGAAATTAGACCATTCTTTTAAAATAAGTTAACTTCCGTCAAATTGACTCAAGTATTTTCCTACGTGGCATTTAAAAGAAAGAAAAATAAAATAAAAGGAAGATGACATGGAGTCACTGACTATCCTACGTGATTTAAAATAACCCAGGGTCATCCTCCCAAGCACGTGACCTCATTTGTGGGTATTTTGGAGGTCCTACCCCTTCACCAAATGTCATCAACCCCTGCCCCTTCTTGCCAACGATGACTTGTTTGCCTAAATGAGAAGGAGAAGAATTTGCTTTGTGTAGGGGTGTTAAGAACGGCGAAGGAGAACCACGAGGTGCAGAGAGCCCAAAAAATAGTTGTCTAAATTAATTCAGTACATCTGCGGAATCAATAAGCCTCCAATAACAAAGATTGTTCCAGAACTAAGATCATGTCTAGAAGCAGATGCAACAATATGCCAGTAACGATTACATCTTCAATCTCGACCTAGAGGCAAGGATTTGTACACATACATTTCTTCTACTTTCTGGCCAATGAATGATTTAACCTGCAGCCTTGACCGGTGTTGAGGTTTTGCAGGGCACTCATTTTAACCGACTGAAAAATAATGAAAGGAAGAGAGAGATTAGTGAAAACCCAAAGGAGGAAGAGGAAGAAGAAGAATCCAAACGGGATTTCCTTTAATTAACCAATGACTTGATCAGTTGAACGAGATTAAAAAAACATAGGAAATTTGGGAGTAGAAAGGAAAATAATTAAAAGAAAAAAACAATTTGCAAATGTAAGCGAGATAAAACCCTAAAAAAACACCCAATTTTTTTTCCATGAAATTACCTTTGAATTTGATGGAGCCAAGATGTATCAAAAGAGAAACCCTAACTTGGAATTTGATCTTGAACACGTATCATATTCACATTGCAATTTCGAAGCAGGCTTGTTCAACGCGGTTAGGAACATTTTCGGCCATGCGCCAAATCATAATTTCATGAGAGCTTTAGAGAATCTGCCTAAGTTCTCATAAAGGCGGCCCCACCTTTACCCTCACATAGCTGGTTTTCAACAAGTGTGTTTTGTAGCTTACCACACTATCCAATATGGCCTATGAAAACATTAAGAGCTTAAAGCTCAAGCCTAATACGCTACAAATGCACTATCATACATTATAGGGATGAACATAAAATATATAAATTAAATAGTGCCACAACGATAAACCCATGACTTGTTATTACCCATATGAACCTACTTCATGGGATCTGCATTCACATAGGTTGGGTTACCATCACTGTTGATATTTGTTCTAGGCATAACTCTCATCCCCCTCGATGTAGTCTCTATCAACCTTTTGTTAATTGGTTTGGTCAAAAGGTCGGCTAAATTCATTTTCGACCTTACATATTTTAGAGATATCACACCATCATTAAGTAGATGTCGAATGTTTTTATGCCTTAAGCGAATATACCTATTCTTGTCATTATGAGTTTGATTTAAAACTCGACCTATTGCGGCTTGGCAATCACAATGCATAGACACAGATGGAACTGGTCTCTTCCATAAAGGGATATATTTGCTAATAGGTTTCTCAACCAATCAGCCTCAGCACTTGCCAAATCCAAACCAATAAGCTCAGATTCCATAGTGGAACGAGCAACACGGGTCTGCTTAGTCAATTTCCAAGCGACAACACCACCACCAAGGGTGAACACAAATCCGCTCGTGAATTTAATCTCATCTGAATCAAAAATCCAATTAGCATTAGTGTACCCTTCAATTATAGATGGATAACTTGTAAAAAATATATCATAATCCATAGTCTCTTTTAAATACTTAAGCACTCTGGAAATGGCTATCCAATACTCATCATTAGGATTATGTGTATATCTACTCAATCGATTTACAGCATATGCAATATCAGGTCTCGTGCAATTTAAAATACATCCAAGACTACCAATAATTTGTGTATACTCATTTTATGACACACTTTCTCCTTTATTCTTCTTTAAAGAAATGTTGTGATTATAAGGCGTGCACACAAATTTGGAATTAAATGGTCCAAATTTCTTAAGAAATTTTTTGGTGTAATGTTCTTGTCACATAAAAATTCCACTAGCATTTTTGATTAATTTTATTCCAAGAATAACATCAGCTTCACCCAAATCACTCATATCAAAATACAAAGAAAGAATAGATTTATAATTAATAGCATACACATGTAAATCAGTAGTAATGATAAGCATATAATCCACATAAAGACATATAAAGACCCTCACATTTTTATCAAACTTACAATATACAAGTGGGTTGCAAGTTGTAACCTGATGATAAGGGAAAGTTGGGCTTAATTCTGTGTATATTTGGGCTCTATTTTGAATGTATAATAAATACGGAGCTTTTTGTAATTCATTTTGTTATGTACTCCCTCCGTCCCATAGTTATTGGCTGATTTTCCATTTTGAGATGTCCCAATATATAGGCTACTTACTATTTATAAAATTTAGTTGGTTCATTGTTTTACTTTTTATGCCCTTATAATAAATATTCAACCATTACTCTTTTTTTGAAGAAACAACATTCAATGTCATTATTTTTATCACCACATTTAATGTTGTTATATTCTCTTTGGTTAAAGTTCTATGGTTATGGATTTTAATGGTCAGTACACGTCAATCAATGAAGTTGAGAGTTTCAGTGTGATAAGTAAGGAGTAATTAACTTATTCATTAATTACATATTAAGGGGTATATGTGGAAAATTATGTTAAAAATTGTCACTTAAACTGATTTTCTTAAACTATGTGCCAAAATAAATCAACATATAACTATGGGACGGAGAGAGTATTATAGTTTTGTGAGCAAAATTGCCTTGTCCAGCCTCCTGTTTACTTTTCTCTCATCTTTCTGCTAGGCTGAACAATTTCCAGCGTAACTTTGGAGTCGTTTCTTCTTGGTTTCACAAATTTAATGGATTCAAAACAAAGTTGCTGTCGTAAGTTGTTTTTATTTGTCTAAGAGCTGTTTGTGAACAACGGAAGGAGGAAAGTGCAAACTTCTGTTGGTGGTGGTGTGGTGGTGTTAAAATAAAAGACCAAACTTTTGTAGTTGGTATTAAAATCGATCATGACAGTCTTAAAGAAATTACCGTACCATAACACAACTGTCTAATTGTCTATATGCTATTTTTCGTGCAATTAATCGAGCAAGGTTGCCCAATTTGGTCTTGGTTGGGACCCCCTACAAGGGGAATAAAAGATTCTTCTTCTGCGTTCAATGTTTTATTATTTATTGTTTCTACTTCCAACTTTCTCAACTTGAACAGCCCCACTTACATTGAATCAAGTCAAGAATTAATGATAGAGAGTATAAAAGAAAGTGAATATTAATCTTTAGAAATTGATAAATTCACAACAAAAAATAATTTTACATAAAAATCGTCGCTATAGTCGTCGGTATATATCTATAACGATACTTTTCATGTGAAAATATCAAAAAATATGGTGAAAATATTAATTTCCTTTCAGTTTTCGTGACTACCTACATTTTTTGTATTATTTTAGAAGTTGTGGTATAATAATAAATTTTTTAAAGATGAATTTGAGAATGTTATATCGATAAAGTTTGTATTACTATATTTGATAGAGGAAATAGAAGTGCACATAATCAGAAGAAAAAAAATTCAATATGTGCAGGCCTTATTTATAGTACATTTTCTAAAATAAGAGAAAAAGAAAATTGCCTTTTATTTTGATCTTTTATTTTTCACATAGTACAAGAAAGATAAAAAAAAGTATCATATATATATATATATATATATATATATATAATTGTTCGTGTCTGAAAGTACGACGTAACGAAATCCTTCCTCTCTCTCTCCGTTTCAACAATCTGAAAATTAGAATGAATCTGAATCGTCCTTGTGCTTTTGTAAGACCCCAACTTTCATAAATAAAGATTAAATTTTTCTCGATATATATTTTGAATATTATGGTGTGAATTTGATATAATGTTATAGTTGTGGGTAATATTTATAAATTTTGAAAAGTATGCAAGTTGTTATAAAATATTTGATTGGTCGGTGAATATTTGTTTTAAGAAGAAATATTCGTACGACACAATCATTGGTGGACCGTACAACGGAATTATTGTCGGAGTTAGAAAATGACAGAACTATCTTTTTATGAAAATAACAGCGAAAGTTTTACCGTTAACTATTGAAATACCCGGTGATAAAAATACAGTAATAAGTGTGGTTGCATAGTAGCACACGATATTGATTATTGATGCTTACGTGAGAAGTCACTCAGTTTTATTCAATTATTGCTACAGTAATTGTTGTATAGTATCTCACGTTATTTGATTCAATTATTGTCAATATTTTATATTATTAAATCAATAATTGAGATGACAAGTTATTCATATTATTATTTACGTAATTAACAATGTCTAGAAATTTATGTCGAGGAAAGGGGTTTGGTTACCTAATTACGCGCCAATAGGGAGAAATCCTTATCGAAAAGCCACATCTTTCCTGGGAACGATCTGGTTGTTAATATTACAAGTTATAATAATGATGAATAAATGTTGTTAAAAATATTGAGGGATTTTTTATGAAGTATGTGTTGTAAATTTCGCTTATTATTTAATTTGGACTTCCATTTACTCAATAATTAGAAGGAAGTTATAAAGTGTGTGTGTGTGTGTGTGTGTATATATATATATATATATATATATATATATATATATATATATATATATGACATGTGTGTGTGTGCACCGTGTGTGTAAGAGTGTTTGTAAGTTAAAAAAGTGGTGGTGGTGGAAAAGTGTTAGTTGTGAAAGTGATATGTGGATAATAGTGGTGGGCGTCTGATTTTCGTTTTCTTCCGCCCGTGATTTTTCGTCCGAATTATTACTGTGCAGTCCGTGATTTTTTTATTCAAATAGTACCATTTCATTCTCCTATAAATAGGATGCTTAGTTTAGAATTGAAAATCACACCAGAATCAGAGTCTATAATATTGAGCGTATTTCTTTATAGTGTTAAGAAGCTTTGAGCAAAGAAAACAGTGAAAGTTTTCTTTAAGAATATCCACGCTATACCAGTTGGAATACTATCCTTTTTAAGGTAAGAAATATTATTTTTGTTCAGTATTCGTAAGAAATAATATTTTCTTCCATACTCTGTAGTATGTAAGTAATATTATTTCGTTTCAAATTCCGAATTTTATACTCATTTTGTTAAAGTTTTGGCTTCTATACTCCATGAAATTAGTAGAATATCCTTGAACTTTGCGTTTCATCCAGTATCTTTTCATGAAAATATTATTCTAAACATTCTTGATAAGTTTTAACTTTTTTATGCCAGAGTACTATTCACGGGGTACTATTCCCGAAGTACTATTCACGAGATACTATTTACTCGGTTACTATTCACCCGGGGTACTTTTCATGACAAAAATTAATTTCTTTTCGGTCCAAATCATTTTTGATATGATATTATTCTTGAATTTTACTCCACAAAGCAATATCATGTTGACAATTTGGACATTATTGAATTCTGGATAAATTAAAATTTAAATCTTTAAAATTTATCATTTGCTTTCATTTAATTGAATTCTAATAACATTATCATCATCCTCATGCTTATATTGTGATAAAAGTCATCTTTGGTCGTAGTGCATAAATGAACTGTTGATTGGTATGATTATGACCAGAGATCATTTGTGAGACCCCAGATTTTATGAATAAATATTTAATTTTCTCGAAATAATTTTTTAATATTATGGTGTGGATTTGATATAATATTATAGTTGTGGGTAGTATTTATAAATTTTGCAAAGTATGCAAGTTGTCATACTATATTCGATTGGTCAGGAAATATTTGTTTTATCAGGGAATATTCGTGCAACGGCACCATCATTGGTGGACCCCATAACAAAATTATTGTCGGAATGAGAAAATGACAAAAATATTTTATTAAAAATAACGACGGAAGTTTTACCGTTAATAATGTTGAACTACTCGGTAGTAAAAGTACAGTAATACGTGTGGTTGCATAGTAGCACACGGTATTGATTATTGATATTTATGTGATAAGTCACTCAGTTTTGTTTTATTGGTATTATTAATGTAATAAAACAGAATACTTTTATAAAGTTATTCTATAAATAAAATATATTATATTCTATTATGTATAGTAATGCATAGTGTCTGCATAGTAGTTTTACATAGTAAAATATTTTTATTTAATATAGAATACTTTTATAAAGTTATTCTATAAATAGAATATATTATATTTTATTAGCATAGTGTTGCATAGTACTGCGTAGTGTTTCAGTATAGTAAAATCTTTTTTATATAAAATGAATACTTTTATAAAGTTATCATTTTATTAGACAATAATTAGAATATATTATATTTTATTATGCATAGTGTTTCATAGTAAAATCTTTTATAAAGTTATTCGTTTTATTAGATTATAAATAGAATATATTATATTTTATTTAATAGATTTTGCTTTAAATATGGACCGTCAGATTAAAGTAAATCAATCTGGACCGTTCATGAGTTAGTTACTATGCAGTCCATTTTTATATAAATAGAAGCTCATTCATTCATTATTTCTTATGAATTCACTGAAACTCTAGAGAGAGAAACTATAGAGAGAAAGAAGAAAAGTGTTCTATTACTTCACTACTTTTATATCCAGTACTCTTCTTTCTAAGGTAGGGAATATTATTTGTTGTACTCGTAAGGCGTACTCTTTCTTTCTTATTTATGAAGAGAACTTCATTATTCCATTCTTTATTATTCATTGGAATAACTCAGATATCTGTGAGCTACCCTATACTTGGTGAAATTCTTACATTATTTTATTCTTTATTATTATGTTGGAATAACTCATCTATGCAAAGTAATCTTGCATACATGGTGAAATTCTTCTAATATTCCATTCTTTATTATTCATTGGAATATCATGTATCATGCGTATATTTTTCTTGGGACTGGTTCCGTTATTTATTATTACATTGGAATATCCTCCTTGCGTTTTTGCTTGGGACACAGTTCCATTCTATATTATTACGTTGGAATATCACGTCTACATGCATTTTACTGTAGAACACGGGTTCCGTTATTTATTATTACATTGGAATAACTTTTGCTTGCTTGATCTATCGCATGCATGGTGATTTCTTTTGTTATTCCATTCTTTATTATACTCGGTTGGTTAAAACTTTGAATTCTATACTCCATGAAATTAGTGGAATATCCTTGATATTTGCGCTTCATCCAGTATCTTTTCATGGAAATATTCTTCTGAGCATTCTTGAATTTTACTCTACAAAGCAGTATCATGTTGACAATTTGGACGTTATCAGTTCCTAGATAAATTAATTCCTGAACTTGTTTTTATTGAATTCTTATATCATTGTCATCATCCTCATGTTTATTTTTTTTTTGAAAGTCATCTGTGGCCTGTAGTGCATAGATGGACTTGGTATGAACCAGGGATTATTTGGTATAATCATAACCGTAATGTTACAAATGATGTGGAAAAAGTCCTCATTGGCCCGTAGTGTATTGATGGACAGTTTTTGGTATGATTATGGCTATAGATTCTCTTTGGCCGTAGTGCAAAGATGAATTATTTTATGGCATGATCAGGACCGTTGATGAAAACATGATTATCTTTAGCCGTAGTGCATGGATAATTCGTGGTCGTGATACTAAATAATATCCTTGGCCGTAGTGTAGGGGTGATTCGATGATGTGGATTATTTATTAAGTTGAGTCCCAGCGATAAAAGTGATGAAAAACCTTTTAAATCATAGAAGATAGTAGATTTTATTCCCTACTTGACTCTTCTAATGGATTGCTTGTTCCGCTGTAGTTAAACTTGATACTTATTATATTTTATCAGTTTAACACTGTTGAAGGCTAACGATAAATTATTCTGCATTATCTTAGTTATAATATTTCTTACTGGGCTAGTTGAGCTCACCCTTTCTTTCACTGTTCTCTTCAGGAAATAAGAACGTAGCTGGGACTAGTCGGGGAACAGAGTGATGGTCCTAGATAGTGCAATAGTAGTCCTCACTATTCTGTGAAATAGTGTGATAATAATTATAATGAGGACTCCTTTTGAGTTTGTATACTCTCTAGTAGACAATGTTTATATTCAAACTCACAGTTTATGTTTTGTCGTATTGTACACGACAGTTGTATTATTAAGTTGTATTTGAATTCTGTACCATGCATCTGGCGACTCAAGATGGGTGATGTATACCTAATTTTGGGGGCGTCACAACATTGGGTATAATCATGACCCGTAATGTTATAAATGATGTGGTAAAAGTCCTCATTGGCCCATAGTGCATTGATGGACAATTGTTGGCATGATCATGATCATTGATGATTACACGAATATCCTTGGTCGGTAGTGCATGGATAATTCGTGGACGTGATACTAATGAATATCCTTGGCCGGTAGTACAGGGATGATTCGATGGTGTGGATTATTTATTAAGCTGAGTCTCAACGATAAAATTGATGATAAACTTTTTAAATCATAGAAGATAGTAGATATCATGCTCTACTTGAGTCTTCTAATTGATTGCTTGTTCCGCTGCAATTAAACTTGATGTTCATTGTATTTTATCAGTTTAACACGGTTGAAGGCTAATGATAATTTATTCTGCATTATCTTAGTCATAATATTTCATACTGGACTAGTTGAGCTCACCCTTTTGCTTTCATTGTTCTCTTTAGGAATTGAGAACGTAGCCGGGGACTAGTCGGGGAATGAAGTGATGGTCCGAGATGGTTGTTTTAATAGTCCTCAGTGTTTAGTGTGATAATAAATGTAATGAGGATTGAATTTGATTTTGGATATTGTCTATGAGACAATATTCGTGTAAAAACTCTTAGCTCATGTTGTATAATTAAGTTTGTATTTGTATTCAGTACCATGTATTTAACGACTGATCAAGATGGATGATGTATACCTATTTTGGGGGCGTCACAGCTTTCCCGCCCAAATTCAAATTGAGTTTTATCTTATTATTATAGATATGCACGTTTCTGCATCATTAACAACAAATCCATTTTGTATCATTAAAGAGTCAAATTTATCATGCTATTGTTTAGGAGCCTACTTAAATTCATATAATGATTTTATCAATTTACAAACTTTAAGCCACAAACCCCTCGGGTTACTCCATGTAAATTTCTTCATTTAAATCTCCATTTAAAAACGTTGTTTTTACATCCATTTGATGAATAACCAAATTATAAATAGAAGACAAAACAGTTAAAACTCTAATAGAAGAAACTCTAGCTACTGAAGAATAAGTATTAAAATAATCAAGGTCTTTCTTTTAGATATATCCTTTGGCAACAAGTCTAGCTTTAAATTTATCAAAAGAGCCATCGGGTTTTAACTTTCTTTTAAAAATCCATTTACACAAAACGTGTTTAGCACCACGAGGTAAATCAACTAACTCCCAAGTATGATTACTGTAATAACCCGATATTTTCTATATAAATAAATAAGAAATGTTGCATATAAATTTTTTTCTTTAAAGGTGCAAATATGTGTCAGGTAATCTGTACGTATATTTGTGATAAATGAAAATTTATTTATTACATGAATAATTACAAATAATTTTATTTTAGAATTATTGACCATTATAAAGTATATTCTTATAATAATTAATTTTATAGTAGAAATGTTTTTATTATTTATTTCCATGAAAATAGGATTATTATATTATTTAATAATATATGGAATGATTGTTAGAATAATTATTTTATTATATGAATTTTAGTTCGAGATAATTAAGTCAATTATTTTAATTTAATTATTAATGCTATATATGCAAGATAAATCGAGATATGTCATCCAAACCCTAATTCTAGATTTGGGATAAGAAAATAGAATATTAATATATAATTATTTTTATTTTAGTGCTATAAATATGTACTGTATGTATGTATTGATAATGGTTGGTCAATTATGGTGTAGCATGTCAAAACCCTATTATTAATTTGTTAAACCCTAGTTCAAAAGTTAAATACGAGTTCAAGATTGTGTAGTATTTATGTTATATGATTTATGTTGAGTATTATTGGATTTTATGTTAATTAGGAAAATCCTAATTAATTTTTGGAAACCCTACTTAACTAGAAACCCTAATTTCTAAATAAGTAACCCTAATTGCTAAATGGGTAACCCTAATTGTTAATTGTAAGCACTAATGCTAATTATTGGATCTTAAACCCTAATATTCAAGTATAATGTAATTAGAAAACTAATTGTAATTAGAAAACTCTAAATTACATTTTTAGGAAACTAACTTTTTTTATTTTAGCTCTAATTGCCAAATTCTAGAAATCCATTTTTAGAAAAGGTTAAACCTTAAAGGTTAAACCTTAAGGGTCAAACCCTAAGGGTTTGAAAATTTACAAAAGTGCCATTAAATTTGCTAGCAAATGACTAAACTACCATTTTCTTATGTTTTAAGCAAATGAGTTGGCAAATCTAGTGACTCACCATGTTAAGATCTCCCATGTGCTCTAAAACTCAGCCATATCTGATCTACTGCCACCTTGCATCTTTGATCCTCTGTTAGATGTTAGTTTTTTTGTGTTAAACATGTTGAATATAGTGTTATTAAGTGATCTAGACTGATAGATGTTAGATCCATAACATCTATAGACTCGGATTTGATGTTTTCAAAATTTTGGAATTTTTTTTTATGTTGTCTGACAGTGAATGTCAGACCACATAGATTTCATTCTGTTTATGTTTTTGGTTGTTTAAATGTTTGAACATGTAGTATGTTATGAGATCTTTGATCTGAAACTCAAATCAGGGTCAGGTCTGTTATAGGTTGAAATTTATGGGTGGTCAAACATCGTTGACCAACCATGACTGGACAAGTTCTGGGTAACTCGGATCTTGCCTAGAACCGTCTAACAAGAAGTTTAAGAGCTTCGATCTGACAGTGATTTGATGTTTTGTTATGGGTCTTGCATCTAAGTTATGTTGTTTATACTACATGATAGTGTCTTTATATCACATAAACATTAAACTTGTTGAAGGTAATGGTTGGTCAAACCAGGCAGAATCACTACTAGAAAACAGTAAATAGACAACGCAGAAAAAATGTTGTGGTTTCAGTCAGGAAAATGTCGTGGTTAAGGGTGTCATCTATTTGACACCCTTACACAACGTTTTAAAAACGTTGTAGTTAAGCACAATACACAACGTTTTTTAGGAAAAAAACGTTGTAGATTTGTTTTTCAAAAATTAGCAGATGCTTAAAAACGTTGTAGTAGGTATGATTCCACAACATTTTTTCCCTAAAAAACGTTGTGTATTGTGCTTAACTACAACGTTTTTAAAACGTTGTAGTTAAGCACAGTATAACATTTTTTTAAAAAAATACCATAGAAAGCAACAACAAACAACGTTTTTAAACTTCTTATACAACGTTTATAAGGTGTCATTTATTTATACAAATATACAACATTTTTTAAATGTTGTAGATAAAAAAAACATTGTGGGATGATATATAGCCAATTAATACAATTGCAATATGCACCTGCAATATGCATCCATGATATATAGCCAAAATGTATCAACCATTCAAAATACATCCCAATTATCTCGCTCGTTTACAATTTCAAATTACTACATCCACAAAATATATACCAAAATGTATCCACATGCATCTCAAATTCACTATCTAAGCATGTGCAACAACAAATTTAGACCTAAGCATGTGCAAAAAAGCCTAGTTCTCCCAAAATACGTACATTCATCTAACATATTCACCGTTAAGTCGATGCTCTACATATAGCTGCTCACGTACGTTGCCCACTCATCCTGTACTTCGTTAATTTGTTCTTGTGTGTACGTTAATCCACATGCCTTATCCCACTGAAATAAAAGAACAACAAATTTAGTATTCAACAAAGATACTAAATCACAATTCCTAACATAATTCCTAATCACGTAAAATGTTAACACATATTTGAGGAGCAATTTGGTGTCTTCGCTATCTTTGCTATTTGGTATCTTTGCTATCTTTGCTATATCGCTATATTTGAGGAGCAAACTCGAATAAATATCCTTCTCAACAATGTTATGCCAACAATAGTGTGATCAATAATTCAACTATAAAGAAAAGATAAACAAGTTAACTACTAAACATTTAAGCATCAAATAAACTGCCTTCATGGACAATTAAGCATCAAACTGTTAACTGCTAAACAAGTTAACTGCTAAACATCCAGATGTAGGCCCTTTTAAGAACAATTAAGCATCAAACTGCTATACTGCTAACATAATTCCTAACCACGTAAAATGTTAACACATTTTTGAGGAGCAAGCTGGTGTACTGCTATACTGCTAAGCTGGTATACTGGTATACTGCTATACTACTATATTTGAGGAGCAAGCTCGAATAAATATCCTTCTCAACAATGTTATGCCAACAATACATTATAAACTGCTAACTGCTAAACAAGTTAAGCAAGTTAATAATTGCTAACAATACATTTTTATTGGGAGCTGATACAATACATGCATTTCATTTTTAAGTTAGGAAATTAATTATGCACACAAAGTAAACATTACTCCAAAGTAGGACCAAAATAAACATTTGGGAATTTGAAGGAATCACAAGAAACCCAAAATATATACTCCATTACTATCTACAAGTCAACAAAAAAACCCATTTCTTGTCTGCTTCAAAATCAGTAATAAACAGTTAAAAAACATTAAAAGCCTTGTACTTGGAATCTTGGATCAGTGTAAGGTAAGTCAGGATCACCTAGAATGGAATCAATCACCTAATTTAGTGTTTTAGCAGTTAACTTTTACAAGTTGTTATTTCTCCATAGGCAAACGAGGTGCAGGTATCTTGTTCATATCATAATGAATGTGCTAGTTTCTTTTCCCCAAGTCTTGTGAAGTTGGAAAAACTAGGTTCAACTAAACATAATTAAGATTGCACCAGGGAGGGAGACTCTAGTCAAGTCAAGCTGTTGGTTTCTCTGATTCCATCCTGGAAAAGAACAAAAGATCTGCATGATGTAGGGACCAATTGAGCACTAACCCATGGGCAATTGGAAACTTTGGTGCTCATGGTCCAACCAACTAACTACTACTATTATTGAACTAAGAAACATGTGAAATTTGCTCATGCTTTTCTCTTTTGTGCACCAAGACAAGACGCCATGAAATGAGTTTGGACCAAACTCCAATTTATTTTGGGCATTGTTTCAACTCACATTTTGTACGTTGGTAGCATTTGTAATAGCTTTCATGATCGTCTTCTTGAAAATGGACTAATAATATACAAGAATTGAGTGAGAAGATTTGAAAATATTTTAAACACTAAACAAGTTAACTGCTAAACACTAAACATTTTAAACTGCTAAACACTAAACATTTTAAACATAAAAGTCGCTCTCGCTAATCGCTAAACATAAAGTCGCTAAACATAAAGTTCGGTCTTGGCAAGATAAGCTGCTCATCGCTCATCTCATTGATGTATGCCAAGATACTGAAGTTTATAGAAAAATAAAGCTGACAAAAAATAACTAACCTTGGCTACAAAGTCCAAACTACCATCCTCAACTATCTCCTTCATAAAACGCATCACAAAATACCCACACTCCTTGTGTGTTGGTTGTACAGGAGTTCCCTAAACACAATTAGTAATTATGTTGTAACACCCCAGTCCCACATCGAAAGATAAGGGAAAAATTTGTCTGCATATAAGGAAATAAGTTACTACCAATAGTACCTTTAAGTAATGACCTTTTGGGAGCCTGTGGTGGGCTAAGAAGACCCAAGAAGATACTATTGGGTCAGTAGTTTGAGGCCTTATTTTGATGGATTTGATTCGATTCGGACTTGGGATTTGACCCGAGATTTATTCCGGACTGAGGATTTGACCCGGGTTGTTTCATATGGTATCAAAGCCGACTCTTGAAAGCTCGGGTCGGGTCATCCGATCGAGTTGCCGGAGGTGGGGACACAAAGGCTGGTGGTATTATCCCACAATGGAGAGATGGAGGTCCGGAAGTGGGGACACGAAGCCAGCCGGTATTATCCCACAATGGCTAGAGAAGCAAAGATCTTTGGGCCATGTGTGTGATCGGTTCTAACGAGGACGTCAGAAATTTAAGTGGGGGAGTTTGTAACACCCCAGTCCCACATCGAAAGATAAGGGAAAAATTTGTCTGTATATAAGGAAATAAGTTACTACCAATAGTACCTTCAAGTCATAACCTTTTGGGAGCCTGTGGTGGGCTAAGATGACCCAAGAAGATGCTATTGGGTCAGTAGTTTGAGGCCTTATTTTGATGGATTTGATTCGATTCGGACTTGGGATTTGACCCAAAATTTATTCCGAACTGGGGATTTGACCCGGGTTGTTTCATATGTCATGATAAATCAATAAAAATAACAAATAATATAAGTAAACATCTTATGCACATACTGTAAGACCCCGAAAATTTTTAAAATAAAAAGGAATTTCCTTTATTTATTATTTTAAAATAGTAAGGGTTGATTTGATTAATGTGGATAGTTAAGGGTTAAATACGCAAATATTTCAAAATAAGCAAGTGGTTATAAAATATTCATTTTTGTCGGGGAATATTCGTTTGGTCGTGGAATATTAAATCTTTGTCGGGAATATTAAATGCACGATTTAGTGCTGCTGAAACCGTGTGGGCCCCATAACGAAAGCGATTGGATGAGGAAAGCGACAAAGTTTGGGTGGTTATAAATAACGGCGTAGTTATTACCGATTAAGACTGTTGGAATACCCGGTGGTTAAAATACGATGTCTGGCGTGGTTTTGCGGATGCTTTACGGTATTACAGACAGTATTGTTGAATTATTGACTCGACGTAAGATGGCACTACTCAATAATTTTCACACGGTGAATTCTTTATTCAATATTTTATTTTATTGATTCAATAATTCTTTGCGTTGGTATTTTATATTATTCTTTGTTTCAATAATTGTCAACTGCATAGTATTTCCCATTATCGGATCAATAATTCATATTATTTGAATAATATTATTAGATAACATTATTGGCAATGTCTAGAAAGTTCGTCTAAGGAGAGGTTTGGTCACCTAATTGCGGCGCCCGATGAGGAGAGATCCTTATTGGAAAGGCCCCTCTTTCCTGGGAACGGCTGGTTGTCATAATTGTGATTCTGTAATATTATTTGTGAATAATTAATTATTGATTCATATGATAAGAAAATATTTATTTTATATGAATATAAATGATGGATTTATTTATGTGGTTATTAATGAAGAAATTATTGTTGAGATGTTTTATTTTGTCGGATTGGAGGTATTAAAAGATCAAATCGGTGTTATTACTGACTTTATTGTGTGAGTTATAATATTTAATCAAATAGTTGGATCGTTGTAATTTTTGGATATGTTATACATATATAAGTTGAGTATATGTCTACAAATTTTGAACCGAATTTAAAATGAGCGAATGATTTGTTATAAATTTTAAGAGGTGTCTCGATTGAGTAAATTAGGTTATAAATGATTTTGGTGGAAAATTCTAGAATTGGTGGGCCCCACTTGTGGTTGGTGAAGAAATATGCTGAATTTTATTTCAAATGTGGTGGGTGGCAATAGTAGCGGAGTAAAGCCATCGGTAGCAGTCAAGTCTGCCTTGGTAGGCTAACATTTTCCTATAAATAGAGGGCTAAGTTAGAATTGAAAATCACACCGAAACAAAGTTTTCTCTCTTTCTCTCTATATTATTGGAGTATTTTGTGAGTATTTAGATACTTTGAGAGTTGTTTCAAGATAAAGTTTCATTCAAAGATCACTTGAGCCTTTCCTTCCGAAGTATTGATTCTTTGAGGTAAGGGATATTATTTTTTTCGTAATGATATTATTTCTTCAATATCATTATCTTTGAAATGTTAGTTGGAACTTTTATCAAATTTGGAACTTTTTCATGTAGGGTTACTATTCATGAGTTACTATTCATGAGTTACTATTCACGAGTTACTATTCACGAGTACTATTCATGAAGCGTGAAAATGTTTTTTTGTGGAATTTCTATCTTTTGGTGTCTGAGTTACTATTCACGATATCTTATTTATTCATTCATATCTGACACTATTCACATATCGGCACTATTCAATAGAAAATAAAATTTCTTCTTTTCAGTCCAAAATATCTATTCGGATACTAGCTTTGATTGTATCCATGTTTTGATCATTCTTGAATTTTACACCACTATGATTATTTTTGAGGTATTGTTGGACATGGATAAAACAAAGTACTAATCATAAATCCTTAATCCTTGTCATTTTGATTCTTTGGATTCGTTCTTTAAAAATATTTTCATCATCCTCGGTCTTAAATGATGATATTATTGAATATCTTTGGCCTGTAGTAAAAAGATGAATGATTTGAAGAATATCTTTGGCACTTTCAGTAGTGCAAAAAGATGAGCGGTGTTTAAATGAACATGATCGATCGATGAATATCTTTGGCCTTTAGTGCAAAGATGAGCAGTGTTGAGATGAACATGACCGATTGATGAATATCTTTGGCCTTTAGTGCAAAGATGAGCAGTGTTGAGATGAACACGACCGATTGATGAATATCTTTGGCTGTAGTTGCAAAGATGAATATTTGATTTGAGATGAATATTGATTGATGTTACTGGGGATAAAATATTGATGATGGGTCATTAAATTCATAGATTATAGTAGATTTCATTCTCTACGTAACTCTTCTATGAATTATTATTTCAGCTATGCGAATATTGATACGAAACTTGTTGTCTATTGTATTCTATCAGATTTTTCCTGTTGGAGACTAACGATAATTTGTTGTATATTATCTTAGTCATAGTATTTTTCTTTGGGCTAGTTGAGCTCACCCTTTTCTTGTTATTCCATTTTTCTTCTCGGGGAGGCGAGAATGTAGCGAGTACTAGTCGAGGGTATGGAATGAAGGTTCTAGAGAGAGTTGTTTAGTAGTCCTCACCATTTTTGTAAAATAATGTATCAATAAATGTGATGGGGATTTATTTGAGTATAGATATTGTCTAAAAGATAATATTTGTATTTAAACTCACAGTTTTACTGTTGTAATAATAAAGTTGTAGTTGTTTCTGTACCATGTATTTGGCGACTCAGAATGGGTGTGGTGTATACCTATTTTGGGGGCGTCACACATACCACCAAGATTCTCCATTGTGGTGATTTTCGTATTTGATTATTGCTTTGCCCATTGTAAGCTTTAATGGCACTGCATGAGCAAGAGGGTGACACATATAATATCATGCACATAATTAAAGAGACGATTTATTAGAAGAAATTTTATTGTAAAACTTTCCAATTGAACTACTTTAAAAACAAAGTAATTTGTAATAACATACGTGTTCACAATTTGTTTCCACTCCTCATCGATTCTACGGTACTTGAGGGAGTCCATGAAGTACACATGGTTATTGTCCCGATTGAACTTCTCTAACAAGATGCACCACGACATGAATCATGATATCAAAGAATGATGGTGGAAAATACTTCTCAAGCAAACACAAGGTTACAACTACATCAGCTTGCATTTAATCTAGTTTTGAAATGTCGATGACTTTGTCGCATATCTCATTAAAGAAAAAACACAATTTGATTATTGCATACCTCATAGGTCTTTCCATCACCGAACGTAAGGCAACAGGGAGCAAATTGTTGCATTAAGGTATGACAGTCATGAGACTTAAGCCCATAGAGTTTTAGGTCTTGCAATGATACAAGACTTTTGATATTAGAAGCGTAACCTTCTGGGACTTTCATGCCATACAAAACAAAACATGTCATCTAAAGTCCAACATTAAATATAAAACACTGAATAAGAACTCAGTTAATTATCAATTTGCTAAACTAGATAAAAGAAATGTTACTATTTCACCCAATGAATAAGATGCAAATTACATTGGAATTTGTGTCCATTGTGTTATCAGTATCAACCACACAAGAGAAAACAGAGGCAAATGCTAGTTAGAAAAACAAAAACTAATGATTATACTAGCACATAAATCTATAATTCTGGATTCCAAAAGAAAAACCTCCATTGAAGAACCACATTTACAGACAAATACAATCAACAAATCAGACCCTATGGCATTTTTGAAGATAACACGATATTAAACTTCAGAGCTAAAAATACAGTCAATAACACTTAATGTAATCCTCTAGATTTAATTAGCCTTCAATAACACTTAGAAGCTCCAAATTAGCTCCAAATATCAAAAAAAATCTAATCAAAACCTAAATTTTAGGGAAAATTAACAAGCGATAAATTAAAACCTAATTTTAGTGGAGGAGACAGAGAAACCACCACTGCTGCCACCGCAGCCACCACTATGCTACCAATATGAAAGCAGAAAAACCATTATAACAAAACAAATGGAGCACCTAAAACACGTTTATATGTAAATAGGTTGAAAATAAACACATGCAATAACAAATCCAAAGAGATGAAGAACTTACAATGAAACCCTAGCCCCAAAATAGCTTATCTTCAAACTCAGATTTCGGCCTCAGAGAGAAGGTACACCCACAGACGATCGAGCATAAAGATAATCGAACCTCTGCAAGGACTGAGAGTGAAGGAAACTGAGAGTGAAGGAACGAACGAAACTGAGAGCACAGAGGAACGAAACTGAGTGAAGGAACGAACCGACTTGGGAGAAGGACTGAAGCTCTGCACGGAGAACGATGATCGAGCACAGAGATAATCGAACCTCTGCAGAAACTGAGAGCACAGAGGACCGAAACTGAGTGAAGAAACGAACCGACTTAGGAGAAGGACGGAAGCTCTGCACGGAGAACGATGATCGAGCACAGAGACAATATCAAAGATGGGCTAGCCTCGGAGAGAAAAAGACTTTAAGTCTTTTAATTTTAAGTAAGCTCCGTGGTTTATCACATAGACAACGTTTTAAAAAAAACGTTATTTAATTACAACCAAAAAAATGCCCTTTTAAATTGACAACGTTTTTGTATATGATATCTACAACGTTTTTTTTTATAAACGTTGTGGAAAAAAAATACCACAACGTTTTTATAAAAAACGTTGTGGCTTAAGTGTTGTCTATTTACTGTTTTCTAGTAGTGAATGACCATGACATCTGTTTTTTGGGTAACCCAGAAAACTGATGAGTATGTCTTCTGACATGGTTTGACCGGACTGGATCTGTTGTTTGTGGTGTTGATATAATTATATTATGTGATAGATCTCTTCAGTTACATGTTAGGTACAACCTAGACCTCTTAAATCACTAAAACATCAACAGAATCACAAGTTGTTGAAGCCCAAAGTAGGACAGTCGAACTGTTCTTCATTCTGGGTAACCTAGAAATGAAGAACAACTCTGACAGTCCCTTTTAAGGCTTAGATCTTGCATTTGGTACATGTTATGGCCATGTTTGTTGTTGGATCATGTAGTCTTACACTAGTACTACAAGATCTGATCAATGGCTAGCCCCGAAACACTTTACACACTGATTTATTGATGGTCAAACATGCTACCTCATCAACTGCTTATGAATGTTCTTGGTGCTCAAGAACACCAACCGCGACAGAAACCGTCGCTAAATCCTTTAGCGACGGATTTAATTATTTTAGTTTTCTAATTTCCGGAAGATGATTAAAAATAGAATTAAATTTCCAAAAAATATTTAAAAATAGTAAATAAATTCTGAAAATTACAAAAATTATTTTAAAAATTATTTTAAGTTATAAAAATTAACTTTTAATAATTTGACATATTTTTCATAAATATTAATAGTTATTCGGATATTATTGATATTTAATTTATTAAATAAATGTATTAAATAAATTGATTAAAAATGAATTTATTATATTAAAAATCATTTTAAATGATAATAAGGTATTTAATAATATTTTAAGTTATAAAATATAACTTTAAATATTTTAAAGCAAATTTCATTAATTATTGAATATTAATGATATTATATTTATTTAATAATTATATTAAATAAATTAGTTTAAAAATGATTTTAATATTAGAAAAATTATTTTAAATGAAAATAAAGAGTTTAAAAATATTTTAAGTTATAAATTATAACTTTTAATATTTAAAGGTAAATTTCATTAATAATTTAATATTAATTTATTTAATAATTATATTAAATAAATAGTTTTAAAATGGTTTTATTGAATTAAAATCATTGAAAAAGAAAATAAATGGATTAAAAATATTTGAAGTTATAGTTAATGACTTTTAATATTTTGATAAATAATACATTAATAATTAAATATTAATGGTAATTATTTAAAAATTATTTTAATTATTTTAAAAATCATTTAAGGGTAATAAAATGTTTTAAAAATATTTTAAGTTATTAAAATAATTTAAATATTTTGGCAATAGTTTCATTAATAGTTTAATATTATTTAAATATTAATGATAATAGAATTATTTAATATTTAAATCATTTTAAAATGATTCTAGTGTTTGAAAAATCATGAAAAATTATAATAATTAATTAAAAATTATTACAAGGCTATGAAAAATAATATGACTGATATTTAAATTATCTAAATAAATATTGAACTACAGAATAGAGTTTTAGACTTGATATTTACCCGATAAAATCATTTGTACACCAAAATGTTTCAAAAACTGACCTGGACTTTGATAGTTTGACTATATACGTGTTTGTTTGTGATCCAATGACTACTAAACTTAAGTGACAATGTGATTAGGTTATATGTTGACTGCAAATAGAAGTACTATGTGTTATAGTATGTTATTCTAATCGAACAAATGATCTTATAAATAATAGGTTGTGATATAAAAGATAAAACTAAGTTGCGTTATTGTAAGCAGCAGCTCAAACAAGTATCCTAACTTTGCATTTACTTTATGCAATGAACATGAGTAAGAAAGTTTTAGAATTGTATTATCGTTATGCTAGATTATTAACTCTATTGATATCGATTTTGTATCCAATCATTTGTATTCATACAAGTTCTTAAATTATCCGATCATTGTTTATCAACATAGTGTTATTATATAATCTAGCTATTTATTCTGTTCGTTAATTTCTAATTTGGTTAGAAAAGTGTCATCATTTGAATAATCATTGTATTTAATCACATGTTGATACATGCTTATTGATTTCCAGTATGTATACGTTGACTTAAAAGTCGTCTAAAGCTATTTGATCCGGCTAGACGCAAACTTAAAAATATTGTTAACAAGATAGGACTTTTTTATTTTCCAATCAAATTGTTTTTGCTCGGATTTCTGACTAAGTATGAACATCCCGTACATGGGAAAACTTTTGTGTGCCAAATGCGGATAAGATGAACGATAATATTGTTCTTGCATGTAGTATTGATCAATACAGGGCATAACGGGCTGATCACCCCCGTGCCTGTAAGTTATGACGGTTTGCATATGAAGTTCTGTCGAACCTTATCAAAAATTGAAAACAAAGTTCATAGTCTGTCGACGGATTTCCATTTATAGTCAGTACGTAGTTTCAAAAAAATTTGATATAAGATTTGATATGTTGTTATTATTGGTTCAGCTTACTTCACAACTATTGATTCGTTGTAGAAGTGCTATTTAAAGAAAACAGTTACTTCCTTAAGCTAATAATTATTGTTGTTATTACTTGCTAGGCAATCAAATGCTCATTCTTGCTTAATTTAAATATTTTTAGTTAAGTGTGATCAACTAGAAAGCTCTGCCAGGAGCAAAAGGAAAAGGAAAGCTGGTAGAATAAGTTTGTGTTCTCTTATGTAATAATTAAACTTTATTAAGACGATGATACTTATTAATTATCATGTAATGAATGTTTAAAGGTCGCGTATGTGACGCCCCCAAAATAGGTATACATCATCTATTCTGAGTCGCCAAATACATGGTACAGAATACAAATACAACCTTAAATATACAATATGAGCTGTGAGTTTTAATATAAATATTGTCTTCTAGACAGTATTCAAACACAAAATAAGTCCTCAATACATTTATTATCACCATATTTCATAGAATAGTGAGGACTACTAATGCTATCATCTAGACCGTCACTCCGTTCCCCGACTAGTCCCTGCTACGTTCTCATTTCCTGAAGAGAACAATGAAAGCAAAAGGTGAGCTCAACTAGCCCAGTAAGAAAAATTATGACTAAGATAATGCAAAATAATTTATCATTAGCCTTCAACAGTGTTAAACTGATAAAATATAACAAACATCAAGTTTAACTGTAGCGGAACAAGCAATCCATTAAAAGAGTCAAGTAGAGAATAAAATCTACTATCTTCTATGATTTAAAAGGTTTTTCATTACTTTTATCGTTGAAACTCAGCTTAATAAATAATCCACATCATCCCTGCACTACGGCCAATGATATTCATTAGTATCACGACCACAAATTATCCATGCACTACGGACCAAGGATATTCGTGTATTCATCAATGGTCATGATCATGCCAACAACTGTCCATCAATGCACTACGGCCAATGAGGATTTTTTACCACATCATTTGTAACCTTACGGTCATGATTATACCGAATAATCCCTGGTCATAATCATACCCATTCTATCTATGCACTACAGGCCACAGATGACTTTCAACATATTATAAACATGAGGATGATGACAATTCAATAAAACAAGTTCAAGAATAAATTTTAAAGATTTATAAGTTAATTTATCTTGAACTCAATAACGTCCAAATTGTCAACATGATACTGCTTTGTGGAGTAAAATTTAAGAATGCTCAGAAGAATATTTCCATGAAAAGATACTGGATGAAGCGCAAATATCAAGGATATTCCACTAATTTCATGGAGTATAGAAGCCAAAACTTTAATCAACTGAGTATAATAGAATATATGAAACCGCAAATGGATTTTTTCCGCCATGCGGTAATCCACGTAGACAGATTATTCCAATAGAATAATAAAGAATGGAATAACATGCGTGCGTAATCAGCACATACAGGTTATTCCAACATAATAATAAAGAATGGAACCAGGTCATGCGTAACCCGCACATACAGGATGTTCCAACAGAATAATAAAGAATAGAACCAGGTCATGCGTAATCCGCACAGACAGGAGGTTCCAACAGAATAATAAAGAATGGAATAACAATAGACTTCACCAGGCATAAGATAAAACTCACAGACAGGTTATTCCAACAGAATAATAAAGAATGGAATACCAGAAGAATTTCACCATGTATGTGATACTTCACATAGACAGGTTATTCTTGTGACAACCCGAGAAATTAGACAATTTATTAAAATCTTAAATGATTGATTTAAGGTCAAATAATAGACCTAGATAAAAAATAAGTGTATGCGTTTGATATTTTTGGGATGGAATTTTGAGGATTTCAAAATTCTGTGTAGGATTTTGGAGAATTATTCAGGATTAAGTATATATGTGTATATGTTCTGTGGATATGGTATTATATGTGTTCAGAATATGTGGTTAAGAGTAAAGGGTTGACCAGATAAGTTTTATCAGTGTCAAGCCCTAATATTATTGACGAAGTTCAACGTTCAGTTAGAAAACCCTAGCAATGGATAAGAAACTCTAGAAACTGGTTCTGAAACCCTAATTTCAGTTCCGAGAATTCGAAACCCTAATTTCAGAAATCAAAGGCTAAATATAATGGCTTAAGTATTTTTGTGTATATATTAGGGATAACCAGGGGCGGACCCAAGCATGAGGCAGGGGGGGCACCTGCCCCCACTGAAATTTCTACTCTTGTATAATATGCAACAAATTTGCTCACTTTTTGGCTTTCTAACTAGACTTGTATACTCTTTCTGCTCTTGCTCTAATTAACTTTATAAGCTTAGCAGGTATTATGTGAGTTTAGATAAATAAAATTTTTTGATTGCAAGTATCTTAGTTTAGATAAATAAAAATCTTTGATTGTAAGTATCTTTTAACAAATATTTACCGCAAAACTAGGGTGAGGAAGTCGATTTCTTTGTGTAAATTCAAATTATTTGATTCCTTGTTTATTTAAAATATTATTTAGAAACGAATAAAAGAAAAAATAGAATAAAACATTATTATATGCAAGATAAGTCCATGATTTATTTTCCATCTTCCTTTTCTATTATCTTTCTTTTTTTATTTAACACTTCTTTTGTCACAAAATTTGTCACTTTGTAATTTAATCTTAATATAATTGTACTAAATTATGTTAGTTGGTTAAATTAATGGATGAAAAACCTTGTGAAACACGTTACGTATCCAAATATAACAGAGTATACGATAACTAAGGATTCCTTATAAGAAATTTTGGTAACTTTACGTTACAAAATGTACTTATAATTTGCATAGTATAATGTTTAATGTTGATACTATTTTGATTTTTATATTTGTTGTTTTCATTTGACTATACATTAGACATTAGTTATTAATAATATACAACGGTGGATATTGTTCTAGTTTTTGAGCAAACCCCAACTCCAATGAAATCTATATAATAGTACATTAGTAACTTACATTTAGCGTGATATTTCTACAACTATTAAAAATGAGATTATCATGCAAAAATTTTAAGCAACGAAACCTCAAAAAATGTTATTGTAAATAATATTTAATGATTATTTAGTTTTGTAATTCATTTTATAAAAATTTTATTTTAAAGAATTTTTTTTTTCGAATTTGACCCCACTAAACTCCGCGGCTGGATCCGCCCCTGGGGATAACCCTACTTGCTAAATTAGAAAGCCTAATATTTTGTATAAAACCCTAAGGGATTAAAAGTTATGTGTGTAATGAATATGAATATTATGTATTTGTTTATTTGTTTATTATATAAACAAATAAAAAAACTAAGATAATCTAATTATATATTAGGAATGAAAAATTGAATAACTTAAAGGTTATGGTATGGGAGAATATTATTATTTATCATATATACTAATACATCTCAATTAATTAATTTTATAACCTAATTATAGTAAGTCTAATTGGGTTAAGAAATTAAGTGTATGTAAGTAAGGATTTAAATTATAATTGTGTACATGAGAACCCTAATTAAATAATTAGGAAATAATAATATTAAAAGTATTGGACTATGTAAATTTCATGGCCCAAGAAATTAAATTTAAAGTCCAAAAGATTATTTATGGAAAGCCCAAAACATCAATGGCCCAAAGAATTAAATTTGTAGCCCAATAAGAGAAAGAGTACTTTAGACATTTTGTATAATAGATATTTCACAACTTAGCCATGTGTCAATTTATTTATGAAGCCACATTACTTAATAATCTCCCATATATCTATGTAATGATTAAGGAGAGAGAGAAAGCTAGAGTGGGGTAATATTTATGGGATAGTTGTGAAAAGACTAAATTGCCCTTCAAATTATAGTGGAAATAACCAAAATACACTTAGTAGGTGCGAAATTACAAAAAATACCCTTTCATCTTATCTTTTATTAAAAGATAAGACTAAATCTTGTGAGTCATCAAATGAAAGATTTGAGCACATGTGATTTATTTTTAAAGATTTGGCAAGATTTAGTAAGGATAAGAAAGAGAAAGAGGAGATATTGCTAAAATTTTGCTAGAATATTATGTAGATATACATATGTTATATCTAAACATTTAGAGGACTATAAATAGCACCTTCCTCACTACCTAGCAAAAGTTTAATTCATTCTATCTTCGGAACAGCATCAGCAGCAACTGCTTGTCGATGAATCGGATTGTTGTTGATTCTCTTTGAATATGTTCTTTTTGACACCCTCCTCTAAAAGACTTGGAGTTTCTAAAATCTGCATATAATCATTCCTTCCCACATCAAGACAAATGAATAAAATGGAAGGAAAATAAATAATAATAAAAAAAAACTTCATATGTCACTCACTATATTATATCTAAAAATGTCTGTAGTTTAACAATATTGTCACATGATTTGGAGAACCTAAAGATTTTAGAGCATTTGTAAATTATTTCTTCTTTTCTACTTGGAAAGTAAATTATAACTTTCTTCAGTTTAATCAAAATTAAAGTGTACATGACCACAAACATTGCCATCTACCATTTATTGTTACTTTATGTGGTATCACGACTTTTGAGAAGGTCAAAATCCATAATGATCCTCGATAAATACTCTCCAAAAATCTGTTCCAGGTCCTTTTAAGGAATTCAACATAACCTTGCCTTTTATCCCAAATTAATTAAAGTTGTTAAAATATTTTATTTTAATGTATTTTTTTAATTGACCTTTATTATTTATGAAATTATTGGACTTACATATTGCATTAATTTAATCATTATATTTATAGATTTGATAATTATGTGACCTATAAATAATGGGTAAAGGGTCAAAAAAGCCCCTGATATTTACCCCGATGTCCCACTTGCACTCTAAATTAATTTTTTTTTCCAAAAGTACCCTTAACGTTATATTTTTTGGGTCGCCCGTGCCCCTGCCGTTAAAAGAATACAATCGGGGTTAAAATGTGATGACGTGGCAGGCTTAAATATATAATATATTTTAAATAAAACAATATATATCATTTAATCAAAACAAAAAATACTAAAATTCAAAATAAAAAAAGCATAACATATTTACATCATTTAATCAAAATAATAAAATTTAAATTATTTTGTTAACTAATCAAAACAACTAATTAAATAAAAGGGATAAGGTCCAAAAATGCCCCTGACATTTTCCCAAATGTCTACCGAGCACCCTATACTTTTTTTTTTGTGTCCAAAAATACCCCTAACGTTATATTTTTTGGGTCATTTGTGCCCCTGCCGTTGACAGACATGCCACATAGATTAACATCCGTCCAAATGGCTTACGTGGCTGCCACATAGAAATAATTAAAATACTAATTAAAAAAATACTAAATACTGATTAAAAAAATATTAAAATACAAAATAACTTTTTTAACAAAAAAAAATTTAAAACTGTTTTTAACAAAAAAAAAATTAAAACTGTTATAAATTTTTTTTTTAAACTGTTATAAATTTTTTTAAAAAAAAAAATTTTTTAACAAGAAAATTTTAAACTGTAACATTTTTTTTTAAAACAAAATAAATTTTTTAAATTTTTAAAAAAAAAAATTAAACTGTTAAATTTTTTAACTGTTTTTTAACAAAAAACTTTTAAACTGTTTTTAACAAATTTTTTTTAAACTGTTATAAATATTTTTTAAACTGTTTTTAACATTTTTTTGTTAAACTGTTATAAATTTTTTTTTTTACTGTTATAAATTTTTTTAACTGTTTTTAGCAAAAAAAATTTAAACTGTTTTTAACAAATTTGTTTTTAAACTGTTATAAAAAAAAATTACCTGTTATAAAAAATTTTAAAACCAAAAAAATTTTAAACTATTTTTAGCTATTTTTTAAAACTGTTATAAAAAAAAATTAACTGTTATAAAAAAAATTTAAAACAAAATAAAAAATTTTAACTGTTTTAGCTATTTTTTTAAACTACTTTTAATAAAAAACAATTTTAGATTGTTATAAAAAAACTTTAACTGTTATACATTTTTAACTGTTTTTAGCACATTTTTTTAAACTATTATAAATTTTTTTAAACTGTTATATTATTTTATAAAAATTTTTAAAACAAAAAATTTTAAAAAATTTTATAACAGTTTTAACAATTTTTTTTAAACAGTTTAAACAGAATAAAAAAAATTGTTCAAAACTGTTTAAAAATTTTATTTTGTATTAATTAATTTAAGAGGACGAATTTTTGTTATTTGTGTTAATGAATTAAATATAAATATAAATATTTATTTTGTTTATTAAATATAAATATTAATTTTTTTTATTAATTATTTATTTTATTTTTTTTTAAACAAAATAAATAATTAATAAACAAAATAAATATCAACAAATATTGCCATGTCAGCAAATATTGACACGTGTCAGCCACGTCATAGAAGATTTAACACCCGTTTGTCTAGTTGGCAGAGTTGTTAACGGCAGGGGCACGAATGACCCAAAAATTGTAACGTTAGGAGTATTTTTGGACAAAAAAAGAGTATAGGGTGCTCGGTAGACATTGGGAAAAATGTCAAGGGCATTTTTGGACCATATCCCTTAAATAAAATAAGTTATATAACATATTTACATCATTTAATCATAATACTTTAAATTACTAAAATCATAATACTAAATAATATTTTTAAAATTCGAAACTAGAGTATTATGATTATTTTAATAATTTTTAATACTAATTTTTAAAATCATATCAATTTAAAAATAATATGATGTAATTTGAATTTTTGAATACATTTTTAAAAAAATATTATTACATCATCAAATTATTACATATACTGTTATGCATAGATTATTATGTAAGACCCCGAATTTTATGAAATAAAAGTATTCAATTTTTCTTATAATAACTATTCAGTAAATGGTTAAATTGATAAAAGGTTAAAGTTAAGGGTGATATATGAATTTTTTCAAAATACACAAGTGGTTATAAAATATTCATTGTTGTCGGAGAATATTCGTTTGGTCGTGGAATATTCTTTCTGTCGGAGAATATTCGTACGACGGCGCTGCCATTTGTGGGCCCCATAACGGATAACTGTCGGATAAAGAAAACGATAAATTTGAGTTTTTATAAATAACAGCGTAATCGTTACCGTTAACACTGTTGGAATACCCAGTGGTTAAAATACAGTAATACGCGTTATTGACAAGAAAGACACCAGTATTGCACAAATATTTTTGAAATTATTGATTCTTACGTAAGAAGGCACTACTCAATAATTGTTACACAGTAATTCTTTATTCAATATTTTATTTTATTGGTTCAATAATTGTTGCGTTGATATTTTATATTATTGTTGTTTCAATAATTGTCCGCACAAGATTTTCCATTATCGGATCAATAATTCATATTATTTGAATAATATTATTAGATAACATTATTGGCAATGTCTAGAAAGTTACATCGAGGAGAGGTTTGGTCACCTAATTGCTTGCCAAGAAGAGAGAAATTCTTATTGGAAAGCCCCTCTTTCAGGAGAAATACTGGTTGTCATAATTATGATTATGTAATATTATTTGTGAATAATTAATTATTGATTTATATGATAAGAAAATATTTATTTTATATGGATATAAATGATGGATATATTTATTTTTATGTGGATAAAAATGAAGGAATTAATGCTAAGGTATTTTATCAAGATTTTTTTGATTGTGGAGGTATTAAAAATCATCCGTTTATGGATTTGGATATTTTGGTTTGGAATTTGGAAAAACTCAAAGCTACAAAGTTGTAGAGAATTGATTTTAGGTCGAGAATGGACATAAAATTCGTATTTTTCTGATAACCGGGCTATTTTCTATGAATTATTGAAATTTCAGAAAATAAAATAATTTTTATTAATTTATGGGTGGGACCCACTTTTGGTGGGTGTTAAATACAAATGTGGGCTGCTGAATTTTGTCAAGGATGGCTTGCTGGAATTTCAGTTTGGGTAGACGTAGAGGATAAGAGAAAATAATATATTATTTTATTAATTTAGTCTCCTTTGGCGTTCTAGCATTTTCCTATAAATAGAAACTTAAGTTAGAATTGAAAATCACACCAGAAATATAAGTTTTCTCTCTCTATATTATCAAGCATATTTTTGAGAGTATTTAGATACTTTGAGAGTTGCTATTCAGTAGAAGTTTCCTTCGGCTTTTCATCCGATATTCCAGTCAGAAGTACTGCTCTTTTGAGGTAAGGGATTTTAAGGGTTGTTATGTTTTTCATGTTTCGTAACTTTTAAGACCTTCAAAAATTCTGGAAAAATTTGAAATGATATTTTGATGAGTTTTATTGATTGTGTTCAAAATTGGTGATTTTTGGATGTATAGATTCAGAGTTATGAATTTTACGGGAAAAGACTATTTTAAAAGTAACCGCTTATAACTTCTTGTGGTTAACTCCAAAATTGATGAAATTTTTATTGGGAGTACATCTATATAATATCAGTGTACTATGTAAATTTTGGAATTTTTAGACAAGAGTACAATTTATGATAAATGTCTAAATATTCGGCGGTTTTGGCAATATGAAAAATAGTAAATGAATTTTAAAAATTCTGAGAAAAATATATGTTGGTATAGATTTTATTGTGAAATTTCTACCTTTTGTGTCGGGTTTACTATTCATTAGTTACTATTCACGAGTTACTATTCATGAGTTACTATTCACGAGTTACTATTAACGACAAAATTGGTTTCTTTTTCTGACCAAATTATAGTTGAGTTATGAATATTACTCTTGAGATTAAATCTATATGTTGATTATATTTTTTTTATTATTATCATATATAACATTTTTATAACCCTAATGATGATATTAATTTCTCTTTGACTTGAGTGTAAAGATGGGTAGATTATTGGTATGATCATGACTATGGGTTCTCTTTGGCAAGTAGTGCAAAGTTGAATTGTTGACTGGTATTATCATGACCATTGAATTTATAATTGAATATCTTTAGCTTAGGTGCAAAGGTGAAATGATCAACATGGTTATAATTATTGTTTATATAAATTCTGAAATAATTATATATTTCTTTGAGATAATAATATATTTGGCCTGTAGTGCAAATATGAACTGTTGAGGAATATCTTTGGCCTGTAGTGCAAAGATGAATTATTGATGAATATCTTTGGCCCGTAGTGCAAAGATGACATGTTGTTGAATATCTTTGGCCAGTAGTGCAAAGATGATCATGTGTTGAGATGAACATGACCAACCTGGTGATCTAAAATGAATATCTTTTGGTAGTAGTAAAAGATGAAGTTATTAGTATGATTATGAGAACAGAAATATGATTTGGTGTAACCATGATCTTTGATGTTTTCGTGTAAAGATAGGTGATGAAAATTATCTTCATCCCGGATGAGAAGAGGAATTTAGAACTACAATTATGATTATGAGTTATTCATATGATTGTGGACCGTAATTGTTGATTGATGTTACGAGGATAAAACATTGTTGGTGGATTTTAACATGGAGAAGATAATAGACTTTATAGTCTATTTGACTCTTCTAATGGATTCGCTCGTTCACCTATGAACTATGGTTGAAATTTTTATCATCTACCATATGTTCTAAATCTCTGATTTATTATCGATGAAGGCTATTGATAATTTAATTATCTTTAGTTATAATATTCTTTACTGAGCTAGTTGTGCTCACCCTTTTGCTTCACAATTCTGGGTCGAGCGGGGGTAATAGGAGAATAGAACGGTGGTCATCATTTAGTAGTTATATTTGGTGAATCAACTAGGGTGAGGCGAACCCAAAGTTGGAAGGGTGTTTTGCCACTATCATACAAGATGTCTAATGACATACAACCTCGTGTCATCATAAGACAGGGTTGTGCACATCCACTTACTGAGTATATCTACGCGCACTACCTATATGATCTTGGTGTTTGTTTGAAGTATAATTCTCAATTAGAGACAGTGGAGATAATGATATGTCAAGAGAAGACTCACCATTGGGAAGAATATGATAGTAATCTTCTCGTTTTTCTTTGGGGTCTATTAGGTCAACCAAGGATAATTCAGTGGCCATATGATATCTATCATAACCTGCACGCATGGCCTCCCATGTCACGGAAGGTTTCCTTGAGCATTTCCCAAAGATTTTAATTTCTAAAAAGCAGCTTTTGACTATACCTTTATGTAAAGTGTCATTGTGACGTGCTATCCAAGGTTGGGATGAGAGTCACAGTTGGTATACATTTGTATCCTAACTCACAACATATGTGTTGTTGTATTTTGCACGACAATTGTTGTAATAAAGTTGTAGTTATTTTCTGTACCATGTATTTGGCGACTCAGAATGGGTTGGATGGAATGGACCTATTTTGGGGTTGTCACATTTGGTATCAGAGCTTAGGGATATGGTCTCTGGTGGAGATCGGGGAATATAACTAGGAGGGGAGAGATGAGTAAATCCTTCGCTAGTGTGTCCTACCTAAGCTTATTTGTTGGTCAGTCATAATATCGGGATATTATGTTATATGTTAATTTGTTTAATTAACCCTTGTTTTATGGCATTATTTGAGAATGGCTGCTGAGAATGTTAACAATGGAGTAAATGAGACCGTGGGGATACCTCTAATCACCAACCAAGATAATGTGATGTCAGGAGAAGAAGGAATTAGAGAAATCCATGTGGTGAGTGAAGAATTGATAGTTGCACCCGAGATGGTCGCAGAGGTAACAACTGAGAGTGAGGAAGAAGAGGTACCTGAGGAGAATTTATTAGAGGTATTATATGATCAAATTGTAGAAATGCAAAATCGTATACATGAGTTAGAAGAGCAGGCTGAAGAACGACAGGCGGTCGTGGAGTAAAAGGATGCAACAATTCAAGCTTGTGTTACCCGATATGTGATGCTTGAACAGAAGCATTCTTTGGCAGAGTATAAGATGATAAAAAATGGAATCTGAGCTGAAAGAAGAAAAAACTGAACGAGTGAGAATAAGTGATGCATGGGCAAAAGCCGCACGACACGTGGATATTGGGGAAAGAGATGTCCGATCTAAGAAGGCTAAAATAGATGATATGAATTTCTCTTTTTGGAAAGCAATTGGGAGAACCCAACATCGAGTTTTGAATTACCCTGTACATAGCGGTCAACCTGAATTCGATATGGATCGAAGATTGATGATTCAGATCATGAAACAGGAGTACGACGAGGCAGTTGAGGGTGGAATATGTCATATAGAAAAGTATATTTCAACGGTAGTGATGACACCAAATGTTGCCCCAGACAAGTCAAAGCCGAGTAGTTCGAGGGATAGCGGTTGTCATGACTTCCCAACAAATGAGGAACCCAAATGAAGTTATCACGGGAGATGAGCAACGGAGAAATCATGATGACCCGGGAGATAATGAAAGTAAGGTATTCTCAACTTTTCGAAATACCAGGTACGTAAATTTCGGGGACAAAATTTCATAAGGAGCAGAGATTGTAAGACCCCGAATTTTATGAAATAAAAGTATTCAATTTTTCTTATAATAACTATTCAGTAAATGGATAAATTGATAAAACGTTAAAGTTAAGGGTGATATATGAATTTTTTCAAAATACACAAGTGGTTATAAAATATTCATTGTTGTCGGGGAATATTCGTTTGGTCGTGGAATATTCTTTATGTCGGAGAATATTAAATCGCGGTAAGCAGACCATTTGTTTCAGGATAACGGATAAGCTGCTCGGATAAAGAAAACGATAAATTTGAGTTTTTATAAATAACTGGCGTAATCGTTCACAATTAACCTTCGTTGGAATACAAATTGGTTAAAATACAAGATGTCTGGCGTTATTGCACAAGAAAGCACACGATATTGCACAGTATTTTTGAAATTATTGATTCTTACGTAAGAAGGCACTACTCAATAATTATTACAGTAATTACTGTTTAATATTTTATTTTTATTGGTTCAATAATTGTTGCGTTGATATTTTATATTATTGTTGTTTCAATAATGTTCACTGCACAGTATTTTCCATTATCAAATCAATAATTCATATTATTTGAATAATATTATTAGATAGCATTATTGGCAATGTCTAGAAAGTTCATCGAGGAGAGGTTTGGTCACCTAATTTGCTTGCCAAGAAGGAGAAATTCTTATTGGAAAGCCCCCTCTTTCCTGAGAACGACCTGGTTGTCATAATTGTGATTCTGTAATATTATTTGTGAATAATTAATTATTGATTTATATGATAAGGAAATATTTATTTTATATGGATATAAATGATGGATATATTTATTTTTATGTGGATAAAAATGAAAGAATTAATGTTGATGTGTTTTATCAGTATTTTGTCGGTGTAGAGGTATTAAAAATCATCCGTTTGTGGATTTCGGATATTTTTAGTTTGGAATTTGGGAAAACTCAAAGCTACAAAGTTGTGAGAATTGATTTGGTCATAATGAATATAAAATTAGTATTTTCTCGATGTAGGACTATTTTCTATGAATTGTTGAAGTTTCGGAAAATAAAATAATTTTATTAATTTATGGGTGGGACCCACTTTTGGTGGGTGTTCAATACACATGTGGGCTGCTGGATTTTGTCAAGGATGGCTTGGTGGAATTTCAGTTTGGGTAGACGTAGAGGATAAGAGAAAATAATATATTATTTTATTAATTTAGTCTCCTTTGGCGTTCTAACATTTTCCTATAAATAGAAGCTGAAGTTAGAATTTAAAAGCACACCAGAAACATAAATTTTCTCTCTCTCTATATTATCAAGTATATATTTGAGAGTATTTAGATACTTTGAGAGTTGCTATTCAGTAGAAGTTTCCTTCGGCTTTTCATCCGATATTCAAGTCAGAAGTACTGCTCTTTTGAGGTAAGGGATTTTAAGGGTTGTTATATTTTTCATGTTTCGTAACTTTTCGGACCTTCAAAAATTCTGGAAAAATTTAAAATATTTTGATGAGTTTTATTGATTGTGTCTAAAATTGGTGATTTTTGGATGTATAGATTAAGAGTTATGAATTTTACGGGAAAAGACTATTTTAAAAATAATCGCTTATAACTCCTTGTGGTTAACTCCAAAATTGATGAACTTTTTATTGGGAGTACATCTATATAATATCAGTGTATTATGTAAATTTTGGAATTTTAGGACAAGAGTACAATTTATGATAAATGTCTAAATATTCGGCGGTTTTGGCAATATGAAAAATAGTAAATGAATTTTAAAAATTCTGAGAAAAATATATGTTTAATATAGGACTATATTCTGCTAAATTCTAGAAAAGAAATATTTTTGGAACTGATTTGGTATTTTTCATGAAAATGGACTAGTTATGAGTAAATGAATTAAATATGTTATGTGAAGTAAGAAAATTGGAAAATAGGATTTTATGGCTTGAGAATCCTATATGAGGTATATGCAGATTTTTGATGAGGGTTTTGGTTATTGGTGATGAAATATTATGAGTTTGGAATTTTAGGATGATTAAATGCATTATTTAGTAAAGTATAAACAATTAAAATAAATTATTTATAAGTATAAGAAATGTTATTTCAATATCATTATACCAAAATATTGGTTTAGATTTTATTATGGAATTTTTACTTTTTTGTGTCGGGTTTACTATTCATGAGTTACTATTCACGAGTTACTATTCATGAGTTACTATTCACGAGTTACTATTCATGAGTTACTATTCACGACAAAATTGGTTTCTTTTTCTGACCAAATTATAGTTGAGTTATGAATATTACTCTTGAAATTAAATCTATATGTTGATTATATTATTTTTTTTATTATCATATATAACATTTTTATAACCCTAATAATGATATTAATTTCTCTTTGACTTGAGTGTAAAGATGGGTAGATTATTGGTATGATCATGACTATGGGTTGTCTTTGGCCAGTAGTGCAAAGTTGAATTGTTGACTGGTATGATCATGACCATTGAATTTATAATTGAATATCTTTAGCTTAGGTGCAAAGGTGAAATGATTAACATGGTTATAATTATTGTTTATATAAATTCTGAAATGATTATATATTTCTTTGAGATAATAATATATTTGGCCTGTAGTGCAAATATGAACTGTTGAGGAATATCTTTGGCCTGTAGTGCAAAGACGAATTATTGATGAATATCTTTGGCCCGTAGTGCAAAGATGACATGTTGTTGAATATATTTGGCTAGTAGTGCAAAGATGAACATGACCAACTGGTGATACAAATGAATATCTTTGGCCGTAGTGCAAAGATGAAGTTATTAGTATGATTATGAACAGGAAATATGATTTGGTGTAACCATGATCTTTGATGTTTCAAGTAAAGATAGGTGATGAAAATTATCTTCATCCTGGATGAGAAGAGGAATTTAGAACTACAATTATGATTATGAGTTATTCATATGATTGTGGACTAGAATTGTTGATTGATGTTACAGGGATAAAATATTGTTGGGGGATTTTTAACATGGAGAAGATAATAGACTTTATAGTCTATTTGACTCTTCTAATGGATTGCTCGTTCCGCTGCAACTATGGTTGAAATTTTTATCATCTACCATATGTTTTAAATCTCTGATTTATTATTGATGAAGGCTATTGATAATTTAATTATCTTTAGTCATGATTTTCTTTACTGAGCTAGTTGTGCTCACCCTTTTGCTTCTCAATTCCTTTCAGGTAATAAGAGTGTAGTCGGGTGAAATGGGGTAATGAGGAGAATGTAAGCGGTGGTCATTATTTAGTAGTTATATTTGGTGAATCAACTAGGGTGAGGCGAACCCAACGTTGGAATGGTGTTTTGCCACTATCATACAAGATGTCTAATGACATACAACCACGTGTCATCCTAAGACAGGGTTATGCACATCCACTTACTGAGTATATCTACGCGCACTACCTATATGATCTTGGTGTTTGTTTGAAGTATAATTCTCAATTAGAGACAGTGGAGATAATGATATGTCAAGAGAAGACTCACCATTGAGAAAAATATGATAGTAATCTTCTCGTTTTTCTTTGGGGTCTATTGGGTCAACCAAGGATAATTCTGTGGCCATATGATATCTATCATAACCTAGACGCATGGCCTCCCATGTACGAAGGTTTCCTTGAGCACTTCCCAAAGATTTTAATTTCTAAAACAGTTTTTGACTATACCTTTATGTAAAGTGTCATTGTGACGTGCTATCCAAGGTTGGGATGAGAGTCACAGTTGGTATATATTTGTATCCAAACTCACAGCATATGTGTTGTTGTATTTTGCACGACAATTGTTGTAATAAAGTTGTAGTTGTTTTCTGTACCATGTATTTGGCGACTCAAAATGGGTTGGATGGAATGGACCTATTTTGGGGTTGTCACATTTGGTATCAGAGCTTAGGGATATGGTCTCTGGCGGAGATCGGGGAATATAACTAGGAGGGGAGAGATGAGTAACTCCTTCGCTAGTGTGTCCTACCTAAGCTTATTTGTTGGTCAGTCATAATATCGGGATATTATGTGATATGTTAATTTGTTTAATTAACCCTTGTTTTATGGCAGTATTTGAGAATGGCTGCTGAGAATGTTAACAATGGAGTAAATGAGACTGTGGGGATACCTCTAATCACCAACCAGGATAATGTGATGTCAAAGCGAAGAAGGAATTAGAGAATCCATGTGGTGAGTGAAGAATTGATGGTTGCATCTAGAGATGGTCGCAGTAAGGTAACAAATGAGAGTGAGGAAGAAGAGGTACCTGAGGAGAATTTATTAGAGGTATTATATGATCAAAATGTAGAATTGCAAAATCGTATACATGAGTTAGAAGAGCAGGTTGAAGAACGATAAAGGATCAGTAGAGCAAAATGATGCAACAATTCAAGCTTCAGGTTACCCGATATGTGATGCTTGAACTGAAGCATTCTTTGGCAGAGTATAAGATGATAAAAATGGAATCTGAGCTGAAAGAAGAAAAAACTGAACGAGTGAGAATAAGAGATGCATGGGCAAAAGCCGCACGACACGTGGATATTGGAGAAAGAGATGTCCGATCTAAGAAGGCTAAAATAGATGATATGAATTTCTCTTTTTGGAAAGCAATTGGGAGAACCCAACATCGAGTTTTGAATTACCCTGTACATAGCGGTTAACCTAAATTCGATATGGATCGAAGATTGATGATTCAGATCATGAAACAGGAGTACGACGAGGCAGTTGAGGGTGGAATATGCCCTATAGAAAAGTATATTCCAACGGTGGTGATGACACCAAATGTTGCCCCAGACAAGTCAAAGCCGAGTAGTTCGAGGGATAGCGGTTGTCATGACTTCCTAACAAATGAGAAATCCAAATGAAGTTATCACGGGAGATGAGCAATGGAGAAATCATGATGACCCGGGAGATAATGAAAGTAAGGTATTCTCAACTTTTCGAAATACCAGGTACGTAAATTTCGGGGATGAAATTTCATAAGGAGGAGAGATTGTAAAATGTTACACTCCGTTAAACAATAGGATTTCATCTTTATTCTGTTTGAAAATTTGGGTTGTCTTCTTCTATCCTTCTTCTTCTCTCATTCTTCTTTTCTCGATTCTCCATTGATTACTAATTCCCATATATTTATTAAAGGGTTTTCAGTGTTTAATTGAAAGGATGAGCTCGTTTTGGAGTGGAATCGTAAATAAAATCGGGAAAGAAGATTGTAGTTCATGCAACAAAAATGAATGGATTATACCAGAGTTCCCAAGTCGGTGCCACTATAGAGCAATGATGCGAATGTGGGAGGCAAGAAAAGATGGAACAAAACATCGAGGACCTTCTTCGCGTCGACTTCGCTTCTCTCTCTGTATGTTTGTCTCTCCCGTTGGATCAATTTTAATTATTATTTAAAAATTGGAAAGTACAAGCACCAGATTACAAAATCTTTTTGTAATCTGGTGCAATCACCAATTTGTAATTTTTTTCACTTCGAGTACCAAATTATAAATCGTGTCCCAGTACATGTACCAAAAATTGATTTATCCCTTATTTTTCATTACCTTTAACTCATAACATGATATATACACGCATACTGTACTTACTGCCTTTTCATGTCTACCATACATGTTTAATGTATTAATTTTTGTATTCATTAAAATAATTCATGACTAGTGTCATATGCCCGCCTATTATGTTTACCGGAACTTGGACCAATATTATTTTATATTATATGCTCATGTATTCAGTTATATAATTAATGTGAATATTTATAATCAATTTATCTTCATAACTATATATCTTAATTTAAGATTCTAGAACATGATGTGATATATATTATTATGCTACGTTTGGATCGATGAAATAGAAGAGAGAATGAAATGATAAAAATGTTATTTGGTTTGTTTATTCCAATAGAATAATGTATTCCTAGTGGAATATGTGTTAACTTAAAATTATAATTTTTATTCCTGGAATGGGAGTCAGGAATAACTTATTCCATCTACTATTTTTAAGTAATTGACAAATATGCCACTTAAAAGAAATATTTATCTTTATTAAAAAAGAAATACTTATCTTTATTAAAAGAAATACCCCCTTCCCCTTACCCACCTACCCCCACGCCCACCCCCTACCATCCTACCCCCACCCAGCCACCCCACCCCACCCACCCCAACCCCACCCCACCCCACCCCACCCCACCCCCCACCCCTTACCCACCACCCCAACCCACCCCAACCCACCCCAACCCACACCTAATTCCCCACCCACCCACCCCACCCACCCCACCCCCACCCCCCATAATCCACCACCTACCAACCTACCCCCACCCCACCCCATAATTAAAATAAAAAAATATATGAAAAAAATATATATTATTATTATTTGACGTTCAAATATTAAAAAATTAACGAACATATTAGAACTCAAATAATCTATCACCAAACATATATTATTATTATTTGACGTCAAATATTTGACGTTAAAAAATATGTTAGTAAACAATTAAAAATATTATTATTATTTAATCTATTAAAAAAATATATTATTTTGATCATCAATTAAAATAAAGTTAATTCTAGAGAAATAAAAAAATATATAAAAAAAAGATAACTTACAAGAAAAAAAAATTATATGAAAAGTATAGTAAAAAAAGAAGAAGAATATAATTATAAAAAAAATCTAGAGAAATATGTGTTAAAATTTTAATATAAATTGAATTTAAGTTAAATTTGAACATTTGAGGGTATTTAGGTCATTTTGTAATTATTTATTTCATTATTAGATGTATTCCTAACATCAACCAAACATGTATATGAAATATTAAAAAATCATTATATTCCCTTCCTTATTCCATTCCCTCATCTATTCCATTCTCTACTCTATTCCATTCCTTCAATCCAAACGTAGCATTAGGGCTTTTAAGTTATTACATGAAAAATTATAAATGGTGTTAATTGTCAAACTTGATTAATATGTTGGTTAAAGAAATTGAGTTTGGTTATAAAAATTTACATGTATGCGTGAATTTTTTATAGTTAAAAAATATTAATAATCAGCCCAACGGATAATTACTAATTAAAACAATTAAAGATTATGAAAAGTTGTAAGACCCCAATATTTTTTAAATAAAATAGAATTTTCTCTAATTATTATTTTGAATAATAAGGTGTTAATTTGATATAATTCTTTAGTTATGGGTGAAATGTGCAAATTTTGCAAAATAAGCAAGTGGTTATAAAATATTCATTGTTGTCGGGGAATATTCGTTTGGTCGTGAGATATTCTTGTTGTCGAGGAATATTCGCACGATGCAAGACAACCACCAATTATGGGCCCCATATGAAAAGCAATAGGATAAAGAAAAATGACAAGTTTGAGTTTTTATAAATAACTGGCAGTAGTTATTCTGAATTAACAACTTTGTTGGAATACCTGGTGGTTAAATTACAGTGATACACGTGGTTACACAGTAGTACACGGTATTGCACAATATTTTTAGATTATTGATTCTTACGCAAGAAGGCACTACTCAATAATTGCTACAGTAATTACTGCTCAATATTTTATTTTATTGATTCAATAATTGATACGTTGATATTTTATATTATTGTTGTTTCAATAATTGTCACTGCACAGTATTTTCCATTATCAGATCAATAATTCATATTATTTGAATAATATTATTCAATAGCATTATTGGCAATGTCTAAGGAAGTTCTGTCTAGGAAAGGGTTTTGGTCACCTAATTGCGCGCCAGTAAGGAGAAATCCTTATCGGAAAACCCCCTCTTTCCTGGGAACGATTTGGTTGTCATAATTATGATTCAGTAATATTATTTGTGAATAATTAATTATTAATTTATATGATAATGAAATATTTATTTTATGTGGACATAAATGAAGGAATTAATGTTGAGGTGTTTTATCAGTATTTTATCAGAATGGGGGTGTTTTATCTGTATTTTGTCAAAATTGAGGTATTAAAAATCATCCGTATGTGAATTTCGGACATTTTCTGTTTAGAATTTGGAAATACTTTCTTCTACAAAGTTGTAGAGAATTAAATTTCCTATATAACAGACATAAGATTCAAATTTTTCTGATAATAGGGCTATTTATTATGAATTATTGAAGTTTTATAAATAAATATTTTTATTAAAAATATGGGTGGGCCCCACTTTTGGTTGTTGTGGAAATTTGCTGAATTTGGTGGGCCCCACTTGTGGTGTGCTGAATTTTGGGCAAAGATGGTGTGCGTAGAATTTTTCATAAAATATTATTTTATTAAATTTTAAGTCTGCTTTGGCGTTCTGGCATTTTCCTATAAAAAGGGTGCTTAGTTAGAATTAAAAATCACACCAGAATCTGAAATTTTCTCTCTATAATATCGAGCATATTTTGTAAGTATTTAGATACTTTGAGAGTTGTTATTCAGTGCAAGTTTCCTTCAGCTTTATATCCGATATTTTAGCCAAAAGTACTGTTCTTTTGAGGTAAGGGATGTCATTTTCTCCGTAAATGATATTTTTCTTTCAATATCATTATCTTTGAAATATTGGTATGAATTTTATTATGAAAATTTTACTTTTTTATATCGAGGTTACTATTCACGTATACGGCACTATTCACGTATACGACACTATTCACCAATACGGTACTATTCACGAAGTATAAATTTTCTTGTGGAATTTCTATCTTTTCGTATCGAGATTACTATTCACGTATACGACACTATTCACAAATACGAAACTATTCACAGAAAAATGAATTTTTTTCTTCTTTATCCAAGTTGTCTATTATGGTTACTATCTTTAATTGTATCCATGTTTTGATCTTCATTCTTGAATTTTGCTCCACATTTGATTATTATGGATTATTTTTGAACTTGGATGAACTAAAGTACGAATCCCTAATCTTTGTCCTTTTATCTCATTGGATTCGTTTCTTTAAGATATTTTTCATCATCTTCAGTCCTAACTGATGATATAACTGAATATCTTTGGCATGTAGTGCAAAGATGAATGATTACCTGATGAATATCTTTGGCCCGTAGTGCAAAGATGGACAGGTGTTGAGATGAACATGACCAACTGGTGATATAAATGAATATCTTTGGCCCGTAGTGAGAAGATGAATATTTGATTCAAGATCTATATTGATTGATGTTACAGGGATAAAATATTGATGATGAACTTTTAAATTCATAGATGATAGTAGATTTCATTCTCTACTTAACTCTTCTAATGAATTGTTATTTTCGCTGCGAATATTGATCTAAAACTTGTTGTCAATTATATTTTATCTGATTTAATGAAGGCTAACGATAATTTGTTGTACATTATCTTAGTCATAATATTCTTTACCGGGTTAGTTGAGCTCACCCTTTTTCTTTTTGTTCCATTTTTCTTTTCAGGAGGCGAGAATATAGCAGGAACTAGTCGGGGTGTGGAGTGATGGGTCCAGTCAATTTTTTTTAAGCAGTCCTCACTATTTTATAAAAATAGTGTATCAATAATTATAATGAGGACTCCATTTGAGTTTGAATACTGTCTAGAAGACAATATTCGTGTAAAAACTCTCATTTATGCTTTTGTCGTATTGTATAAAAGAAGTTTGTATTTAAATTCTATAACATGTATTTGGCGACTCAGAATGGGTGATGTATAGGTATCAGAGCTTAGGGATATGGTCTCTGGCGGAGATCTGGGAATAGAACTAGGAGGGGAGAGACGAGTAAATCCTTCGTTAGTGTGTCCTACTTAAGCTTGTTTGTTATTTAATTGGTCGGTCAGAATATTGGAATAATATGTGGCATGTCAATATTAACCATTGTTTTGTGGCAGTATTTGAGAATGGCAGCTGAAAATGTTAACAATGAAGTGAATGAGACCGTGGAGACACCTTTAATCACCAACTAGGGGAACATGCAACAGGAAGGCAATATTCCTCCTGTAAACAACACTACCGAACAAACAATGAATGATGGGATGTTTAGAAGCTTTTTGTAGTTCATGCAAAATCAGACGAGGGAGACTCGTGTACAAAATACGGGTGAAAATGATAGCAACGCGCGGCTTGTCACAGCCAAGCAGTTCAATGAGTTGGGACCACCAGAGTTTTTGGGAAAGCCGGATCCAATCAAGGTAGAAACGTGGGTTAAGCAAATTACCAAGATATTTGATGTCTTGGGATGCACAGAGGAACTGAAGGTTCCATTCGCCACCTTTATGTTCTGTGGCGAGACAGATTACTGGTGGGAATCTGTGAAGCGTACCCAGCCAGCCGCACTCAATATGTCTTGAGAAACGTTTCAGAAACTATTCAATGACAAGTACTTTCCTGAAAGTATTCGTCATATGAAAGAGGTAGAGTTTATTAGACTGGAACAGAACAACATGACTGTGTCCCAGTACGAGGCTAAGTTCGCGGAGTTATCCAGGTTTGCACCTTATGACGCGGATGTTTCTGATCGAGAGGTCTAAAACCCGAAATTCGTCTATATCTTATCTCTCACAAATTTTCTCTGTATTCAGATGTTGTCAACATGGCTCAATTATTAGAGCGAGATAATGAGTATGTTCAACCGAGGGACCACAACCAGGGTCATACCAATGGCAACAGTCATTGGGGCAATGATAACCAGCGGGGAGAAAAATATCCGGATAAAAGCGGTAACCATTCCGGTGGTAATCGGGGCCATGATAGTAGAAGAAACGAGTCGGCGGGAGACTTCAAAAAGAGAAAGTACAACAATAACAATGTGAATACGTCAGCACCAGCATCAACCGTTCCTGGGGAAGGAGAACAACCACCGATCGTATGTTATAAATGCGGGAAAGAGGGACATATCAGCCCAAACTGTCCACAACAATTCAAGGTATTTTATAACTGTGGAAAGGAAGGTCATATAGCTCGAGATTATACTATAGTGAAACCAAGTCCAGTGGGGATGGTGACTCCAAAGGCGGATATGGACAAAACAAAGTCAATGGTTTCAGGAAGAACATTTTTTGTGACTTCTCAAAAAGCTAGTAACCCGAACGAAGTTATCACGAGTTAGTTAATCATAAAGTATTCTTACAAAGTCTATACTATACTAGATACCAGTTCTACCCATTCTTTTATCTCTCCTACTTGTGCTCAACGTTTGAACTTGACCCCTGAGAAATTAGACTTTGACTTATCTGTTAAAACTCTGTTAATAGAAACTTTCATTACATCCATTGTTTATAAATCTTGCTTGATCCAAGTTGGCACCATCACCCTACCTGTTGATCTTATATCTTTAAAGATACTTGCATTTGATGGGATTTTAGGGATTGATTGGTTAATCATTCATCGTGCTAAAATTTATTGTTTTCGTAAGGTTGTTAGTTTTCATATTCCTAACCAACCTATTATGCGAATTCAAGCAACCAAACCACTGAAGTCAAACACTTTCATATCAAGCCATAAAGTCATTCGTTTATTGAAAAACGGATGTCAAGCTTTCTTAGCATATGTCATGGACTTGAACAAAAATACATCAGATTTGAATAATGTTTCTTCTGTTAATGAATTTCCTGACGTATTTCCTGAAGAACTTCCTGGCCTACCCCCAGAGCGTGTTATCATATTTTGTATCGATCTTGAACCCGGTACAAAACCCATTTTCAAAACTCCATATCAAATGGCTCCTATTGAACTTCAGGAGTTAAAAACCCAACTATAGGAGCTAGTACCCGTGCCTCTATCTGGTGACTTCCTTTGTAGAATGCACCGAAGCCAGACTCTCCGTAGGGGACGCCATAGACGTGCGGTGGTAAACTGATAGGTGCCATTGTGACGTGCTATCTAAGATTGGGATATGAGTCATAGTTGAGAGCAACCTAAGTCAGTAATCGAAATACGTAGCTTTCTAGGCTTAGCTGGTTACTATCGGAGATTCGTGGAAGAATTTTCTTGAATCGCTACTCTATTAACTCAGCTGACTCAAAAAGATATAAAATTCGAATGGAGCGAGGAATGTGAGAAGAGCTTCCAAGAACTCAACATGCGGCAACGACGTTGGCTCAAACTGTTGAAAGATTTTGACCATACCATTCAATACCATCTTGGAAAAGTGAACGTGGTAGCTGACGCGTTGAGTAAAAGATCGTATGCGGGTACGAGTGAGATGTTGTTAACACAAAGACTCATTTCGTATAACTTACAAATAATGGAGATAGATTTAAAGACTCTAGAGACCCACGTGAAGATGACGAATATATGAGTAGAATCGACTTTAATCGATAAAGTTAAAGGCTGCTCAGGCTACACACCCAGAGCTGATGAATATGAAGAAGAAGGTGTAAGGAGGCGTTATTCTATAAGCAAGAATCGACGAAGAAAGGAAAATCTCAACTCTCGATTTATTAGTCCATTTGAAATACTCAATCGAGTAGGAAATTTGGCCTATAGACTCGCTTTACCACCAAGTATGTCGCGTGTTCATAACGTTTTTCACGTATCGATATTACGTAAATATGTGGACGACCCGAACCACATTATTGAATTAGAACCAGACGAGATAGCCGAAGATTTAACGTACGAGGAGGTACCAGTCAAGATCTTGCATATGAAGGAGCATGTCCTACGGACAAAAGGTTATACTGTAAGACTCCAAATTATTAATAAATGAAATTTATTTTCCTCTATTTATTATTTTGAAATAGTAAGGGTTGATTTGATTAATGTGGATAGTTATGGGTAAAATATGCAAATATTTCGAATAAGCAAGTGGTTATAAAATATTCATTATCGTCGGGGAATATTCGTTTGGTCGTGGAATATTCGTACTGTCGGGGAATATTCGTACGATGGCGCAGTCTTTTGTGGGCCCATAACGGAAAGCGATTAGATGAAGAAAACGACAAATATAAGTTGTTTATAAATAACGGCGTAGTTGTTACCGTTAATACTGTTTGAATACCCGGTGGTTAAAACACACTAATACGCGTTGTTGAACAAGAGTAGCTACGGTATTGCACCAATTATTGATTCTTACGTAAGAAGGCACTACTCAATAATTATTACGATAATTAATTATTCGGTATTTTATTTTATTGATTCAATAATTGTTGCGTTGATATTTTATATTCTTTGTTGTTTCAATATTTGTCATTACACAAGATTTTTTATTATCGAAGCAATAATTCATATTATCGAATAATATTATTAGATAACATTATTGGCAATGTCTAGAAAGTTACATCTAAGGAGAGGTTTGGTAACCTAATCAAGGCGCTACCAAGATGAAGAAATTCTTATTGGAAAGCCCCCTCTTCCTGAAGCCGCACTGGTTGTCGATATTGTGATTACGTAATATTATTTGTGAATAATTAATTATTGATTCATATGATGAGGAAAATATTGATTTTATGTGGATATAGATGGAGAAAAATTTTAAAATGACAATTGTTGAAAATTAATATTTTATCTTTTTACGATAAAATAATTCATTTAAATATATTATTTTAATAATATATTAACTTGGTGATATTTTTACAATGAATGTGGGATATATGAGTATATGAGGAGGAAGAGTATTTTGTTGCATTAAATGATTAACACATGTTTTGTGTGTCGGTGGACCCCATTTCTTGGTTGAAATTTGATTATAGCTTTGTAAAATTATCCAGTATGTGGATTTCGATCAATTTCTGTTTGGAATTTGGAAAAACTTTCTTCTGCAAAGTTGTAGAGAATTGAATTTCCTATAAAAACTCGCGAGATTCGAATTTTTCTGATAAAAGAGCTATTTATTATGAATTATTGAAGTTCCAAAAGTCTCAAAATAATTGATTTTGGAAGTTTTAATTATTTATATCAACAAAAACGTTTTTATTGTTTTGGTTGGCCCCCATGTGTTGTAAACATGCTGATTTCAGGAGTCTTGGTTGGCGTAGGAATATATATATAATATATTATTATTATATTAAATTTTACGCTTTGGTGTTCTAAGCAATTTCTATAAATAGGGTGCTTAGGTTAGAATTGAAAATCACTTTAAAGCTGAAGTTTCTCTCTCTATATTATCGGCGTATTCTTGTGAGTATTTTGAGTATACTTTGAGTATTGCTATCTGGTGCAAGTTCAAGTCATAGCCTATATCAGGTGTTTCAACTAAATCTTTGCTTTCGAGGTAAGGGATGTTATTTTCTTCTCAAATGATATTATTTCTTCAATATCATTATCTTTGAAATATTGGTTGGAACTTTTTATCAAATTTGGAACTTTTTCATGTGGGGTTACTATTCATGAGTTACTATTCACGAGTTACAGTACTATTCATGAAGCGTGAAGATGTTTTTGTGGAATTTCTATCTTTTGGTGTCTGAGTTACTTATTCACGATATCTAAGACTATTCACGATATCTGACACTATTCAATCGAAAAATAAAATTTCTTCTTTTTGTCCAAAATATCTATTACGGATACTAGCTTTGATTGTATCCATGTTTTGATCATTCTTGAATTTTACACCACTATGATTATTTTTGAGGTATTTTGAACATGGATAAAACAAAGTACGAATCCTTAATCCTTAATCCTTGTCATTTTGTTTCACCTTTGGATTCGTTTCTTTAAAAAATATTTTTCATCATCCTCGGTCTTAAATGGTGATATTATTGAATATCTTTGGCACGTAAAGCAAAGATGAATGATTTTTCGAAGAATATCTTTGGTACAGTAGTGCAAAGATGAGCAGTGTTTAGATGAACATGACCAATCGATGAATATCTTTGGCTGTAGTGCAAAGATGAATATTTGATTCAGATGTATATTGATTGATGTTACAGGGGATAAAAGATGAGCGATGAACTTTTAAATTCATACATAGAAGATAGTAGTTTGCATTCTCTACTTAACTCTTCTAATGAATTATTATTTCATTGCGAATATTGATTTAAAATTTGTTGTCTATTGTATTCTATTAGATTTTTTCCTGTTGAAGACTAACGATAATTTGTTGTATATTATCTTAGTCATAATATTCTTTCTTGGGCTAGTTGAGCTCACTCTTTTCCTTTTTGTTCCATTTTTTCTTCTCGGGAGGCGAGAATGTAGCGAGTACTAGTGAGGTATGGAATGAAGGTTCTAGAGAGAGTTGTTTAGTAGTCCTCACCATTTTGTAAAATAATGTATCAATAATTGGGATGAGGATTTATTTGGGTATGTATATTGTCTAGAAGACAATAATTGTATTTAAACTCACGATATATATGTTATGTCGTATTTTTGACGACAAATGTATTAATAAAGTTGTAGTTATTTACATGCCATGTATTTGGCGACTCAAAATGGGTTGGATGGAATGGACCTATTTTGGGGGCGTCATGATTAGTATCGAGCTTAGGGATATGATCTCTGGCGGAGATCGGGGAATAGAACTAGGAGGGAGGCGAGTAAATCCTTTCTAGTGTGTCCTACCTAAGCTTATTTGTTAGTTGGTCAATATATATAGGGATATTATGTGATATATTGATTTCCTTAATTAACCCTTGTTTTATGGCGATGAGAATGTAATCGAGAATATTAACAATGTAAATGAGATAGTGGAGATGCCTGTACTCACCAACGAGGAGAGCGTAACAACGGTGGCAATGTTCCTCCATGAACAACACCACCGAGCGGAGATGATGAGCGAGGGGATGTTTAGAAGCTTTTTGCGATTCATGCAAAATCACCGAGGGAGACTCGTGTTCAAAATCTGAGGAGGAAATGATAGCAATTCACGGGTGGTCACAATGACAAGCGATTCAAAGAGTTGGGACCACGAGTTCGAGGAAAGCCGGATCCGATTAAGGCGCGAGGCGTGGGTCAAACAAATTACCAAGATATTCGATGTCTTGGGATGCACGAAGAGAACGAAGGTTCCATTCGCCACTTTTATGTTCCGTGGCGGCTGATTCAGACATCGGGGAATCGTAGGCGTACCCATCATTGCACTTTCGGCATGTCATGCATAGAGATGTTTGAAGCAGTTCAATGACAAGTACTTCCCGAAAGTATTAAATCGTATGAAGGAAGTGGAGTTTATTAGGCTGGAGCGTAATAACAACACAGCGGTGTCCCAAGACGAGGCGAAGTTCGCGGAGTTATCGAGTTTGCACCTCATTTGGTGGAGAATGAGGAACGTATGACGCGGATGTTTCGAGAGGTTTGAAACCCGGCATACGTCAAGATCTCATTTCTCATAAATTTTTCTCTCTATTCAGATGTTGTCAGCGGGGCTCATTTGTTAGAGCGAGATAACGAAAGCACGTTCAACCGAGGGACCATAACCGAGGATCATCTAGAAGATAGCGGTCATCGTAATAACGATAACCGGCGGAGAAAGAAGAATACGGACAAAGGCGGTAACCACTCGGTGGTAATCATGGCCATGAAAATAGAAGAAGCGAGTCGGGAGGAGATTTTAAAAGAGGAGATTCAACAATGACAATTTGAAGGCGTCGGCGCTTGAAGAGCAACTAGTTCCAAGGAGGAGAAAGACCATCGGTCAGTATGTTACAAATGCGGAAAGAGGGACATATCGTCATTCAAACCGCCCACAGCAGTTTAAGGTATGCTATAATTGTGGAAAAGAAGGACATATCGCTCGAGATTATGCAGTATCGAAACCCATCCAATGAATGGTGACTCAAAAGGATGTCCCGAGAAAAGTCAAAGACAACGATTCACGGAAGAAGCGTTTGTCGTGGAATGGGGTCAAAATGCGAGGAACTCAAGCGAAGTTAGCAGGTTAGTTAATTATAAATTCTTGCGAAGTTTATACCTTACTAGATCTGGGGTTCTACCCATTCTTTTTATCTCTTTGCTTTGCTTCAACGCGTTTGAACTTGACTACGGAGAAATTAGACTTTGACCTATTTATGGAGACTCCGTTAGGAGAAACTTTCATTACATCCGTTGTTTAGAAATCTTGCTTGATTCAGGTTGACACTATCACATTACCTGTTAACCTTATTTCTATAGAGATATTTGCTTTTGATGTGATTTTAAGGTTAACTACTTATCATGCCGAAATTGATTACTTTCGTAAGGTTGTTAGTTTTCATATTCCTAAGCAACCTGTTATTCGAATTCAAGCAGTCAAACCATTGTAATCAAACATTTTCATATCAAGCCATGAAGTCATTCGTTTATTATGGATGTCAAGTTTTCTTAATCCATGTTATGGATTTGAATAAAGACACGTCAGATTTGAATAATATTCCTGTTGTTATTGATTTTTCCTGACGTATTTCCTGAAAAATTTCTTGGTTTACTCCCAAAGACTGATATTAAATTTTGTATCGACTTTGAACCCGGTACAAAACTCATTTCTAAAATCTCATATCAAATGGCTCCTATTGAACTTCAGGAGTTAAAAATTCAACTATAGAATTTGGTACCTGAGCCTTTATCTGGTGACTTCCTTTGTGGAATGCACCAAGCCGAACTCTCGTGAGTAGGGGACACCATATTCGTATGCGATATTAAAGCGATAGGTGTCATTGTAACGTCTATCAAGGTTGGGATATAAGTCACAGTTGAGAACAACCTAAGTCGGTAATCGAAATACGTAGCTTTCTAGGCTTAGTTGGTTATTATCGGAGATTCATTGAAGGATATTCTCAAATCGCTATTCCATTAACGCAGCTGACTCGTAGAGATACAAAATTCGAATGGAGCAAGGAATGTGGGAAGAGCTTCGAAGAACTCAAGAGGAGACTCATTTCAGCACATGTTCTGACCATACCATCCTGGAAAAGCGAACGTGGTAGCTGACGTGTTGAGTAGAAGATCGTATCACAAGTCTGAGTGCGATATTGTCAAAGACTCATTTCGTATAATTTATAAATAATAGAGATGGAGATGAAAACTCTAGGTACCCACGTGATGATATACGAGTATAATCGACTTTAATCGATAAAGTTAAAGCTGTTCAAGATACACACCGGAGCTGATGAATTTGAAGAAGGAGGTGCAAGGAGTTGTTATTTCAAAAGCAAGAATCGGTGAGGTGAGGAAAGCTCAAACCTTCGATTTATTAACCTATTTGAAATTCTCGATCAAATAGGAACTGTGGCCTATAGACTCGTTTTACCGCCAAGTATGACGCGTGTTCATAACGTTTTTCACGTATCGATGTTACGTAAATATGTGGACGACCCGAACTACGTCATTGAGTTAGAAACCGAACGAGATAGTCGAAGACTTAACGTACGAGGAGGTACTGTCAAGATCTTGTAGAGGAAAGAACATGTCCCTATGTCCGAGGTTATACCACAAGTTAAAGTTTTGTGGAGAAACCATGCTATTGAGGAAATGACACGGGAGTTGGAAAGCGAAAATGAAAGCGAGGTATTCTCATCTTTTGAAAACACCAGAATCGCGTCGTCAATTTCGAGGACGAAATTTCATAAGGAGGGAGGTTGTAAGACCCCAAATTATTAATAAATGAAATTTATTTTCCTCTATTTATTATTTTGAAATAGTAAGGGTTGATTTGATTAATGTGGATAGTTATGGGTAAAATATGCAAATATTTGAATAAGCAAGTGGTTATAAAATATTCATTATCGTCGGGGAATATTCGTTTGGTCGTGGAATATTAAATCATCGCTGTGGGAATATTAAATACGGCCAAGCAGATCTTTTGTGGGCCCATAACGGAAAGCGATTGGATGAAGAAAGCGACAAATATAAGTTGTTTATAAATAATTGGCGTAGTTATTACAATTAATCTTGTTGGAATACCCGTTGGTTAAAAAACACACTAATACGCGTTGTTGAAGCGAGTAGCACCAGTATTGCACCAATTATTGATTCTTACGTAAGAAGGCACTACTCAATAATTATTACGATAATCTTTATTCGATATTTTATTTTATTGATTCAATAATTGTTGCGTTGATATTTTATATTCTTTCATTGTTCAATAATTGTCATTACACGTATTTTTATTATCGAAGCAATAATTCATATTATCTGAATAATATTATTAGATATCATTATTGGCAATGTCTAGAAAATTCGCATCTAAGGAGAGGTTTGGTCACCTAATGCTGGCAAGAAGATGAAGAAATTCTTATTGGAAAGCCCCTCTTTCTTTGAGGAGCTGCACGGTTGTCGATATTGTGATTACGTAATATTATTTGTGAATAATTAATTATTGATTCATATGATGAGGAAAATATTGATTTTATGTGGATATAGATGGAGAAAAATTTTAAAATGACAATTGTTGAAAATTAATATTTTATCTTTTTACGATAAAATAATTCATTTAAATATATTATTTTAATAATATATTAACGGTGATATTTTTACAATGAATGTGGGATATATGAGTATATGAGGAGGAAGAGTATTTTGTTGCATTAAATGATTAACACATGTTTTGTGTGTCGGTGGACCCCATTTCTTGATTGAAATTTGATTATAGCTTTGTAAAATTGTCCGTATGTGGATTTTTGGTCAATTTCATTTTGAATTTGGAAAAACTTTCTTTTGCAAAGTTGTAGAGAATTGAATTTCCTATAAAAACTTGCGAGATTCTGAATTTTTCTGATAAAAGAGCTATTTATTATGAATTATTGAAGTTCGAAGCTCAAAATAATTGATTTTTGGAAGTTTTAATTATTTATATCAACAAAACGTTTTTATTGTTTTGGTTGGCCCCATGTGTTGTAAACATGCTGATTTCGAGGAGTCTTGGTTATGAGGATATATATATATATAATATATTATTATTATATTAAATTTTACGCTTTGGTGTTCTAAGCAATTTCTATAAATAGGTGCTTAGGTTAGAATTGAAAATCACACCGGGCTGAAGTTTCTCTCTATATTATCGGCGTATTCTTGTGAGTATTTTGAGTATACTTTGAGTATTGCTATCGGTGCAAGTTCAAGTCATAGCCTATATCCTGTTTTGACTAAATACTTGTCTTTCGAGGTAAGGGATGTTATTTTCTTCTCAAATGATATTATTTCTTCAATATCATTATCTTTGAAATATTAGTTGGAACTTTTTATCAAATTTGGAACTTTTTCATGTCGGGGTTACTATTCATGAGTTACTATTCACGAGTTCTTATTCACGAGTACAATTATGTAAAGCGTGAAGATGTTTTTTGTGGAATTTCTATCTTTTGGTGTAAGAGTTACTTATTCACGTGATATGAAGACTATTCACGATATCTATGCACTATTCAATAGAAAAATAAAATTTCTTCTTTTTGTCCAAAATATCTATTCCGGATACTAGCTTTGATTGTATCCATGTTTTGATCATTCTTGAATTTTACACCACTATGATTATTTTTGAGGTATTTTTGAACATGGATAAAACAAAGTACTAATCCTTAATCCTTAATCCTTGTCATTTTGTTTCTTTGGATTCGTTTCTTTAAAAAATATTTTCATCATCCTCGGTCTTAAATGATGATATTATTGAATATCTTTGGCCTGAAGTAGTGCAAAGATGAATGATTTTAGAAGAATATCTTTGGGTCAGTAGTGCAAAGATGAGCAGTGTTTAGATGAACATGACATTAATCGATGAATATCTTTTGCTCGTAGTGTAAAAGATGAATATTTGATTCCGGATGTATATTGATTGATGTTACAGGGGATAAAAGATAGACGATGAACTTTTAAATTCATACATAGAAGATAGTAGTTTGCATTCTCTACTTAACTCTTCTAATGAATTATTATTTCATTGCGAATATTGATTTAAAATTTGTTGTCTATTGTATTCTATTAGATTTTTTCCTGTTGAAGACTAACGATAATTTGTTGTATATTATCTTAGTCATAATATTCTTTCTTCGGGCTAGTTGAGCTCACTCTTTTCCTTTTGTTCCATTTTTCTTCTCAGAGGCGAGAATGTAGCGAAAGTACTAGTCGGGGTATGGAATGAAGGTTCTAGAGAGAGTTGTTTAGTAGTCCTCACCATTTTTGTAAAATAATGTATCAATAATTGGGATGAGGATTTATTTGGTATGTGTATATTATACAGAAGACAATAATTGTATTTAAACTCACGTATATATATGTTGTCGTATTTTGCACGACAAATGTATTAATAAAGTTGTAGTTATTTCTGTACCATGTATTTGGCGACTCAAAATGGGTTGGATGGAATGGACCTATTTTGGGGGCGTCACATATACCACAAGTCAAAATTTTGTGGAGGAACCATGCTATTGAGGAAATTACCTCGGAGTTGGAATCAAAAATGAAAGCGAGGTATCCTCACATTTTCGAAACATCAGCTACGAACGTCAATTTCGAGGACGAAATTTCATTAGGAGGGGAGGTTGTAAGATCCCAATTTTTTTTATAAATAAAATGGAGTATCCTATAATTATTATTTTGAATAATAAGGTGTTAATTTGATATAATGCTTTAGTTATGGGTGAAATGTGCAAATTTTGTAAAATAAGTAAGTGATTATAAAATATTCATTGTTGTAGGGGAATATTCATTTGGTCGTGGAATATTCTTGCTGTCAGGGAATATTCATGCGCGGTAGTGCCCAATTGTGGGCCCCATAACGAAAAAAAATTGAATGAAGAAAGCGACAAGTTTGAGTTTTTATAAATAACTTGGTGTAGTTATTCACAAGTTAACAATGTTGGAATACCGGTGGTTAAAGTACTGATGTCTGGCGTGGTTGCATGATAGCACACTCAGATTGTTACGAGTATTTTGGATTATTGATTCTTACGTAAGAAGGCACTACTCAATAATTGTTACAGTAATTACTGTTCAATATTTTATTTTATTGATTAAATAATTGATACGTTGCTATTTTATATTATTATTGTTTCAATAATTGTCACTGCATAGTATTTCCCATTATCAGATCAATAATTTATATTATTTGAATAATATTATTAGTTAGCATTATTGGCAATATCTAAAGTAAGTTCTGTCTAGGAAAGGGGTTTGGTCACCTAATTGCGCGTAAGTAAGGAGAAATCCTTATCGGAAAGCCCCATCTTTCTTGGGAACGACCTAGTTGTCAGAATTGTGATTCTGTAATATTATTTGTGAATAATTAATTATTGATTTATATGATAATGAAATATTTATTTTATGTGGATATAAATGAAGGAATTAATGTTGAGGTGTTTTATCAGTATTTTATTAGAATGGGGGTATTTTATCAGTATTTTATCAGAATGAAGGTATTAAAAATTATCCGTATGTGGATTTCGGACATTTTCTGTTTGGAATTTGGAAAACCTTTTTTCTACAAAGTTGTAGAGAATAAAATTTCCTATGGAATAGACTTGATATTCAAATTTTTCTGATAAAAGGGCTATTTATTATGAATTATTGAAGTTTCAGAAATAAATATTTTTATTAAATATATGGGTGGGCCCTACTTTTGGTTGTTGTGGAAATTTGATGAATTTGGTGGGCCCCACTTGTGTTGTGCTGAATTTTGGGCGAAGATGGTGTGCGTAGAATTTTTGATAAAATATTATTTTATTAAATTTTAGTTTACTTTGGCGTTCTGGTATATCCCTATAAATAGGGTGCTTAGTTACAATTGAAAATCACACCAGAATCTGAAGTTTTCTCTCTCTATAATATCGAGCGTATTTTGTGAGTATTTAGATACTTTGAGAGTTGCTATTCAGTGTAAGTTTTCTTCTGCTTTATATCCAATATTTCATCTAGAAGTACTGTTCTTTTGAGGTAAGATATGTTATTTTCTTTGTAAATGATATTTTCTTTTAATATCATTATGTCGAAATATTGGTATGAAATTTATTATGAATTTTTTACCTTTTTATGTCGAGGTTACTATTCACGTATACGGCACTATTCACGTATACGACACTATTCACGAATACGATACTATTCATGGGTACTATTCACGAAGTATGATTTTTCTTGTGGAATTTCTACCTTTTCGTGTCGGGGTTACTATTCACGTATACGACACTATTCACAAATACGACACTATTCACAGAAAAATGAAATCTTCTCTTCTTTGTCCAAGTTGTCTATTGTGGTTACTATCTTTGATTGTATCCATGTTTTGATCTTCATTCTTGAATTTTGCTCCACAATTGATTATTATGGAGTATTTTTGAACTTGGATGAACTAAAGTACGAATTCTAAATCTTTGTCCTTTTATCTCACTGGATTCGTTTCTTTAAGATATATATTTTTCATCATCTTCAGTCCTAAATGATGATATAACTGAATATCTTTGGCCCGTAGTAAAAAAGATGAATGATTATGATGAATATCTTTGGCCCGTGGTGCAAAAGATGGGCGGTGTTGAGATGAACATGACTAATTTGGTGATACAAATTAATATCTTTGGCGCAGTAGTGCAAAGATGAATATTTGATTCGTGATGTATATTGATTGATGTTCTGAGTGGATAAAATATTGATGATGAACTTTTAAATTCATAGATGATAGTAGATTTCATTCTCTACTTAACTCTTATAATGAATTTTTATTTCCGCTGCGAATATTGATCTAAAAATTGTTGTTCATTATATTTTATCTAATTTATTGAAGGCTAGCGATAATTTGGTGTACATTATCTTAGTCATAATATTTTTTACTGGGCTAGTTGAGCTCACCCTTTTCTTTTTTGTTTCATTTTTCTTCTCAAGAGGCGAGAATATAGCGGGAACTAGTCGGGGTGTGGAGTGATGGGTCCAGTCAATTGTTTTAAGCAATCCTCACTATTTTGTAAAAATAGTGTATCAATAATGTAATGAGGACTCCATTTGAGTTTGAATCTTTATCTAGAAGACAATATTAGTGTAAAAACTCTCATTTATGCTTTTGTCAGTATTATATAAAGAAGTTTATATTTAAATTATGTACCATGTATTTGGCTATCTCAGAATGGTGATGTATACCTATTTTGGGGTGTCGCAAAAGTCACATAATGTTACATTTAATAAATAAATATTTTAATTTTACCCAATGAAAAATTAGAATTAAAATTTATTTAATGGAATTTTATTACATAAGTAACACGCTTATTTTAGTATTACGCTTGTGGTGATGTGTGTATAAATGTGTTATGTATTATTTTATTTCGATGTTATTAACATATTATTAATTGGACCAACGAATGATTGATAATTATGCACCAACATTTCCTTAAAATCTTTTTTTTGGTGTAGTAAATAGATTTTATGTAATTAATTACCTGCCCTACCGTTGGTTTTATTATGATTAATTATATATTAATTATTGTTGTGCATTTTGGATTTCTTTTATTTTTTTATAAGCATGCTTATTGAAAGTAATATACACACAAACTAATCATGTTTGATGATAAAACATATACTTTGTAACAATCTTATTCATTTATTAATAAAAGAATTGTTTAATTAAAGGCTTTTAATTTATCTACGTGGTGCAGTGTTATAATATGCGATAAACCCATAGTTTTGAGCAATACTTTTAGAACTATGATTATGATCATGCTAATGAGATCTAAATTCTTAGATAGCTCACAAACTAAAATTGTTCCCAATCGTTGGATTACTAAAAAGTGGATTAGTAAATACGGATAGATTGGTATATACGTTGTTTGTTCATTGGATGAGGATGATTGATCTCATGATCATTTGTGTGGAGACACTAAAACAAATATGTAGGTGATTATTAGAAAATAAGTTCACTGAACGTGGCTCGCTAAGGAATACCTAATGGAGTTTTATTTGTCATCAATATGAATTTCTATAGTGATAGTAAGTCAAGTGATCCTTAGACTTGAGATCATCATAGTATCTTATGTATGATGAATTATACTTTGACATATTCCTTAAGACCCTTAGGGTATATCAAAGGGTATGCTTGGGTGTAATAAGTTGTACATGGAGATAATGAATGATCAACAAAGAATCTACCGTTTCGAGTAAAAGAAGAGAATGTCATATATTATTCGATAAATGACAATCCAGAAGTCATTGGCCAAGACATAATGAAATTAGAAAGGAGTTTCTAATTTGTATTATTTGGAGTTGTGCATTTGAGAATCGAAATACATATAATTAAATAAAATAAGACTTGAAAGTAATTCCATGTCTTATATTTAATTGGGACATTGTATGGTCGAATGATTGATTGTAGGGTAACTATTTACTCAATGATTCTTCTATGATTAATGTTGAAATCTATATTATATGGAATGTCATTTTGATCGCTAAGGAGACTTATCTTTATTGTAAAATAAATGTTATTTATTTAAATAAATTAAATATTTTAATTTATTTATTTAAATAAGATTAGAATTGTTTATTTGATATTTATTCATAACCTAGGTTTAATATGAAGAACCTAAAGGATCATACTGTAAAAGGAAAAATATTTATTTAAGAAGTAAATGACATAATCGTAATAATAAGTTAAGTGTATTTAATTTAATTTATGGTGATAGAATAAATTAAATAGTTTAATATTTATTATTAATTTAATATTTTAAAAATATTATATATAAATTAATAAAAGAGTATTATTATTATTATTATTATTATTATTATTATTATTATTATTATTACTACTATTATTATTAAGTTAATTCCTAAAGTGGTTTGAAAATTAATTAATATAGGTACTCTCATATATTCCTAATAAAAGTGGGAAGTTAATTAATTAAAAGAGTTTAATTAATTATTCCTAATTGGATTAGGAGCCTAATTAATTAAAGGAGTTTAATTAATTAAATAAAAACCCTATTTTAAATGGTTTAGGAGGGTTGCCTACATCTTTAAATAAGAATTTTTTATTATGGATTAAGGTTACACACTTACTTCCAAGAGTTGGGAGAGTCCTTACATATTCTATAGAGATAGAAATAGAGTTTTATCAAATGCCCATCTTCTTGAATATTTGTTCTTCCTTGGTGGATCACCTCTAGAGGCCAAACACTTGGGTGGCTAAAGTTGATCAAAGGAATGAATCAAACACGGTAGATTCAAGTTGAACGTGAAAAGGAATTGGCGGTGAACTCGTACCTGAGGAAGCTAGTTTCTACAAGGGTATGAATATGATATCCATCTATTTTCATCTAATTAATAATTGTGCATAAAGGATGATCCGGGTATATGATTTATAAAATTCTAAACTTTGATTTTTATGCTTCATTTTCATGTATGTAATTTGTTACATGTTCCAAACCTAACACTTATGAGCTTGATTATGTTTCAACATCGACTCTACTAGTATTTTTGGGTATCTCTCTAGAATTGAAGCCTTGAATGAAACTAATTTTACTGCTAAGAAAGAGTAAGTGAAAATTATTCTCAGTGTTATGGATTTGGAATATGCATTATGAGTGGATTCTCCTACTCCACCAACTTCTGAAGCTCGATTGCGTAAAAAGACTATTTACTTAAAAAATGGAAGTGATCTAATCGCATGTCCCTTATATATGATTATAAAAACTCTATCACATGACCATTCGAGGAGCCATTCTTAACTCGAGAATGCTAATTAAAAAGTACTTAACCTCGCCGAGAAACAATTTAAGGGTTCTTCTAAAACTCATACAAGTACCCTTATTTTGAAAATGTTCACTAGCTAAGTATGATAGGGTTAGTGGAGTCATTGAGCACGTTATGATGAGCAGCATGCCTTTTAAATTAAAGGGTATGGATATGGATATTTTTAGGGTTTTCTTGTTCACCTCATTATGACTTCTCTTTTGCATAGTTTGATCCATTAAAGATCAATTATAACACGCGTAAAATAGTGGAAGTTGAGCTAGTTGATCTTCGTATGCGTTTAAGAGGAAGAAAGGCTTAAGGTTGAAAACCTAATATTGCTCATTTAACTACCTTTGGATCCCATAAGAAGAAGTCTCTATATAAAATGATAAATGTTTTAAAAATAAGGATAAACCAGGTTTACTAAAATAAAATTGACAATTTATTAGGTTAACAACTCGAGGAAGATCCTACAATGTCTCTTACGTAAGAAATAAAGACATATTCGGAAATATTGCACTAAGTTCAAAGAATGGCTTGAAAAGAAA